>OW203768.1:18676769-19219481 GCA_934045905.1 Leuctra nigra
CATAACTAGCATTTTGAGCTCCAGGAATCTTGGTGGGTTGTTTAGCGAACAGCTTCTTGAACACTTCCACTTCCTCCTGCGAGTTGATGATCATAAGATGGCTGCCCTCGGCCGCGCATGCGTCCCTCGCCTCTGGCCACGTGACTCCAGTGGCGTGGAACTTGTAGTGACCTAGACCGGGGATCATCTCGTAGTCAACTCTGAAGAACGCTGGTAGCGCTGGAGTAGTGGGTCTGATGGGTTCTGAAATCGTAAATGAAATCTATGAAATCTATTTTGAAATTGAATTGTGATTTTTAAGGCGAGTTATACTAGTTTTGCTGAGAGATTGGTGAAAATCTAAAATTTGCTTTTAGCTCGATGGGTAATTTCATTTCGAATACGTAGACCAAATTACGAAACATAAAATAATGTAGTTGCATGAATTTAGATTATTTTGAAAAATACTTTAACCAAGTTTAAAATTAAATTTGTATTCACATTTTAAAGTAACATGGCCTTGAAATGTCGCCTGAATGTCAAAAAAGCATTCGACACTAAAAGTTGCAAAACGCCACCTAGCGGAAAACTATACCACGTGTACTTGTGCACATGCGCACAGGGCGTGTTCATGGCAAGTCACTTAGATGTCAATCGTAACGAGTTCAGTAAAAGTTATAATTACATCGCGAAATAACAGAAATTGATGAATACCTTAGTGTCAACAATCAAATACAATCGGCATATTTCATTACAGCACACATTAATTCAAATTCTTTTGAAAACGAGTTGTCTATTCACCAAAAATCACCATTTGACAGATGCAAATTGTTTTTCTCACGGCCTTCTGAACACACATTTTTCTTGACGCATTGTTCAAACAATTGCAATCTGTCAAATGCTGCTTTTGGTGAATAGACAACTCGTTTTCACAAGAATTTGAATGAATGTGTGCTGTAATGAAATATGCCAATTGTATTTGATTGTTGACACTGAGGTAAGAATCAATTTCTGTTATTTCGCGATGTATTTATAACTTTTTACTGAACTCGTTACGATTGACATCTAGGTGACTTGTATGTTGCAAGTACGCACGCGCTGGGATTGTACTCGCGGGAGCGTCCATCTTATATTTACTAGCGCACTCTCTAGGTACTTTTAGTGTAGAATTGAAGTAGCACGTTATTTTATGTTATGTTTCCAGTATAAAGTCTACTATACACCTCGTAGTTTAAAGGTCTTATTTGAAGACACTAAGGGAAAAATAAAATGATGACATATTAAGATATACGAGAAATGGGAATCCTGGGGTTTATTAGACCTAATTTCAGTCATTTCGCTTGTTAAGTATAACATATTTAAGCCGGGTCCACATAGACCGTTTTTTGTGTTTTGCGTCTTCCGTTTTTTCTAACCAATCACAAGTCTCCCTTGAGCGGTTTCTGGACTTGTGATTGGTCGGTAAGAATAAACAAAAAACGGAAAAAGCAAAAACGATCTATGTGGACCCGGCTTTACTTGTTGTGATTTTGATCTCTGATGTTTGTGAATTCTGACCAATGAACTTGAGGCTGACTTCCAGCGCTGTTTTGCCGTTGCCACATTGGAATGTCCTGGGTACCACTTGCACCGACCACTTCTGCGCCTGCGCAAAGATGCTCTCCGACTCGCTGCGATGCACCACCACCTGAGTCAAAGGACATACTTAAGAGTCGACAGGACTCGCAGAAAATTTCGATTCCGATGTGAAAAAAATCTTAGAAATGCATGAAAATGCATTCGCAATGGGTTGTACGTGACATTTGTGACATTTAATCATTGTGTTGCATGTTGCATATACTGCTGTGAAGTAAGTTATTTTAATTCAAATATTGAAAACCACAAAAAACCATAAAAAGGCGGCCCCTACTTTTTTCTTATCGGCTTGACCGATTGTTTTCAAAATTTAACAGCATAGAGATAAAGAGTAAATCTGTGCCTCTAGTGATCCAAAAAAACTATAATTTTTTTTTCTCGTTTTAAGGAAGTGCTAACATGGGCAATATATTAGTCTTTTTGGCACCACTGCCCTGAAAATTCTAAACAAAAAATTACACTTTTGGCTCACTAGAGGCACAGATTTATTATTTATCTATAATCTGTGAAAATTTGAAGACAATCGGTAAAGCCGTTTAGAAAAAAGTAGGGGCCGCCTTTTTGTGCTTCATAAAACATGGATTTCATCAAGTATCGTAGACTCTTAAGTCATTTCACAAAGTTATTGAATAGGGAAGTATATTAATTAGATATCAAAATAACTGTACTATTAATTAAGTTGCGACTTTGCTGAACACAATAATTTTTCATATTACTTTTGTTGTGGGTTTAATAGTTTTTCGGAATTGATTTACAAAGTTTGATAGATTTCTTCTAACTTTAAAACAGGAAAATTAACATTGACGTTACAATCCATGTTGCCATGGCATCAAAGTACGTCACCATGGTAACACATTGTTGTGGACTTAGAAATGACATCATCTTTCTGATTCTCATTACATGCCTTTATTTCGCCAAAATGACCCATGACATTTGAAATTGATTTTTATTGATTAAATTTTCCTATTTCTCAAGTGATTAGAGTACTTGTGATTATTATTTGAGTTTTTTTACGAATTTACCTTTAAAAAATTAGACGTGACTTAAAACTTAGCAAGGTTATTGGGACCAATATTTTTGGAGATTTTGGAGATATTTATACAAGTCTGTGACGAAATTCAAGAATTATTGGCTTTTAATGACATTTTCGATAGACATAATTTCGGTTCGAGGTGTTGCGTGTATCCGTGCTCGCTCATCAACGCGTTACTCAGAGCGTTTTCCTAGTAAATATAACAAATCAGATTCAATTCAAGTGGCACTGGAAAACATTACTTTCGATACTTCATTACTGACAGATATTAAAAATGTCAATAAGTTCATACGTTCTTAACTGATTGGGATGAAATTTTGTACAATAAGAGACAATGTTGGTCTTAATGATCATGCAAAATATGAGTTTGATCAGAATTATCGAAGACCGTTTTCATTTTTCAGCCTATCAGGAGATATTTATTTAAATTTTAACCAATGAATGGATTTCAAAAAACGTAGGGTCTGCAAACAGAAAAGGTTGGTTTTACATGTGTGCAAAATTTCAGATCGATCGGTGAAACGGTGCAACTTCTATTGCTCCAGGTAGCAGCCAAATAATAAAAAAATCAGAGGTCTGTGCCAAAAGGAGACGCTCGCTTCGCTCACTCATTCAAATACGAGAACAAAATAATGGAATGAATAGTAATTGTTATTTTGAGACTGTGGTTTGTCCAACTCATTTTGTCATTGCATGACATCATCAAATAATACCTATGGTATTGAATTAAATTCAACAGTTTGAATAATTCTGAATATCGGATTGGCTGTGCCGCAAATTAAGTTGCATATTTATTTAATCTTGCAAAACTTAACTTTGGTAACCAGTCCTACATAAATCGATATTCTCTCCACGGAATTTTTAATATGACGCATCGGAAAAAGTGGAAGTTTATAAGCTTGAGTATTTCCTCAGATTAATTCTATAAGATATTTTCAGTGTTCCTACTCCTAATTTGCATCTTCAAGTACTACAGTCAATATCTGGCGCAAACGACGTGCCATCAGTAAGTTTTGATAATTGGAAAGCTAGGAAAACGCTCTGTGTACCGCGTTGATAAGCGAGCCTTCGTATTGCATGCGATTTGATATGTGCTTGCAAGTCTCTGCTCGACAGGCCTTGGAACTGAAGCATCAAGATAGCAGTGATAAAATTATTGAAATTATTGGCATAAATTTGCAAAATATTTCAAGATTTTAGAATATAATGTGTCCTTAAAATGACAATAACTTTTCAAGATAACTACAGATTAGTCTGCAAATTGGTAAAAATACCTAAAATATAGCAGCGCATCCGATACAGACACAAACATCAAGAAGCTGCAAGTAGTCCAGAATAAATGTTTAAGAATAGCGGGAAACTATCCACGATACACTAGGAGTAGTAGAATACACAATAAGTTCAAAGTACCTTCAGTACAGCTTTATACACAAATTAACTTACAACTTTTACATAAATAGTCTCAATAATCCAAATCCTCTCATCTCATCTCTTGGGCAGTACTCATTAAACAAATCTTTATACAAACACAAAAGACCCATGCATATAATCATGTAAACTTAATCACTTAATCACTACTGTATTGTTCTCCTGGATGGCTGCTATTGTAGAATCATCACTATCATCATTAGTAAATATGTAATTACACTTATTTATTTTTGCTTGAAACAAAACTAGTATCAATAAGTTAACCATTATGCCTGTAATCCCACAATCCAATTACTTTCATTCTTTCGGTTTTTTCGCACTTTTTTTCCGAAATTCAATACTTGATTTCGAAACCCAGTACTTTATCAATAACCTAATACAAACATTTTATGCCTGGAAGTAAAAGACCCTGATTTCTTGATTAGTTTCTAAGTATTCCTATCATTCATTTTTTCTGTATGTATATCAACTGTGATTGTAAATCCATGTACATGTGTAAATAAAGATTTTATAAAAAAAAACTAAAATGTTGTTCCTATATTGACCAGGAAAATTTTGAAGTTGATCGGTCAAAAGGTTCTAGTTTAAATTACTAAATCGCAAATAAATTCATTTTAATTTTAACCAATCAACGGATTTTAGATTTGATACATCGAACGGTGTGAGCTACAGGCCATGTTCTAATATCAACCAAACACATGATCTTGTTCGAAAACGAGCCCAGAGACCGTTTAGATTATTAGTATGAGTGCAAAGTTTCAGACCGATTGGTTGAAGGTTTGAGCTAGGCCGTGCAGGCAAAAAACAACAAAAAATCAAAAAGAAAAACAAAACAAAAAACATTCAGAGAAAATGCCATTAGAGTACCGTGGTGACGCTCGCTACGCTCGCTTTACTAACAGTGTGAAGTACACAATTTGTCTTCTTGAGCCTCCTTGGATAATAAACATTCATATAGTAAATAAGCATTCCAAATTTAAGGACAAAGGACAGTTTTCAAATGAATTATATATTAGAAATTTCCTGATCCGATTTCTTACTGGTTTCAGTATTCAATACCTAATCGGAACGCTTATTCATGACTGGAAATACTTATAAAGTGAACTCTTGATATTTACTTGACCACACTTTGATGAGAAACAGAGATTGTTGCACCTACTTCAGAGATCCAGCTTCCAGTGAGATTGCGCTCGCCATTCAATACCACGGTGATAGCTTGAGTTTGATCCTCGAAGCAATCCGAGCCCGCCTGGCTTCGAACCAACGGCATCCAGACGCCGAGGAGCACGACTACAAGCTGGAGAAACATGGCGCACTTTGATGTCAGAGGCGGGCTGGTGTCACGTTATATACCACAGCTGGGGGAGTGGGGGAACAAGGCTGGTGTCACGTTATATACCACAGCTGGGGGAGTATGGGGGAGGGGGAATGGGGTCGGGGCAGCTTACATGGAATGTTTTAACTAGGATTTTATTCTCTCTCTGGTTATCAATTAGCATTAAACATATTTATACCGGGTGGCGCAAAAAAAAACGCACAATGGGCGAGACATCGCTGTGACGAAACTACTGCATACATTGTGTTCAAAATTTCACATAATATAAACAACAAACTGATGTTTAATGTGTGCAAGTTTCGAAAACATTACTTTTTTTTAGAAAAAAGTTACAGCTGCTCTAATTTTGGTTTCCGAAAAATCGATAATACGAAGCTCAAATAGCCCGCGTATAAAAAAAGTCCATTGGCCGGGACGCTGTTTCTTCAAAACTGCTTACGATATCAATCTGAAAATTTTAAATTTTAAGCAAAATATATTGCTATAAATTAAGTAAAATTTTCAATACATTGTGATCAATGGAACGAAAGTTGTGGTGTCTTCAAGTTGAGCCTAAAAGCTGAATATCATTTCTAAGTTTTATTACGCACGATAATTTAAAAAGTGAATTATCTCACGCTATAGTTCTGCTTTTAATCTCAACTTCAAGGTACGATAACATCCGTTCAATTTATTCAAATTTATTGAAATTTTGTACACCAATGATGGCAATATATTGTGCATAAAATTTGAAATTTTCAGCTTGTTATCAAGCGTAGTTTTGAATAAACAGCGTCCCAACCTTTTCACGTTTTCTGGACGCGCCCTATTCGAGCTCCGTATAATCGATTTTTCGACAACCAAATTTGAACTGCCGAAACTTTTTCCCACGAAAGTTATGTTTTTCAAGCTCTCACACATTAAACCTCAGTATGTTGTTTATATTGTGTGAAATTTTCAGCCCGATGTATGCAGTAGTTTCGTCATGGCGATGACTCGGCCAATGTGCGTTTTTATGCGCCACCCGGTATATTGCGTCGAGGTTCATATTCGACCCCCGACTGCGCCAATCCTCTCGCTATTCTGTAAGATGTCTTCTCGAAACGCATTTTATTGTGTTATTTTTTAAAACTCCCTGAGTTTTCAGCATGTTGCTAACATTAATTTGTATATAACCTTGTGATGTTACATCGCCTTTCTTTGTGTTCAAACCGGTCGTGCTATTTGTTGTATGATCAATAAAAAAATTCAAAAATTATAATGATCATACAACAAATGCACCATAGAATATTTTCAATTCATGACACTGATTTCGTATGATTTTATACGTGCGTAAACGACTATAATGCAATGCAGGTATAGAGGTGTGATCTTCACCACAATACCACCACGTCATGCTGCTGAGATATATTATTGTCATAGAGTTATTATGAAAAGTAATTTTTGTTCCACGATCGGTGAACCATATTTACATATTTTACGTTGAGGGTTCACTTTGCTGAAATGCAATTAAAAATTATTATCAAAAAAAAATTAAGTAATTAAGTTTTAATTTTATTGCATTTTTCGTTGATAAATTGACACAACCAAATAACTATTATATAATAATTATAAATAACCAGGGCATTGAACCCGATCGCGTACGGGTTCAGGTTCGGGTTCGGGTTCAGGCAAAAAATTAGTAAGGGTTCAGGTTCGGGTTCGGGTTCAGGCAAAAAAATAATACGGGTTCGGGTTCAGGTTCGGGTTCAGGCAAAGCAATAATACGGGTTCGGGTTCAGGTTCGGGTTCGGGTTCGGGTCCGGCTCCACACGTAGATTAATCAGTATATAGGTATACCTACATATTTGTGTACCAAACCAATACATTTTCTGGTGTACGTTTATTAAATATGAATTATATCAACAAACTTCATTTTATTTGAGTTAAAATTATATTTTTTGGTCAATGCTTTTTCATTGAACGCATGTCGAACTGGCGTATGACTCAAAGTCGTACGCAGGATAAATCATTGGTGAAGAGGGGGGAGGGGGGGGGGGGGGGGGAATTCATGATCAGTATGAATTTACGCGATTTTTGGCATTTGTAAAGGCGTTTTGATTTTCAAAAAAAAATTGGTAGACACAAAAGTAAGCTGGGTTCTGTATATAATTTATATATCCACTAATAAAAAATTTCGAGTGGCCAATACAGAGCTACTATTTAGAAAAATCGTCAGAAATTCACTGTTTCGGGGGGGGGGGCGAAACCCCCGGAGATATTTTTCATTGTCATTAATTTGTGTGCAATTTTGAGGCATTTTGAATTCCAAGGAATTCTAGGCTTTAATACTATTTTTTCCAATGCTTTGTTTTCTATAAAATTAGTACTTAGCTCCCGTCGTAGGGGTATGAATATGTGATGAAGTGATGATTAATGCGAAATGATGGCAGAATTGGGATTTCATACATCATGTTTGCCCCGCAGGGAGATTTTTCATTTTACTCCCTACTAAAACGAATTTGGGACACTAAAGGCCACGAGTTACATTAAGATTGATTCGAATTCTTCTTCTTCTTCTTCAACCAGCAAAGATTGGGCTAAAAGCCCGTTCCGTCCTCAAGGTGCAGCCCATCTTTTCCTTGGCCGACCAATGTCGCGCCTGCCCTTCGGTTCATATTGAAGGGCCCATTTGGGAATTCAAATTATTTTAAATTATTTTTGATTATTATTATTTTGATTATTTTTAATTAATTATTTTGGGGATTCAAATTATTAAATAATAAATGTATTTTATTTAATTTAAAAACACATAAAAAACCCTTAAAAATATGGGTTCGGGTTCAGGTTCGGGTTCACAAATATTATTTATAAGGGTTCAGGTTCGGGTTCGGGTTCAGACAAAAATGTAATACGGGTTCGGGTTCGGGTTCAGGTTCACAAAAAATACGGGTTTTTTCGGGTTACGGGTTCGGGTTCAGGTTCGGGTTCGATCCCCTGTAAATAACAGCATTATTAAGCGAGCGTAGCGAGTCTCAACACGGTACTCTTATGGAACTTTATCTGTGTTTTTTTTTTGTTTTTTTTTTACCTTTACTGTCCAGGACCTGGACAGTGTCTATCAACATTTAAGGAATACCAAGAAAAATATTGTGTAAAAGTACATAATTTATGTGTAAGTTAAAACATTGAGAACGTTTCAGGATTTAGTATGTTGCAATTTGATGAAAGGTATAATGTCCGTACAACTTTATACAACGTTATGTAAAAAATGGAAGGGAATTTAAGGAATGGCAAACGTGGGGGAGAGCAAATGACAGTAAATTAATGATAAATTCATTTGTTTTGAATAATTAAAATATAGTATTTTGAAATAATACAATATTTGTAATGACGCTACGATTCACAACAATGCCGCTTGACGTTCAACACCAAACCGACTTCACTACAGCTGATGCTCGCATACGAAAGCATACTTGGTCGTGGTTTGATCATATAACAGCCCAGTGGCACGGAAGCCCAGAACATAGTTGTAGCCAGCAGTTTTACTCGGCCTTCCTGAACGCCATTGTGCATAACCAGTTGAGTTCAAAGTGTCCCCTGCAAACAACAAGCAAATACCTGGAGGACAGGCGCGTAGGAACTTCATTTTGAGTGGGGGGGTCAAAATTATCGGGGAACGATGAATGTGAGAAAAAAGCAGTGCGCCGCGCACAAGGGGGTCTCGGGGCTTGCCCCCCAATTTGCCCCGCAGGGCCTTTTTTGAATTTTTCATACAAAAGAATCGAATTTGAAGCTATTTTGGCATTCTTTTCAAAGACATTTACAATGTGTGATATGCAATATTCTGTGGAAACTTTAGACATTTGTGATAATCTGTAACTATTTGTTTTTATTAAATCTCCAATGGCCCCGCAGGGAAATTTTTGAGTTTTTGATACAAAAGAATCGAATTTGAAGCTATTTTCGCATCCTTTTCAAAGAAATTTAAAATGTGTGATATGCAATATTCTTGGGGAAACTTTAGACAATTGCATTATAATTTATAATCTGTAAATTTAGTTATTTGATTAAATCTCCAATGGCCCCGCAGGGAATTTTTGAATTTCTAGTAAAGGAGAATCGATTATGAATCGATTTTGGAATTCATTTGAAAAAGGTTACAATAAGCAACACCAATAAGCAATAAGATACATCTGTTTGTGTTTTGGTATATTAGTTTAACGTGTAATATTTAATTTTATTCATGAGGTGATCATGTTGGACAAATTAGTTATTGTCTCATTGGAAATACCTCTGTTCAATTAGTTTTGCAAAACCTGGTAAAATTTTGAGAATTCAACCTCATAATGGAGCAAATCTGTGCATTTTTGGATCTCATTATCAATATTTTTGTATATCTGGAAGTGATATATGGGGGTGTCAAGATGAAAAGTGGGGGGGTCATTGACCCCCACTCCCCCCCCCCCCCTTCCTACGCGCCTGCTGGAGGATGGTTTTCACGACATTGGATAGGATTGGATGTACAGCTTTGGAATAATATCTCGATCATCCCTACGCTTATACCCTCCCGCCATACAACGGAGATCGTACAGTGGTATACCAGCGCTCCGTTGTATGGCGGGATGGTATAAGCGTAGGGATGATCGACACATTTTTCCACGACCCTACTCTGTGTAGCGCGTTGATAAGCGAGCATTCGTATTGATGTGAATTCAAATATATATGACAGTTGCTACTCTTCAACAAGAAACAAGATAACCTAAGTATTCAATGCATCAAGGAGCGGTATAAAATGTGTATTCTGGATGAGACCACAAATTATAGAATTTTAAAATTCTTGTGAAATTTGTTTTAGAATTTAGAAATGTTTCACTGGCAGGCACATAGGAACTACTTTCATCATGGGGAAGGGGGGGTTGCGACAATCAGAAGAGGGGGTCTGGAGGCCCCCCCCCCCCCAGTTTTAGCCCCACAGGGCGGTTTTTAGAATTTAACAATTTAAAAGTGTTTCTGGGGCTCTAAAATGCACGAACTGAAGCAAACTACCCTCCAATTGATGCCCCACAGAGCGTTTTTCGAACATAAACAAATACTGGGATGCTGATCAGCTCAAATTGCAACAAAAAACCTCATATTGTTTCCCCGCAGGGCAATTTTTTTTTAGAATGTAAGCAATTTATATGATTCTGGGCTGCTAAACCATGAATGGGGGGGGAGGGGATAATCCCCCTCCCACCTCCCCTTCCTACGCGCCTGTTCACTGTCATAATGACACATTGGTATTTGAAGGTCTCAACATCGCTATTAATCTACGATTAATAGCCGATATTCCAATTATAATTTGAAGATGGATTTAAAATTAGTACTTGATTAATAACGCACCTAGCACAGTCACCCATCCTGCGTCTGTAGATGGTCTGTAAACTCCCAGCCAAGAACCATCTGAGAAATAGGCTCCGGGAATGGTGGTGGGTTGTTTAGCAAACAACTTCTTGAACACTTCCAATTCCGCCTGTGAGTTGATGATCATAAGATGGCTGCCCTCGGCCGCGCATGCGTCTCGTGCCTCTGGCCACGTGACTCCTCTGGCATGGACCTTATAGTGATCTTGACCGGGGATCAGCTCGTAGTCGGCTCTGGAGAACACTGGAGAAGGCGCTGGAATGATGTAATGGTATGAAATCTACTATCCATTCCACATGAGAAAGTATAAGGATTTTGGGGGATACGGGGGATGGCATCCTTCTGTGGGGAATATTGGTAGTTCCATCCCCCAATGCTAATTTGTCCACTTCAACATCCCCCTCCCCCCATGAGAGATTGGGGGCACTATGCATTATGCACTAAAAAAAACACCACTATGTAGGTACCTACTAAAATAACATTAATTTCCAGTGAATTTGTCAATTTTATCCTCTGTCGCCATTTGTTGAGATACAAGTTGACATAATTATAGTTCTCCTAGATATTTGAATATGTACAAATTGCCATCAAGAGTAGGGAGCCAATTCACATCTAGTCGGGCGCTAGCTCGACGCTGCCAAGCACCGCTCTAATACAACGTGCGAGCTACTACCAGACTTATACTGCAAGCGCTTCGGGCCCGATTTCGGGGTGTCAGTACGCATGCAAGCATTTAGAAATGAAAGTTGAAAACCATGGTTATCGGGTATATTTAGCCACCTGACAACACCTAACCAAATATCAAAGTGCTGCGATCATCCCTTCGGGGTGAATTTTGGGCCTCAAACATGCAAGGATTGACTTTCATGTTAGTTAGTTAGTTAGTTAGTTAGTTAGGCACGGTCAATTTGTTTGCCCCTCTCCACAGGTTGAACGGTTTGTCCTAGAGAGTTGAAACTTGGCAGAGACATAGAGTCATATTTATAGCAGTGCCCTTTGAAAGAAAATCTGAAACATTTTGACCGGAAGTGAAGTTATTACAATTTTAAATTTTAAATATTTTAAAAGTCAAACGGGTCCATCGAGAGTTTTGAAATTTGGCAACAATAAAGACAATGTATTGCTAGACACTCCACTTCAAGAAAAATCAATAAATTTAAACCGGAAGTGGGAAAATTATCAATATTTACGTTCCGCCCTTCTTCTTTGATACACTAAACAGCGGCTCTAATTCCCATCGGACTGATAGCTCATGTTAGGAAGGCAGCTGGCTTCGACATCTGCATAACTCGTTCGATTCCCGATCCCGGAAAACTTTTTTTTTCATATATTATTTTTTAATTTGTATAAGCGATGATACCTTCATGGATATATATTCAAATGAGAGGTCCAGGGATGCTGTGAAGATCATCAATAGACCGAAACATCGCAATCGCGGCACGCCAGTTGCCATCGTGAACACTGAAGATATCAGGGAAACAGGAATTGCGCACGTCGTTTTACGCTCTACCTTTCTTCTTTGATATACTACACAGGTTTAATTTCAGTGTGGCGAATTGGCTCGGTCACATGAGGCAAGTGACTTCGATCACGGCGTTGCCGGGTTCGATCCCCGTAACAAATGTTTTATTTTTTTTATCTTTTTCTTTACTTAAAAAATGTTTAACCTTCTTGTGTATATATTCAAAATGTTAATCCGAATACATTCAACGATTACATAGCAACTCTTTTTAATATTATACTCATTGGACTCTAATAATGATTGTCAATGTACACGTTGTACGTAAAGTTGTGCAATAAAACAATTCGTGGTCATGCTAATCAACAGAATCTTGGTGGCCTCAGTTACAAAACTAGAAACCACACAAAAAATGCTCCATTACTGGGTGCATAAGGTTGTCACAGCTTTTAATTTATCCGAATTATTTAATTATGTAAAATTCAGGTAATTTAGTAAATAGTAAAATTCAGTAAAGGCTCCATTACTAATATTCAGTGTATTACGTGTTTACAACTTTTCATTTGTCACACTTATATATTATTTAAAATAGAGTTAATTTGTCAATATTGGTGGCTCAACAAGAAACAAGAACAACACGAAACAAGAAACCACACAAAAAGGCTCCATTACGTGCATCCATTACGTGATCACAACTTTAAGTTTCTAAAATAAATTTAATTATTTTAATTATGCAAATTTGTCGATCTTGATGGTTCAGATACGAAACAAGAAACCACACAAAATGGCTCCATTACTAGGTTTATTAGGTGTTTACAACTTAGTAAAAATTATTTCATTATTTCAGATGTTGTAATCTGTCAATCTTAGAAGCTCGGTTACAATAAACAAGAAACTACACTAAATGGTCCATGATAATTAATGGAAATCTGTGGGTATGAGAGATTTAAATTTCATTTCATCATCCAACAATGCTTACGTTAAAAAGTTAGAATAATAAAACGCTTTTAAATTGTCATGATTTATTTCCAAACTGTGAGTCAAAGTCTCATCAAGTGACATTGTTTAATGGAAATAAATGAAACTGAAACTGATGTTCCTCCTAATCTGACACTAATAAAATAAACATTGGTTTTGATGCGAACGTTATATACGAAAGTGGTCTGGCTTGTTTACATCGGCAATACAATAATATTCTTCAAGTATCTAGGCAATAGCACGAAGTTGTTTCCTGGTTTGAAAATATGAAAATATTATCTTCCACAGCAACATCACAAAACAATATAATAATCACTAAATAAGATCAGTGGACTAATTAAAATGCAAGCTCGATAACTGTTTACAAGTACCTATAGAAGAAGACAACAATACTAAATGGACATCGATCGTATTTGCCATGAACAAACAAATGTAAACATTAAGTTGACCTGACAGGGAGAGGCAGAGAGGTGGAGATGCCAGGTATAGGCCGGCCCATGCTATCCGTGTACATAGGCGAGTAAGGCGGGTAGCGTAAATTTCATCACCCGTCATACTCCTTCCCACCAGCACTATAAACACCAGGTGGCTCAGCTAGTTAATCTTAACTAAGTTCCTTTTAAGTTACATTGCCTTCCAAAAACCATCCGGATTTTATTTAAATTGTGTTGTAAACATCTGTAAGCCTGCACGCTTTACCAATTGAGTTTATACTTCGGAACTTTGACATAAAAGAGTGAACATGGGAGAATTTAAAAATGAGGAAACGCATTTGCAATCATCTTTCGTGTACCTTTCAGTTTACCTAGTGGCGACAAATACGCGTTTTACGAGATGAACGCACAAATTCCGGTTTACACCGGAACAATACACCTACAATTTACGTTATTCACATGACTCAAAGCTGTGAACTTTTAACAAATTATAATTTGATATAACTCAAATTCAACCAAAAGAAATGGACCCTTTCGTTATACTAACTTCGGAACTATTGAAATAAAAACAGAAAACTTTAGACAAGAAGTGACGTTGTTGGCGTTAACTGTAATGATAGGTAACACTTAATGATCAGTGAAAGCTGCTATAAACTTATACCCCATATGACATGTTGTACAAAAACAAAAACTTGTAAAAAAAACTGCCAAGCACCTTCCCACTTAAAACAATTGAGATCTAAAAGAAGGGCCAAGCAATAATATATTGTTTAAACATTTTCGCACTTAAAATTCGTGAAATCATTTCGCCCAGTTACTGCCGCCAAGCACAACACTAAAAACCTAATGTTGGGTCCAAATTTGAAGAATACAATCTAAGTGAACCATCATTGTAAATTTAACAAAATTATAAAAATTAAAAACGACTTCAAAATAAATTTAAAATTGAAATTAAAAAAATTAAAAATAAAGCTTGGCGCATTGAATTTGCACCGACCATATTGTAGACTTCCTCTATCTTCTTCCTACTTTCTGTCTTTCTTCGGCTCCTTTATCGTCATCTTCTTTCTTATGTTGCCTTCTTCTTGACACAATGCGCCTAGCTTTATTTTTAATTTTTTTAATTTCAATTTTAAATTTATTTTGAAGTCGTTTTTAATTTTTATAATTTTGTTAAATTTACAATGATGGTTCACTTAGATTGTATTCTTCAAATTTGGACACAACATTAGGTTTTTAGTGTTGTGCTTGGCGGCAGTAACTGGGCGAAATGATTTCACGAATTTTAAGTGCGAAAATGTTTAAACAATATATTATTGCTTGGCCCTTCTTTTAGATCTCAATTGTTTTAAGTGGGAAGGTGCTTGGCAGTTTTTTTTACAAGTTTTTGTTTTTGTAGAAAGGTTCTAAAATTAATAAAACCTAACTCTTATATTGTGCGGCCAACAAATTGTCTCTTCTCTTCATGTGAAATAATATATTTGTTTTATTTTATATTATACAAAAAAAGAGCCCAGAGCAATTATCTATTTTCTCTGCTCACGTGATAAAACTTGCTCCACGAATAGGGATTTCCTGTAGTGTTGCTGAGGTTCGAACCTAATTAGATGTGATTTTCCCTTCACCACAGCGAGAAATATTGCCACATTCAAGTCAAGTGAATGGCTTTTATCTGCCTCATTAGGAATTAATTAATTTCATTCCCATGAAAACTTAACCTCAATGATACTGTTGTTAAATCGGTTGCTGTTGGTATAAACTGACCGACTGAAATCTTCTTACATGTTTCAATTTTTGGAACTATACAAATTTTGAATCTCATTGTCATCAGTTTTGAGGTAGCTATAGAGCACATTTCAAAACACAAACATTGCTTCAATATTCATGCAAATAATTGAGAATACCCTATAACAAAATTGTATCAACGACTTTGATCTATTGCAATCTTTTATAATAAATATCTAATATCCAATATCTCCCCATCTAATATCTAATATCTAACATCCAAGACGAATTTTGAAGGAAATTCACTGCATACTGGAGCTTATCTCGAAGGCTTATCTTATTCAGACGTGAGATGAAGACACTTTTAATTAATAAGGCCTGTTATTCGATAAAAGATTTTCTTGAGGACTCTGTATAATCGGTTTATGACAATATGTTAGCTTATGTGACACACTTGTCTTGTCTTATGTGTTATCTTATGTGACAATATGTGACTCTTTGTTATGCTAACATTGTATTTTGATGGTATTTTGCGGTTTTTTCTGTATTGTGGCAGTAGCATCGTATTGTAATTGTATTAAACCATCAATGTACTACTACCTACTGTCCATACATCCCCATTGGAGGGTCTAGATAACATATTATGTACATTTTATGGAAATATTACTTATTATTAGGTATCATTATTATGATGAATCTTTTACAAAAGCGTTAAAGAAAAGCCTTTAAAATATCATTACTTGTTGTGGGCTTGATTTCACTTGATTGTGATTCTTGAGCAATGAACGTGAGGCTGACTTCCAGCGCTGTTTTGTCGGCGCCACATTTGAATGTCTTGGGTTCCACTTGCACCGACCACTTCTGCGCCTGCGCAGAGCTGCTCTGCTCCTCACTGCGACGCACAACCACCTGAGTCAATGCAGAGATTTTGTTCTTGTCACAAATATCAAACTAATCTAAAACACTTAATTTAAATTTAGCTACAACTACACATTTATAATTGCTTATTTTTCCTGTCTGTAAATGATAAGTTTGAAGTATGCAAATCATATTACCGTTATCTCTTTTTGACGAAGTAATGAAAACTTGTGTTTTATAACCCGTCTACACGTTCACTTTAATGGATAATTTAAGTTGCCTCTCACTTTAAATACATCTTGTGTTCGTACAAGCCTCCTATGTTTTAACACGGTCGTCATTTAACATACTCAACAAGAAGTTCCTAACTAACCATGTCAACAAATGTTAACTGAAAAGTTGCAGATGAGATGAGTGGCTGCCCAGTTTGTTCCGAAACTTTTTACAAAGAAAGAAAAACACCGAGCTTTGGTTTGTCAGCAACTTCTTGAAATGGCAAAATGTCGATTAAAACTTTTTTGAACGTTGGAGACGAGAGTCCCCAAAACCCCCAAAACTGAAGAGACCCTCTGAAGAGATTTTTTTTTTTATCAATTTCACAAAATTATCACAAAATCGCCAAACACAAAAATCTTGTTTCACCATAACAAGAAGGTTATCGGGAATTTGAAAAAAACAGTTGCACTCAGGAAGAGTCATGCTAAACAATGCTGCCAACCGCACTGCTCTCCTACGCTCCATTGCCGCGCAAACAAACTCACGCTAATTCAAGAACAAGAATTCAAGTACAAGAAGTAATGTGCATTGGAAGACGACAATCAAGATCACACACATCCTGCTGAGAATGTTTTTTCAGTGGTTTTCCCTCAGCTAAAAAGCAAGTGCTTGGATGTTCTTCCAATATTACCACAGATATTGAAGCACAACTATGTATAATGACTATTATGAATAACTTAAGAAGAAATAGGTAAACGGTGAAGAGGTGAAGCAGCTGAAGAGAAGAGATGGATGTATGGAAGATCAACGACTCGATTGTTGAATACAGACCAATTGTGTACCTATTTTATGTGCTCAATAAATTACATTATTATTATTATTATTATTTTCGATGATTGTTTCTCGCTCTTTGCGGTTTTTACTTTCATCGGCCTATTAGGCAAAATGAAAGCAAACTATTCTCTTTATCTATTGTATGTTTAAAAATTTACGTACAATGCGACAAGTGCTTAAAATTACGGACTTCTGTATGTCACAAACTAAAAGAGGAGAGAGTTCTATAGTGGATAAGTTCTTTGTAAGAGAGACGGGTACAATACCAGTGGATGAAATTATAATTGGGATGATGACAACACTATTCTGCTTCCATTGCTCTTTGATCTCATGAGCCAGGTCAGCATACTTAGCTAGTTTTCTCTGGCCGGTCTCATGAACATTGTTGGAGTTGGGAACAGCAATGTCGATTAGAAATGTCCTTTTCATTGCTTTATTGACCAAGATGATATCAGGCCTATTCGATGGTATTGTTCTATCGGTAAGCACAGTTCTATCCCAGTATAACCGGTATTCCTCATTCTCAAGGACATTTTCAGGCGTGTAGTGATAATACGGCCCAGTGAAAGCTGTGAGATGGTGAAGCTGAGCAAGTTTTAAATGTACAATCTTGCCTACACAATCGTGGCGATGCAAGTACTCAGTGGATGCAAGCGTCGTACAACCTGACGTGATGTGTTGGATAGTCTCGGAGGCGCCTAAACACCTCCTACATCTGTCATCAGCAACACTTGCATCCTTAACAATGTACTTGAGGTAGTTTCTCGTGGCAACTACCTGATCTTGTATGGCCATCATAAAACCTTCAGTCTCCAGGAATAAGTCGCCCCGAGTCAGCCAATAGTTGGACAATTCACTATCAACTACTTCAGCACTGAGTTCGTTAGGATGTCTTCCATGTAGGGCTTTCTGCTTCCACGCACATATCTGCAATGCAGCTCGCTCCATTTTAGTGATCCCTTCTTGAGGTACAGCCACATGAAGATTCAATGGTGTGTATCCCTCGTCCGACAAGGTAATCGCTCTATGGAGTGAAGATATATCTTGCTTCTGGAGGAAGTATTTCTGAAGGCTTATAATCTGTTTGTGCAGTAAATGTGAAAGGTCAATCAGCCCCCTTCCACCCTGAGCTCTTGGAATGGTAACTCTTTCAACTGCTGACTTAGGGTGATGGCCGCGATACTTACTCAAAGTAGTTCTCGTCTTCCTCTCAATGCCTTCAATATCAGTCTTCGTCCACTTAATGATGCCAAATGAGTACGTTAGAACAGGGATCGCATAGGTGTTAATAGCTTTCACTGTGTTCTTAGCACTCAACTTTGTTTTAAGGATGGCGTTTAAGCGACTGACATACATTTCCTGGATCTTCAGTTTCATGATCTTGAGCTCTGTGCGGACTGACTGGTGGACACCTAGGTACTTATAAGTCTCTCCTTCTTCCATTGGCTCAATGAGATCACCATCTAGTAACTCAAATGCATTGGTACAGTGTTTGCCCTTTAGTACCGTCTGGGTCTTGCACTTGTCAAGCCCGAACTCCATGCATATGTCTCTGGAAAAGATTTCCACAGTTCTCAACAAGGAATTGACATGTACTGCTGTGCTAGCATACACTTTGATGTCATCAACATACATCAAATGTGTCACTTTGTGCTGCACTTGCTTCTTGTTCTTCAGGGCAAACCCGTGCTGACTCGCATTGAGCATGTGGGAGAGGGGATTCAGTGCAAGACAAAACCATAGAGGACTGAAGGCATCTCCCTGGAAAATACCCTTCTGTATCTTAATAAAGTCAGTCGCCATTGTACCATCCTTGTGCCTAAGATGTAACTGAGTCGACCACTGAGACATCAAATGCTTGAGCAAGTTAATAAGCGAGGGAGCAACCTTATAAATCTCTAGGATTTTTACCAACCATGAATGCGGCACTGAATCATATGCCTTCCGATAATCAATAAAAGCTGTATGCAGGTTTCTACTCTTGTGCGCTGCCTGCTCAAGGATGACTGAATCGATCAGAAGCTGCTCCTTGCAACCTTGAGATTTCCTGATACAACCCTTCTGCTCAGGAGCAATAATATCATTTTGATCACAATGTGTGTAGATCTTCTCAGCGATACAAGATGTTAAAAGTTTGTATAATGTCGGAAGGCAAGTGATTGGCCGATACTTTGCGGGATTCTCCGTATCTTTGTCCTTAGCAAGCAGATATGTGATCCCTTGCGTCAGGTATCGCGGTACAGTTCGAGGATCTTGCATAAACATGTTAAAATGGTGAGCTATGCAAGCATGAGTACACTTGAATCTTTTATACCAAAAGTTGTGTATGCAATCAATCCCGGCCGCTTTCCAATTAAACGAGTCATTAATGGCCTGCTTCACTTGCTCGATAGATACAGGGTTGTCATCCATTGATCTCAGCTCTTCCATCCTCACTTCCTCCACATTTATCCATGGAGCATCAATATTATGAACAGTGGGAACAGACCATACTGATTCCCAAAATTCTTTAATCTGATGTTGTGTTGGGGGTTTGCTGTCTGCTGTTGTTTGATCATTTCGAAGCTTCCTATAAAACTGTTTCTCATTGTTCTGGAACAGCTTATTGGATTCCTTCCTGAAGTTAGACTCCTTATATCTCCTGAGCCGTTTTGCGACTACACTAAGCTGCTGTTTCAGAGTGTCAGTTACATCGGCAAGGTTCTGGTTTGTCAAATCATGGGTTGCATGTATTCTGGTTTTTTGTCGAATAGACTCAACATGTTTCAACAACTTCTTATTCCTCTGCCCTTGCTGGTATGCTGTTAGTTGTCCAATGTCTCTCCGAAGCTTGGCAATCTTACTGTTTAATCTTCTCTCCCACGGCCAGATAAACTCTTCTTCTGTACCCTGGGGCCTTGCTGGATATCAAGACCATTCATTCTGGTCGCAGTGACAGCCGCTACGTAGACAGCAGTGTGTAGATCATTGAACACTGTGTGTTCCTCCAGATGTTGGGGTAGGATCTTTGTATCTAGCAGATTGGTTACAACAGCAAGTCGCTTTGAACTACGCTGTTTAGGAATGAATGGTCGTTTCGTCGGATCTGTTCCCTCAAACTCTGTTAAGGCTCTGAAGAATTCAACCCTTATCTCTTCTACTAACTCCTCTCCATCTACCCTAAGTCGATCCGGCTCAGGTGAAAGAAGAGCTTCAGCCCTAGCCGGGGATGGTGTATGAGGAGGTGATCTTCCAATACTCTCGTCATCACTGTCATCATGCACCCCTTCAGGTGGACGAAGAGTCTGCATGACTTCAGCTTTAAGTGCCTCTAATAATTCACTTGACAACCGCTTATTATTAATTACCACTCGTTTTTGGTCCATCAACCTTTGTTCTGTAACTTGATAAAGTTCAGGGTATATTTCAACAAAGGCACGGTAAAGTAGCGGTCGTATACCTACAGAAACCGTATCTCCTTCTGTTACTTTGTAATAGCAACGCATGAGATCTGTGTTCATTTTCTCAGTCCACTGCATGCGTTGCCTAACCTTTCCTGCCTTGGTGGTTAGTGACTGACTTGCCACTAAAACACTGTTGGCTGGTCGAGCTGGAGGTTGTTGGGTTCGTTGATGCGGTTGGATCCATATCCATAGCAGGGTCGTCAACATTTTGATCGAGCAGGTCTGTCCCGCGTCGTCCTCGATCATTACGACGCTCGTCCGAGGCTTCCTTATTGTGTACAGGAACCAGTTTACACCCATTAGGGGGGTTAACCCAGCATGGGGTTGGCTAGGGTACGCGTGCTCGCCACGCACGTAAGGTAGACCACCTTCCCTTGCGTAATTATTGTTATTATTATAATTATTATTATTATTATTATTATTTTCCTTTATTTTAATCTCAATTACAATTGGTAAATACATAATCCACTACGGGCAGAAATGCAAACGTAGGGGATTTTACAAGTAACATGCGAATTAACAATTCAAAACCTTTCTAACAATTCTACAGGTTTCTAATATAACAGATCTTTGAATATTATGTATTATCTTTTGAGGAATATCTATTTTCTTGAATTCGTCGGCTTGATTTTTATTATTATTATTATTATTATTTCTTTATTTCAATCACATTTTCATCTTACATAAAATGGTACATAGGCATCCTGTGGGCATTTAACTGCAAACACAGTATACAAACAAGACATTTAACAAGCATTATTACACAATATTTTCCTAACTATTCTGCACGTTTCTAACACTACTGATCTCTGAATTTTATACACTAAGTTGAATGGAATTGACATCTTCTTCATTTGTGCAGCTTGTTCTCGATGCACCAATCCATTAGCTGACACGACTACCGGGAATATTTCAGCACTGTTCAATTTCCACATTTTTTGTATTTCTTGAGTGAGTTTTTGATACTTCTCTATCTTATTCGAAAAAGCTTGGTTGAGGTTATGATCATTTGGATGTGTTACGTCTATAAGATGCGCAGTACGAGTCTCTTTGTACACTATGATGATATCTGGGCGATTATGTGCAATTGTGATATCAGTTATGACAGGAATATCATAGTATAGTTTAACCTTATCATTTTCAAGTATTGGTTCTGCTTTGTACTGATAATATCTTGTCTCTTGCTGAAGCAGTCCATTCTTTATAGCCAAGTATTGATGTAGCATATTACACGATAAGTTATGTCTATTGAGATATTCTGTGTTGGCAATCTTTGAACAAGCAGAAGTTAAGTGTTGTATTGTTTCTGACTGCAAATGACATAATCTGCATAAATCATTTGCAATTGGCGTCTTATGAATGAACTTTTGGTGGTTTCTCGTGGCAATCACTTCATCTTGTATTGCTATCATAAAGCCTTCTGTTTCAGCATAAAGCGTTCCATCTCTTAACCATTTGGTTGACGCTTCTTTATCAGAAGATTTAAGATTATTTGCAAATCTACCATGCAAAGACTTGTTCTCCCATCTTGCCATCATTTCCTGTGAATCGATTTGCTTAACGGAAAATCTTTCATCTGCCAAATTCAATACTGACAAGTTATTATCTACTTGCACTATAGATTTGTGCAGTGGTGACTCTTCTTGCTTCTTGTGGAAGTAATCTCGCAATGACGATATTTGCGTACCATGTATATGCTTTAGATTAATCAATCCTCTGCCTCCATTTCCTCTAGAGATATATAACCGTTCCATCGCTGCTTTGGGGTGATGACATCGATATCTGGTTAGTTTCACTCTTATTTGTCTATCTAGATCCTCAATCTCGGTATCACTCCAATGTATTATGCCGAATGTGTATAATAGAATTGGTATACACCATCCATTAACCGCAGCGATCTTATTCCTCCCATTCAAGCCAGAGTTTAGGACTTTCTTAAGCCTGTTATTAAACTTCTTTTTCACATCTTCCTTTATTTCCTTTACTTCGTTTAAAAATGATTGTTTAATTCCAAGATACTTATAAGGCAAATCATCAACTAAACTCGGAATGACACTCTGGCCTGGATCAAGATCAAGTTTCATGTTTGTTGACTCTTGTATTTTTCCTCTTTTCACATGTAAAATTGCACACTTGCTCAATCCAAACTTCATCCTTACATTATCGCTAAAGATTGCTGTAGTTTCCAGCAAAGAAGTCATCTCAGCCTCATTCTTTGCATACAATTTAATGTCATCCATGTACAGTAAATGAGAAAGACTGTAATTTTTGTTGATTTTATATCCCAGACCATTACAATTGAGCAAATTGCTTAATGGATTGAGGGCCAAACAAAACCATAGTGGACTAAGCGAATCACCCTGAAATATGCCTCTGTTAATTTTTATAAATTCAGATGAGATGATTGTACCTGACAGTGACAAATGCAGCGTCGTCTTCCAATTATCCATACAACATTTTAAAAATGAAATTAATGTCTGGTCAATCTTGTAAATCTCAAGTACTTCCAGCAGCCATGAGTGTGGTATAGAATCATACGCTTTTTCATAATCTACCCATGCCACCGAAATATTTCTCTTCTTCTTCTTAGCCTGCTTTGTAATCGTCGAGTCAATAATAAGCTGTTCTTTACAACCCTTCGATCCCTTCCTACATCCCTTTTGTTCTTCTGCCCACAAACTATTATTCAGTAGATGAGTGTTGATCTTGTCGGCTATAATTGAAGTCGTTAGCTTGTATAACGTACAAAGGCATGTAATAGGACGGTAATTTTTCGGTTCTTCTGTGTTATTTGTCTTGGGTTTTAGATACGTCAAACCATATTGTAAAAACTCCGGGTACGTTGATGGATTACTGATTGTCTTTGACATCAATGCTGCCATATCCATATGTAATGCAGTAAGATACTTCCACCAATAATTATGTATTTTGTCAACTCCAGGTGCCTTCCAATTATGCATTTTACGTACTGCTCTTCGTACATCAACGATTGTGACTATTACTTCATCCATTGGTTGCACATTATTATTACGCTCCCTTTCATCTTTTATCCATTCACTATCTTTCTTATGCTCAACAGAGTTTGACCAGATATTTTGCCAGAATTCAACCAAATCATTCTCAGCTGGTGGTTTGCCCATTATTTGATGTTCTTGATCACCTAATGACTCATAAAACTTCTTTTGACTTGCGTTAAACTTTTCATTTTCCACTTTGCGCTTCAAACATTTGTTATACCTAGATAATCTCTTTCCGTAAGCCGACACCTTTTGTTTTAAATTGTCAATTAAAATAATTAAGGTGCTATCATGTTTATGCTGTATTAACGGTAAATTATATTTCTGCAATAAACGAAAAAATTGCTTCTTATTATTTTGTGGAATCGCATAATTATTCGTCTTCCAATTCATTAATTTAGATAAATCACTCCTCCATCTTGCTATTTTCATTTCTAATCTTTGTTTCCAGTTAGGCTTCTCTGAGTGCTCTTTCCTTTTGCTCTGACATGGTGATGGAAATTTGGCATTAAGTCTTCTAGCTACTATTGTTGCTGCACTATATGCAATAAGATGTAGTTGCTCAAAGGTAGATATAGCTGGAAACTTCTTCGAGATACAATTATTTACTTTATGAACCATCAATTTAGTTTGATAATTATACCTTAATATGGGCAACCCTGGTCTCGAGCATGCAGGAACATTCGCAAATTCATCCATGACCAAAACTAATTCTTCTTCGAGCTCTGCATCGTCGCTATCTTCCTCCTCTTCCTCACTGCTTCTACCTGTTTCGACGTTATTCGGTGCTACCTCTTCTTCATCTTCTTCTTCTGCTACAATCTGGACTTGACATGTAACCACATTGTCCTCACCTTCTTGCTGAGCATTAACCATTCCTTCTCCCGGTATTTCTTCTCTACATTCATTGATACTCAACTCGGTACGTACAGTACTTAATACAAACTGTAATTCCAAGTTTGTTAGGAATTTCCCATTCTTAATCAGTCGTGCCTGATCACACAATCTTTGTGTAGATACGTCAGATTCGGGATATATCTTCTTCCACTCAACTAGAATGTATTCCCTATATCCTGTAATGTGAGTGCCACATGCTGTTGCCCTGTAGTATGCTTTTATTACATTTACATTGTGTTCTTTTGTCCATCGCATACGTTTATTCACTCTTCTGGGAGGAAAGTCTACAATTACTTGCGACAACCCTAAACCATTAGATATATTCATTGATGTTTGGGCTTGTCTTGTTTCTTCTTGGTCATTAGATCGTGGACCACTCGTGGTTTTATTTGCTGTTGTAAAATTGAAAAAATTGATTAAAAATATTGAGCTTTGGAATTGTAACGTTCATAGTATAAAGGATGCCTTGTCTGATTTCTTCTTCAATAACAAATGATATGCATGACATTTGATATTATAATATGTCTTTAGTATTTATCTACATTTCATAAAAGAATGGTTATAAATGCACTATAAACTCTTGTTACTTGCATTGATACGTCATATCTTCCAACTTGAAGTCACCTTGCTGATGAATCAGATCAGTTTCATTTTGACTGACTTCTTCAAAACACATGAGCTGTTCGACATATGATATTAAAACGTATTTAACTACATTTCATAATAAAATGATTATCAATGCACTATAAACTCTTGTTACTTGCATTAATACGTCGACTTGATCAATAATCACATAAATATTACTCAAATCGTCCAATTTGATGTCACCTTGCTGAGATCAGATCAGTTTCATACCGTGTAAATCCTCTCCACAGTGCCAACTTCAAACTTGAGGAGGCGAATCTCTAGCACATGAGTACTATTTATACAAAATTATTGATCTCGTATCTGCTGGTCAAACTGTAGATCACTTTCAAATCAAGCAGTTACAAATTATGCACGTAAATCACTTTAAATTATATAAAAAACTGGGAGCTCAAAATTTCCAACCAACCTCATTCAACCGTTACCATGGTATTATTATTATTATTATTATTATTATTATTATTATTATTATTATTATTATTATTATTATTATTATTATTATTTTCTTTATTCACAGTAATCTAATACAAAGTACTATAATTGATACTGGCGACATTCAAAGTATGGAAAGCCAGGAGTAAACCATACTCCTAAGGCTTTCATGTCATGTTATGGAGACTATGTGATAACTTTTCTTATGATTCGACAAGTTCCAAGTAGTGCAGTTTTCTGTATTTCTTCACTAAAGTGTGTGCCAGGAATTGCACTCAAGTAGCCCTGCAACTTCTTGCTTATTGTACCTAAAGCTCCCACAACAATGGGCACCACTTTAGTTTTCAATTTCCACATTCTTCCAATTTCAATTTCCAGGTCTCTATACTTAATTCTTTTTTCTGCTTCTTTCTGCACCACGTTCCTGTCCATAGGTATTGCCACGTCAATTATTATGCATGTCTTCGTTGCTGTGTTCTTTATGACAATATCAGGTTTGTTAGCCATGATGGTTCTATCTGTATGTATTTGTTCATTCCATAAAATTGTCCCTTCTTTGAATAAAGTTACCTGGTTTGGATGATGTTCGTACCAATTTGAATTGACAGGTAAACCAAATTGTTTACAGATTGCCCAGTGTAATGATGACGCTACTTTATCATGTCTCTCTATATACTCCTTTTTAGCTAAAAAAGGACATCCTGCTACTATATGATCGATCGTCTCTTCGAAATGTTGACAAATTCGACATATACCATTTGAACCAGTCTTTAAAATTCTCTTCTCATAGCTCCTGGTTCTTAAGGCTTGATCTTGAGCTGCTACAACCAATGCTTCAGTCTCCCCTTTAATATTACCTTTAAAGAGCCAGTTAAAAGAACTTGGTCTATCAACATGCACCTGCTTCATATTTCTTGGATATTGACCGTGCATAGGCTTTGCTTCCCAATCATCACAAATCTTGCGCTGGACCACAGATTTTACTTCCTGACGATATTGTTTCACATTCTCAACAGGTGTTCTGGTCAACGTAACAGTTGGCAAGGGCAATTTTAAATCCATCCTCAGCTTGTCTGCTATTCGAAGAAGTGACAATGTTTTCGGTCTTCTTTCTTCAAAGCGTCGTACAATTTGCAACAACTCATCATTTTCCTTCAGCCTTAAATATTCAGCAATTCCCAAGACTGCTATCTTATACGCACTTTCAAGTTGGCACAATCCTCTTCCACCTTCTTTTCTCGGAGCATATAGTCTTTCTACGTCGGCTCTTGGGTGATGGAGCTTATGCAAAGTTAGCAATTTCCTTGTTTTTCTATCAATTTGTCTCATTTCTTCAAGCTTCCAATCTATTATACCAAAACTGTATTGAATAATTGGAATTGCAAGCGCACCAATGGCGATAATTTTGTTCTTCCCGCTTAATTCCGTTTCAAGTACTAGTCTAAGACGTCGCCGATATTCACTTATAATCTTACTTTTCATTTCATTCTGCTCCACACCATTCCTCTCATGAACACCAAGATATTTGTAGGTTTGTCCCTCTTCCAATTGTCTAATAGTAATATTATCATTGAAGGTGATATTCGTTGTTTGTTCAATTTTTCCCCTTACAAAACAAGCTGTTGAACATTTATCCAAACCAAATTTCATTGATATATCGTCACTGAAACTTTTTGTAATTTGGAATAATGTGTCCATCTCTTCCCTGCTTGCAGCAAAAAGCTTTAAATCATCCATGTACAGGAGATGATTCACTGGCCTGTCAGTCTTTGTCATTTTATAACCACATCCTGAATCATTCAATAACTTCGTCAAGGGGAAGAGACTCATACAAAACATTAGCGGAGACAGAGAATCGCCTTGAAATATGCCCTTTTTAATGGAAATTTTTCCCGTCAAGATTGTGTCAGTCTGTGTGGATATCATGAGGTTTGTACTCCACGATTTCATTGTTTCTTGACAAAAGTATATTAACATTGGATTCAAACGATACATTTTCATTACTTGTATTATCCAACTGTGGGGTACGCTGTCAAATGCTTTCATGTAATCAATCCATCCCATATGAAGACTTCGTTTCTTTCTCTTGCAATCGTCCATTATTGTTTTACTTAACAATAAATGATCCTTACATCCATATGAACCCTTACTGCATCCTTTCTGTTCCGATGGTATGATATTATTTACTTCAAAAAACATATGAATACGGTTTGTTAAAATCGAGGTTAAATTTTTGTAGGTACATAGTGGGTAAGCAAGTAATAGGTCTGTAGTTACTTGGCAAATGAGTTGCATTAGATTTTGGCAAAAGATAAGTTACACCTCTCGTCAGCCACCCAGGTACAAATAAGGGATTATGGACAATGTAATTGTAAGCTTTCGCAAAGCTCTTGTGCAATGAAGTAAAGGATTTAAGCCAAAAGTTGTGAATTCCATCCATACCAGGAGCCTTCCAATTTGACGATTTTTTCAAGCTTAGGGTTATCTCCTTTTCAGTTATATCTTCCCATTTCATCTCTGGATATAGTGAATTGACTTGGATTTGATCTTGGATCCATTCTGCCTCAACATTATGCTCTTCTTCATTTTCCCAGATACCTTTCCAAAAGCATTCAACTTCGTCAACTGACGGTGGATTAATTACTTCAATTCTTTTGGTGCCAATATCTCGATAAAATTTCTTTGCTCCAGTAGAGAATTGTCTGTTCTGTTGAAATTGCAGCACTCGCTTGTTGTATCTTCTTACTCTCTGTGATTTTGCCAAAATCTTTTGCTTGAGTATTTCTTCTACTCGAATTATATCAGCTACCTCGGATATGTTGTATTTTAGGTTCAACTTTAACTTGATGTTTTGTAACTTCGCTGATTTATTTCCAAGACGAATTTCTTTTAAATGTGATAACTCTCTTCTCCACCCTTCGATTTGATTTGCTATCCTTGTTTTCCATTTTGGTACACAATTCTTACTTGTTTTCTTTATCGTTTTCTCTGGCAATCCAAGTTTGTTTACAATTACTTGAGCTGTGGAGTACACCAAATGATTTAACTCGGTGATAGTAAGTAATCTTCTCATATCTTCGACAATTTCACGTAATGCATGACATGCCAATCCTATCAAATCTTTTACATGCCTAGTTACTCTCAATTTGGGCAACCTCTCTCTGGTAGTAATGTTTTTTCCCGTTGCTGATACCACATTTCTTCGATATCGGCTTTTAATCCAGAATAATCAACATTTGCTCGTTCACGATCTTCATAAGCCTGATTTTGATTACCCCTTGGCCACTCTTCATTGTCATTCACCTGGTCTTGATTCCCTTCCTCTTGATCTTCTACTTGATTATCACTTGGAACTTGAAATTGATCTTGATCATTATTTTGAGCTTGATCTCCATCTGCCCTATCTGGATCCTCTCTACCAGCACGTACTATCTCTTTGACATTTCTTTCTATCAATTCTATCTGTTCTACTGTTAACTTCTTACTCTTGATTAAAAACCTTCTCTGGTTTGCTAACTTATTCGAATCCATGTTTGGTCTTTGAGATGGATTTCGCTGCCGCCATAATTCGAAAGTCTTTTCTATATTACCTGACAACGTTGTGTGCGTAACATACAAATGGCACCACATAATCTCCATATTCTCTTCCACTGTCCATTTCTGCCTCTTCGCTTGTGTATTTACATGAGTTTGCGAGGCAGTCAGGCTTGGAGTAGCGCTGGTTTGAGTTGCCTCGTCCCAGGGTTCTACATCCACCTCACATGAACTTTGAGAAGATCCAGGTGGTGACTTCTCTCCCTCATCCTGGACTGAGGGTACCCTTACTTGTTGTGCCGCTGTGTGGGCGATGCGGCTTTGACTCCTGGTCCTACAAGAAACCAGAAGCTGGCTGGCTTCGCTCTCATCCTGATAATCATTGGGTTTTTTTCGTATCATTTCTCAACTCGCATCACATTCCACACCCTCTACATTGATATATCTTGAGGTCTTGACTTCTCAGGAATAAAGAAGGCCGTGCTTGAAAATATTTGTACGGAGACCTTATTTGTTTTCTTTTCCCGTGAGAAATATTTTTAGGGTTAAAAAGATTTCAAACCAATTCAATCATACCTTCCGTAATTCTTCATGCAGGACAAAAATTATTATCTCAAAATGATCAGCACACAGTTTGGAATAGATATTAAGAAGAATTGTGACATTTAAAGCACTAATACTGATAAAATTCAATAAAAAAGTCAGAGCAAAGAGCAAGCACTTCTAACCAGAAATCTCAAAACAAGTGAAGTTATTATTATTATTATTATTATTATTATTATTATTATTATTATTATTATTATTATTATTATTATTATTATTATTATTATTATTATTATTATTATTATTATTATTATTATTATTATTATTATTATTATTATTATTATTAATTCATACAGTCCTGGAACATTTTGATCACCCCTGTACACTCGGCCAAACAAAACTTGAACGTTGACCAAATTTGAATGACTGCTGGTCATGTCCCATAACAAATCAAAGTCTGTTATTATCATTGAAATGTGAGGTCACCTACTAGAGTGAGACAATGAGATCGCTTAGAGCCTTAGACTGACTTCTGATGGTGCGATCTTACATTTATCAGCCTATCAGATTTATTGAACGTTCAAGTTTTGTTTGGCCAAGTGTACCTTCAACATACTCTATAAAAGTAAGAGTGTAGAAGGGGTAAAGCCCTCTGAAATCACTATCGATTAGATAAAACAATATAGCTGCCATAGGCTTGAAACCATAGGTTTCAAAATGCATTAAGTCCTCAAATTGGCAGAGAGTTGAACGCACATGCCCAGTATCAATGTTTATAATAATTATAAGAATTCAAACTGGCACAAATTTAAAAATAAAACATGTGGGAAAAGGCATCTTAAAACCCTTTTTTGGGGGGGTTAAGATCGAGGTGAATAGTCGAGAATAATTCTCAACATACCTAATCCTCATTTTTACTTGGTCTAGACTCTAGAGAGTTTCCAATTTTTCATTGCATCAGATACGTAATTTTGCAAAAGCCGCAAAATGTTCATTGACGAAGACAGCAAAAAATGAATTTTTTCCATAGATAGAGATAAAATTTCAAAATTGGGGACAAGAAGAAATCGCACGAGTCCAAGATATGAGAATATTTTAAAAAAGTATTTAAAAAAAGAGGTTAAAAATGTACCGGGCTGTCTATTCTAGAACTGTTCAATTTCCAATTATTATGGAACTCGATTTCATTCAATGTGAATCCTTCCGTGACCGGATTCCATCACAATGGAATTGGGAAAACGTTCTAGAATAGGTCTCCGGAAATAACGGGAAGTCGTGACTTTATCCCATGTTTAACTTGATAGCAAACCTGACGAGATATTGTGCACCTACTTCAGAGATCCAGCTCCCCGTGAGATTGCGCGCGCCGTTCAACACCACCGAGATAGCTTGAGTTCGATCCTCGACGCACTCCGAGCCCGCCTGGCTTCGAACCAACGGCATCCAGACGCCGAGGAGCACGACTACAAGCTGGAGAAACATGGCGCACTTTGATGTCAGAGGCGGGCGGGTGTCACGTTATATACCACAGCTGGGGGAGTGGGGGGAACATGGCTGGTGTCACGTTATATACCACAGCTGGGGGGGGGGGGGGGGGGGGACAAGACTGGTGTCACGTTATATACCACAACTGGGGGAGGGGGAACTAGACTAGTGCTGACTTTTGCTGCGGTTTTTGTAGGAAATATACTTGATATTGTTATGACAAATTGTCGCAACCCGAGATTATGATCATCTTGGGGGAAGTTGGTTAGGGTACCTACCTAAGTAACGAACGAGACACAAGTCCTGGTAACAAACCTAAGAGTTGTATTGATAGTGAATTGACGATTACGTGTCAAATGTGTAAGTAAATAACGGACTGACAAGTGATGGAAATAATATTAAGATTCCTAAGGACCACTTTAAAAACTGACGGTTGCGTCAAATTTTCCCAAAATACCAAAGTTCCCCAAGGCTCATTATTTCACTGGTATGCACATAGGCGTTCGCAAGAGAAATCATTAGGGGGGGGGGGGGGGGGCAAACATGGGCACCGGCAGGATTAATGACAGGGGGGAAAAGTTCAAGGAAAACAAATTGCTTCGGGTGAAGGGGGGTGTGGGGGGCGCGCCCCCGCAGGGTGTCTTTTGATTTTTTGACACTTTGAAATCAATTTTGAGACGTTCTGAGGATCATTTTCTTTACAAATTCATTTTTTATAATTTTACATGACGCTTCGCCCCTGTTCATATGGGACAAAATCGGACATTCTTCTAAATTTCATTAGAAAGGTTATCAGGGGTACACATATTAAAAAAAATGGAAGGGAATTTAAGGAATGGCAAACGTGATGGAGAGCAAATTACAGTAAATTATTGACATATATTAATTGTTATTTAATTATTAAAATATAGTATTTTAAAATAATACAACATACTTAGTATATTAAGCTCCGTCTCAAATGACGCTATTCATTCACTACAATGCCGCTTGACGTTCAACACCGAACTGACGTCACTACAGCTGATGCTCGCACACGAAAGCATACTTGCTCGTGGTTAGATCAAATAACTGCCCAGAGGAACGTAAGCCCAGAACATAGTTGTAGCCAGCATCTTTACTCGGCCTTCCTGAATACCATTGTGCATAACCAGTTGAGTTCATAGTGTCCCCTGCAAACAACAAACAAATACCTGGAGGATGGTGTAGTGTATCGATGTTGGTACTCCTGGAGCTAGGGGGGTCTGAGAAAGATGGCTGAATAAAGCAGTAAAGCACACAGTGTATCTTTATTTATAATCATTGGAAATGCCGTTAGGAGACCCCACGGACAGGTTCGTCTAGTGTGTTAACTTCCAGGAACAGTCCAAGAAGGTACTCACAGATGAACACTACAACTGGCGACGAGGATTAAAGAACAACTGGCAAGTAAATACACGTCCACGAGACGGGAAGGAAGTAGGGTTATAGAATCATCTTCCGGGAACACTTACCGCGGCATAGCTCAGCCGGTAAAAGCAGTTCAAGGTTACAACGCAGCACAGTCGGTAACAACAGTTCAGCTCAGTCGATAAAACAGTTCACAAAGCAGAATGGCGACGTTTGGAACAATCCAAGAGTTTATTCCAGACACTGATGAATGGCTTATTTATCAAGAGAGGCTGGAGGAGTATTTTAAGGCAAATTGTGTTCGAAAAGATAAGCAGGTCAGTATATTATTGAGTTCCATCGGCACCAATACATATAAGAGATTACGAGATCTCTGTGATCCGATCAAGCCTAGCACAAAATCGTACGAGGAATTATGCGAACTTATGAGCTTACAATTTACAATCCGTGTGTCGACATTCAGGGAGAGAATAAAATTTTACGATCTTCGACAGAAGGAGGGGGAAACTATACCCGACTGGTTTGCAAGAATAAAAGCGCAGTCCGTGAATTGTAAATTCGGAGCTACACTGGATGCTGTGTTGAAAGACAAGTTTGTATCAGGTTTGACACCCTCACCGATACTTGACCGATTGTGTGAAGAAGATGATGACATTTCTCTGTCAAAACTAGTTGAATTGGCAATCAAGCGGGAAGGCACAATAAAAGCCAAGTCCAGCAATACCCAATATGTGGGCGAAGCTTCAAGGGAAGTTAACCGAGTCAACTGGTCAAAACAGCAAGGAACAGAAACCGAGGGGAAACAGCAAGTCATCTGTTTTAGGTGCGGAAGCAAATGGCACAAAGGATCTGACGACAAATGCCCTGCGAAGGAAAAGGAGTGTCTTAAATGCCACAAGTCGGGACATTTTGCGAGACAGTGCAAGACCTCGGAAAAGTCAGAAAAGTCGGAAAAGTCGGAGCAGGTGAGAATGGTAGAAGAAAAGAAGATGTACAACTTCACTGTTCAAGGAGAAGACGAAGATACAGAGTTAATTATAGCTGTGGTAGGAGGGGTAAGCATAGGGATGCTTATCGACTCGGGTGCAAGCTGCAATGTCATCACGGATGCTCATTGGCAGTTCATGAAAGAAAACAAGGTGAAATGCACATCCAACAGCAAAGTAAACAAGACTCTGTATGGTTGCGGAAAACAAGCTTTAAGAGTCCTGGGGAAATTCAAGACCGACATTGAGTTGGGGAACGGAGCGCGGGAGGAAGCTGAATTTTTCGTAGTGAAGGATTTGCGAAAATCACTTCTGGGGAAAACGACGTCACTGAAGTTAGGAGTTCTGAAACTGGGTCTACAAGCCAACCAGGCTGAAGAACAGGATCTACGAGGGAGGGAAGAACCAGCACCGCTTGGTAAACCCGATTCGTTGTCGTGCTTGTTATCAAAGGATAATACGGACAACACTTCACCTACGAGTTCGGAAACGGAAGAGTACGTGAAGGGGGTGGACGTTAACTCAACGCCAGTAGCATTAACAACGAAAGTAATCGAGGGAGAATCGGAGGAAGACCCGGAACTACACGAAGTTAGGAAGAGTCTACAAGGAGAGAAATGGGATCCAAGCTGCAGACCGTATCAGTGGACCAATCCAGATCCATGTGAACCAACAGTACGGACGGAACTACCTTCGGGACCGTGGCAACACGTAGCTATCGACTATCTGGGACCGATCAATCAAGACAACCTGTTAGTAGTGGTCGATTACTACAGCCGATATTTCGAAGTAGCTGTGATGGGGACGATTACAACTGAGAAGACTATCAACCAGCTGAACCAGATATTTGCAAGTCACGGCATACCTGAGTCAATAACTTCGGACAACGGACCTCAGTTTAGGAGTTCCGAGTGGACGCAATATCTGGAAGAAAAGGGAATAAGTGAACATCACACCACTCCGTTATGGCCCCAAGCAAACGGCGAAGTGGAGCGTCAAAACCGATCACTCTTGAAGAGAATGAAGATATCGCATGCAGAAGGAAAGGACTGGAAGAAGGAACTTCACACTTACCTTTTGATGTACAGGTCGACACCACATGCTGTTACCGGAGTGAGTCCAGCCGAAATGCTGTACAATCGTAAGATTCGTACAAAACTACCAGAGGTGAGAGAAGGGAGAATTAATGATGAAGAAATCAGAGATCGAGATCAAGACAGAAAGATCCAGGGGAAGAATTACATCGATGCTAAACGAAGAGCTCGAGAGTGTTTTATTCAGACAGGAGATACTGTCCTATTGCAACAGCAACCTACCCAGAAACTATCAACCCGTTTCAATCCGGAACCATTCCGAGTGGTGGAAAAACAGGGGAGCCAGGTCGTTGTTGAGTCATCAGCAGGAAACAGATATCGACGGAATGTATCCCACGTCAAGAAGTTTAACGCTGAAGGAGAACCTACGGCAGGGACATCAACCGAAACCCGACTGGAAGAAACCACATCCGGCGAATCAAGACCAGCCCGGCAGAGGCAGTTGCCCAGTCACTTGCAAGTTTATACATTATCATAAACAGCTGTAGAGTTTTCATAACATTTGCTTAATAATTTGTGTTTTTCAGTATCTCTGTAATAAAAAAATATAATTCTAATTGTTTCCGACAAAAGGAGGGATGTAGTGTATCGATGTTGGTACTCCTGGAGGCGAGAATTGAATTGCAGTTAAGTTCGTAAATGGGGTTAAAAATTAACCAATGAGAAACGAGTGCAGTCGACCGCTATCATACCTAATTGAATGTAAAATGCTTCCACACCTCTAGGTCACTTATTTCGCTTTTGCTTAACTCTATTTCAATTATTTAAATATACATTATCTTCATGTAACATCAATTGAAAGAAAATTGAAAAAGAAGGCAATGACATTTCATTATTCAAATTAAACAGCTGAGCAAAGACAATGACATTTCATAACAACTTTTCAGCTCAGCAAGATCGACGTCATGATTGTGAGTGACGTTTTACCACCCTTACTTCTTGGCTGAAAAATAACTCCATAAACGAACTTAACTGCAATTCAATTCTCGCCTCCTGGAGCTAGGGGGGGGGGGGTCTGAGAAAGATGGCTGAATAAAGCAGTAAAGCACACAGTGTATCTTTATTTATAATCATTGGAAATGCCGTTAGGAGACCCCACGGACAGGTTCGTCTAGTGTGTTAACTTCCAGGAACAGTCCAAGAAGGTACTCACAGATGAACACTACAGATGGTTTTCACGACATTGGATAGGATTGGATGTACTCTGTGTAGCGTGTTGATAAGCGAACATTCGTATTCATTTGAATTCAAATACATGTGAAAGTTGCTGCTCTTCAACGAGAAACAAGACAACCTAAGTGATAAAATGCATCAAGGAGCAGTAAAATGTGCATTCTGAATGAGACCACAAATTATAGAATTTTAAAATTTCTGTGTAATTTGTTTTAGAATTTAAATGGGGGTCTGGAGCCCCCCCCCCCCCCCCCCCGTGTTGGCACCACAGGGCGGCTTTTAGAATTTAGCAATTTAATAAACAATTTATAAGTGATTCTGCGATAGCTTAATTTTGTACGGTGAATGGGAGGTGCAGTCTGCTCGTTTGGGGAGGGAGGGATTCCCCCTCCCCTCCCCTTCCTACGCGCCTGTTCACTGTCATAATTTCTACTTAGTATTTGAAGCGTCGCCTCAACATCGATATTCATCTGCGATTAATAGCCGATAGTATTCCAAAATTTGAAGATGGATTTAAAATTAGTATATTTGCGGTTAATTAATAACCCACCTAGCACAGTCACCCATCCTGCGTCTGTAGATGGTCTGTAAACTCCGAGCCAACCAGCATTTGAGTTAGTCGCTCCAGGAATCTTGGTGGGTTGTTCAGCAAACAACTTCTTGAACACTTCCACTTCCTCCTGCGAGTCGAAGATCATAAGATGGCTGCCCTCGGCCGCGCATGCGTCTCGCGCCTCTGGCCACGTGACTGCCGTAATGTGAACCTTGTAGTGACCTTGACCGGGGAAGAGCTCGTAGTCGGCTCTGGAGAACACTGGAGGCTCTGGAATGATGAAATGATGTGAAATATAATCCATTCCATCAGTGGCGGCTATTACAGTGTGCAAGGTGTGACAATTGCACACCTGATCATCCAAGAAAATTATTTAAAAGTGCTCCCTAATCCAGGAAGTAGGAAGTTAAATATTTTGTCTAATAAAAATGCATCAATTTCAAAATAAAGATACAAAAAAATCCGGGGTTATGCGCCCCGGCCCCGCATCTGCGGGGGGCTCTCCTCTTAGAGTACTTTCTTCTACGTCCTTCTATGTAATTGAACACCTGTTGTAAAGCCAAATAGCCGCCACTGCATTCCATATGAAAAGTAAAAGGATTCGAACAAATGGTTGAATATCGCATTCCCCAAGGGGAATATATTGATAGTTCCATCCTCTCATCGCTAGCTTGTCCACTTCATCTTCCCCCATGAGAGATTAAAAACATCACTATGTATAGGTTCGTACTTCAAAAAATATCATTTCCAGAGAATTTTTCAATTAGCCTCTGTATACGCCATTTGTTCAGATAATAGTTGAGATAACTATAGTGATTTATATTATGTACAAATTGCCATCAAAAGTAGAGAGTCAATTTCACATGCAAAGGCTCTAAAACTCACCAGGATTGGTTGTCAAGAAACCTGACCAGCAGCCAATCCGTTTCGTTCGTTCAAATACCGTTTTAGTTTTGTTGAGTGTAATTAAGTATACATATTGCAATGAATGCGCGCGCATTCCGTAACTCTGAAGTATATTTTTTATGCATTATTAATTCCTATTGTTTATTTATGCCATATAGAGTTGTTAATCTCTTACATAATAATCGCACGTTTTGGAAACACGGTGCTACTTTGAATGAACCGTGTAAAGCTGGCTTTCCATGCTCCGTCATCTTCCGTCAACGTCCGTCACCGTCCGACGAAACCGACCAAGTGACCCGTCTCGACCAATCAGTCGCCGTCTGAGATTTTTGGGGATGGCTCTGATTGGTCGAGACGGGTCACGTGGTCGTTTTCGTCGGACGGTGACGGACGTTGACGGAAGATGACGGAGCATGGAAAGGCAGCTTATCATCTACTCTGCAGTCTGCACCATCATAGCACCAAACAAATGCGATATTAGGGAAGGGCCCTGACTATGAAGGCTCAATAAAAATCAATATCGATACATTTTTCAATTTGTTGTTGATATTAAATAAACATTACTGTTGTGGGTTTGATTATATTTGATTGTGAATTCTGACCAATGAACGTGAGGCTGACTTCCAGCGCTGTTTTGTCGGCGCCACATTTGAATGTCCTGGGTTCCACTTGCACCGACCACTTCTGCGCCTGCGCAGTGCTGCTCTGCTCCTCACTGCGACGCAGCACCACCTGAGTCAATGCAGAGACTTCACTCTTATCACAAATATCAAACTAATCTAAAACTCTAATCTAGTGGAGCGGTCGCTCCACCCAGCCAAGTCGTACTGTACACTCACACTCACTCAACATACCGAAAATGCCTAATAAACTGAGGAGCAGACCAAACACTTTTACTGTAAGCAATAACATGGCATTTTCGGCCTACTGGATCTCAAAATTGGGAAATCTCACATTGTTGCGAAATAACTTATTTTCGAGCTTTGGCCCACCTGACAACATATACCAAATTTGGGAACAATATGTGTTGCCATTTGCGAGCTAGAGGGCCGTAAAAACAGTGAAATTGCACCCCTTTTAAAAGGCATCTTTAGATGATGATTCAGATATCAGGAAACGTTGCTATCACCGCCACAGCCAAAACGGCTGAACCGATCGATATGAAAATTTTACCACATGTGCACTTTTGGCGTCTGATGATACCTTTGTTCTTATAATTTTTTTGTGCCGCCATTTTTAAACCGAAAGTGACTTCATATATCAAAAACGGCTGGACCGATTAGAACGAAATTAGCGCCATTCGATTTAGAAGGTCATCTATAAGGAGTACCAATAGTGAAAGAAGATATGTTTTATAACCTAAACCGGAAATGACGTCGTAAAAATGACAAATCTGACTAAAATCATCTCTTATATCAATAACTACATATTCAGAAGGCTTATAATGTTACATAACATTTATAGATACAAATTTTAGGTGGCAGTGATGTCAACCGCCATTTTGAAAACCGGAAGTGATGCCGTAACTCGAGAACGGCTGGACCGATTGGAACGAAACTTTCGCTATACTTTGTAACATATTATTTATAGCATAAACACAGTAACAAACACAACTTTTCTTAGCAACCAAATCACAAAATCTTATTTTTTAAAAGAATTATAATCTTTGGTGCCACAATATGTTACAAGTTGTAATAATAAACTGAAAAAGGAGTGATATCCCTATAAAAAAAACACTCCGTGTAAAAATACCAGCCAAGTCTCTCCAATTAAAAAAAATAGAAGAAATCTAAAAATTCAGCACTGAAAAGAAGTGATATCAAAAAATTGGCCAAGTCAAAACTGTTTTTAAAAAAAACTTGGCGCATCGTTTTTTTTAGGACATGTGTAGATGAGTACATTTCATTTCCTGCCTACTTCTATACTATTTATATGCACGATGCGCCAAGAATTTTTGGAAAAGTTTTGACTTGGCCAATTTTTTGATATCACTACTTTTCAGTGCTGAATTTTTAGATTTCTTCTATTTTTTTTTTTAATTAGAGAGACTTGGCTGGTATTTTCACACGGAGTGTTTTTTATGGGGATTTGAATTAAGCTACAATTACACATTAAATATGAAAAAAATATCATAACAAGTAACCACAACACGGAACTTCACAAATCCCAGCTCTACTGTGTTTGGTTTAAAATACAATAATGTCAACATTTAAATCAGCAACAACAATTGAAACTATAAACCAACGATTTTTCTTTTAGCTTTTATTTCGTTTTGAAACTATGCTCTTCGATTAGATTATGCTGCAATCTGTCCATAAAATTAAAATCAAATGCTCAAAGTTTATGTAATTTCCGGTTGCATTTCCAGCGTGCTGTGGTTCTGCTGACGAGAGAATAAATTTAAAATTATTGCTTTATTTCTTTTACTAAAGACCGGAAGTAACGGAAACCTGAGAGAAACAGACATATTATTGTTGCACCTACTTCAGAAATCCAGCTCCCCGTGAGATTGCGCGCGCCGTTCAACACCACCGAGATAGCTTGAGTTCGATCCTCGACGCACTCCGAGCCCGCCTGGCTTCGAACCAACGGCATCCAGACGCCGAGGAGCACGACTACAAGCTGGAGAAACATGGCGCACTTTGATGTCAGAGGCGGGCGGGTGTCACGTTATATACCACAGCTGGGGGAGTGGGGGAACAAGGCTGGTGTCACGTTATATACCACAGCTGGGGGAGTGGGGGAACAAGGCTGGTGTCACGTTATATACCACAGCTGGGGGAGGGGGATCTAGACTAGTGCTGACTTTTGCTGCGGTTTTTGTAGGAAATATGTTGTACAAAAACAAAAACTTGTAAAAAAAACTGCCAAGCACCTTCCCACTTAAAACAATTGAGATCTAAAAGAAGGGTCAAGCAATAATATATTGTTTAAACATTTTCGCACTAACAATTCGTGAAATCATTTCGCCCAGTTACTGCCGCCAAGCACAACACTAAAAACCTAATGTTGTGTCCAAATTTGAAGAATACAATCTAAGTGAACCATCATTGTAAATTTAACAAAATTATAAAAATTAAAAACGACTTAAAGTAAATTTAAAATCGAAATTAAAAAAATTAAAAATAAAGCTAGGCGCATTGTGTCAAGAAGAAGGCAACATAAGAAAGAAGATGACGATAAAGGAGCCGAAGAAAGACAGAAAGTAGGAAGAAGATAGAGGAAGTCTACAATATGGTCGGTGCAAATTCAATGCGCCAAGCTTTATTTTTAATTTTTTTAATTTCGATTTTAAATTTACTTTAAGTCGTTTTTAATTTTTATAATTTTGTTAAATTTACAATGATGGTTCACTTAGATTGTATTCTTCAAATTTGGACACAACATTAGGTTTTTAGTGTTGTGCTTGGCGGCAGTAACTGGGCGAAATGATTTCACGAATTTTAAGTACGAAAATGTTTAAACAATATATTATTGCTTGACCCTTCTTTTAGATCTCAATTGTTTTAAGTGGGAAGGTGCTTGGCAGTTTTTTTTACAAGTTTTTGTTTTTGTACAACATGTCATATGGGGTATAAGTTTATAGCAGCTTTCACTGATCATTAAGTGTTACCTATCATTACAGTTAACGCCAACAACGTCACTTCTTGTCTAAAGTTTTCTGTTTTTATTTCAATAGTTCCGAAGTTAGTATAACGAAAGGGTCCATTTCTTTTGGTTGAATTTGAGTTATATCAAATTATAATTTGTTAAAAGTTCACAGCTTTGAGTCATGTGAATAACGTAAATTGTAGGTGTATTGTTCCGGTGTAAACCGGAATTTGTGCGTTCATCTCGTAAAACGCGTATTTGTCGCCACTAGGTAAACTGAAAGGTACACGAAAGATGATTGCAAATGCGTTTCCTCATTTTTAAATTCTCCCATGTTCACTCTTTTATGTCAAAGTTCCGAAGTATAAACTCAATTGGTAAAGCGTGCAGGCTTACAGATGTTTACAACACATTTTAAATAAAATCCGGATGGTTTTTGGAAGGCAATGTAACTTAAAAGGAACTTAGTTAAGATTAACTAGCTGAGCCACCTGGTGTTTATAGTGCTGGTGGGAAGGAGTATGACGGGTGATGAAATTTACGCTACCCGCCTTACTCGCCTATGTACACGGATAGCATGGGCCGGCCTATACCTGGCATCTCCACCTCTCTGCCTCTCCCTGTCAGGTCAACTTAATGTTTACATTTGTTTGTTCATGGCAAATACGATCGATGTCCATTTAGTATTGTTGTCTTCTTCTATAGGTACTTGTAAACAGTTATCGAGCTTGCATTTTAATTAGTCCACTGATCTTATTTAGTGATTATTATATTGTTTTGTGATGTTGCTGTGGAAGATAATATTTTCATATTTTCAAACCAGGAAACAACTTCGTGCTATTGCCTAGATACTTGAAGAATATTATTGTATTGCCGATGTAAACAAGCCAGACCACTTTCGTATATAACGTTCGCATCAAAACCAATGTTTATTTTATTAGTGTCAGATTAGGAGGAACATCAGTTTCAGTTTCATTTATTTCCATTAAACAATGTCACTTGATGAGACTTTGACTCACAGTTTGGAAATAAATCATGACAATTTAAAAGCGTTTTATTATTCTAACTTTTTAACGTAAGCATTGTTGGATGATGAAATGAAATTTAAATCTCTCATACCCACAGATTTCCATTAATTATCATGGACGATTTAGTGTAGTTTCTTGTTTATTGTAACCGAGCTTCTAAGATTGACAGATTACAACATCTGAAATAATGAAATAATTTTTACTAAGTTGTAAACACCTAATAAACCTAGTAATGGAGCCATTTTGTGTGGTTTCTTGTTTCGTATCTGAACCATCAAGATCGACAAATTTGCATAATTAAAATAATTAAATTTATTTTAGAAACTTAAAGTTGTGATCACGTAATGGATGCACGTAATGGAGCCTTTTTGTGTGGTTTCTTGTGTACTGTACAGAGACATTATCTTATATTATATTTATTGTTACGTATAGATAAAAGTATGGTTCACCGATGGTCACCCAACTTTGATCTGGGGAGGTGATGTAACGACCATATCAATTAGTTATAGTTATTACTGGTTTATAATTGATAATGTTAGTTAGCTACTTTCCGGCCTACCGGCGCCCATGCTGCCTCAAGACATCGTCCCCTTGGCATTCTGCGAATGTCATTGTATTCATCTATCTATTGTCTGCATACCGCCAACAACAACCCCTTCTAGCAGGCAGGCAAGGCAGCAGGTGCCAGGTAGCTTGTAGAGGAGGCAGTAACCCACTGGGCCTCAAGCAGACCAGTCGCCTTAGCTACGGCGGGCCCGTGTCATTTATAATAAACACATATAATACTCGCAAATACGTGTTCATTACTTAGTGTACCCTCTTCCCATCCTGCGGGAACACAGGAACAGTACAACTGGCGCCCAACGTAATCGAACTCCACCCGATGTGAGTCTTTAACGAACAAACATACGTGTTTACGCGGTGATGAAATTTTGGAACATTCTAGTTAAATTTTGTGTTTTTGGCCGATCAACATTCGTGGTATACGTGGTCTACCAGTGTTTTTAATTTGAAGTGTTTTATGAACATGTAAGTAAGCAACGAAGCCATGAGTAGATTGCTTGCGACGGAAGCGGGGAGGTTTCCACCTAGCCCAGTTATGATTAGCGAGAGGGTGGCAACGCCGCAGACTATCGAGGCGAGAAACCAGCGTGAAACGTTGAGCTACCTAATGTTGAGAAAATTTCGTGACGACGATGAGCTGCATCCTGTTGGGTTTCTGCAGTCCATGGAACGGCATTTTCAGCGATATGCGGTGTCCGAGACTCAATGGATTCACATGGCGGTAGACTGCATGGCGGACATTCCACGTGACTGGGCAGAGGCGATGAGGGAGCAGTGGCAACACTGGGAGGCGTTCAAGTCATCTTTCCTCACAATGTTCTGGTCAGAGGATCTTCAAGAACGCATTATCGAGCTTCTCCATTGCGACGAGTACGACGAGACTATGCACGGCTCCATGACCGAGTTCTATCTCAGATGGATGGTGGAGGTAAAACATCTCACTCCGGCTATCCCAATCAGCAAGTTCCTGAGACTGATGTCGCACATGTTGCCCGCGGACATCGAGGAGGCTCTGGTCAACGCAACCTGCACGACGACGGAGGACATGCTGCACATCTTGGTACGATGTAGTACGATGTGCAGTTATCAACGAACATAAGGTACCTTTAGATGTCCGAGTCCGCGTCAGAGAATGCTGACTACGTTGGAGCAAAGTAAGCGACCTCGTATCACACCTCATGAGAATATGACAGTAGACGAGGTGGCACAGCGAGTCGCCATAATATCAAGCGCCTACCATGCAAGCCAAACACCACATCATATAGAAGGCGCGACGATGGCGACGATCGACCAAGACGTTGAGACGACGGCGATCATGGACGAGGACGTCGGAACGACGGCGGCGATCGACGAACACGTCGGAACGACTACGATCATGGACGAGGACGTCGGGACGACTACGATCATGGACGAGGACGTTGGAACGACGGCGGCGATCGACGAAGACGTTGAGACGACGGCGATCATGGATGAGGACGTCGGGACGACTACGATCATGGACGAGGACGTTGGAACGACGGCGGCGATCGACGAAGACGTTGAGACGACGGCGATCATGGATGAGGACGTCGGAACGACTACGATCATGGACGAGGACGTTGGAACGACGGCGGCGATCGACGAAGACGTTGAGACGACGGCGATCATGGATGAGGACGTCGGAACGACTACGATCATCGACGAGGACGTCGGAACGACGGCGACGATTGCCGAAGACTTTGGTGAGACGTCGATAATTGACGAGGACGTCGGAACGACGGCGACGATCGACGACGGCTTTGGTGAGACGTCGATCATTGACGAGAACATCGGGATGGAGTCGGAGAACAACAAAGGTTTCCAGGCGATGGTCATCGGCGTCAGCGACATCATCATGGCGACCGAGGGTGACGACGTCGGAACAATAGCGAAGAATGACAGCAACAGAAGAAAGCATCACAGTGTTGTCGTTCAGGTAGAAAATCGCAAGAACCAGGGGAAGGTGGAAGTGACATTTGTGTTTGCAGCAGATCACGTGACACCTGTAATTCTCGTGTGCTCTTGTGTGTCCGAGGCCGAGCAGGAAACATTTGACAACCCTGTCTTCTGGAAGTGTAAGCATAAACTCAGAGACAAAGGGCAAAGACGAAACGTGCTTCGACAGCACAGTCACTGAAATCAGCTGGTGAATAAGGGATATGACAAGGGATGTTCACACGGACAGTTATTTTCGTGACCTCATCCTCATATACTTCTTATTTTGACATCATAATTGATTTAGAGTTGTAATTTGACGTTTACTTTACGACATTTTTCTCATTGTAATGTCAAAATGTCATGACTATTGATTAGTAATTTTAAGATGTTCATTTAATATGCTATGCGCAGAAATTAGTATTAACTTCTTGATTTGGTATCATAATAGATTTTGAGTGGTAATTTGACGTTTACCTTACAACATTTTTCTCATTGTAATTTCAAAATGTATAACTATTGGTTAATACCGTTAATATGTTAATTTAATATACTATGCGCAGACTTTAGTGTTTACTTGATCCATGCTTATGTCTAGAATAGGTTGATTCATTCTACGGATGTGAAATGATTTAGATATGATTAATTTCTTAAGGATTTAGTAAAGTACTGTATACTAGAATTATAATGTGACAGTACAGTAGTACTCTTCTAGGGTATAGAAAAAAGTGTAGAATGTGTCATTCAAACTTTTGTCTGGGGGGAGTATGTACTGTACAGAGACATTATCTTATATTATATTTATTGTTACGTATAGATAAAAGTATGGTTCACCGATGGTCACCCAACTTTGATCTGGGGAGGTGATGTAACGACCATATCAATTAGTTATAGTTATTACTGGTTTATAATTGATAATGTTAGTTAGCTACTTTCCGGCCTACCGGCGCCAATGCTGCCTCAAGACATCGTCCCCTTGGCATTCTGCGAATGTCATTGTATTCATCTATCTATTGTCTGCATACCGCCAACAACAACCCCTTCTAGCAGGCAGGCAAGGCAGCAGGTGCCAGGTAGCTTGTAGAGGAGGCAGTAACCCACTGGGCCTCAAGCAGACCAGTCGCCTTAGCTACGGCGGGCCCGTGTCATTTATAATAAACACATATAATACTCGCAAATACGTGTTCATTACTTAGTGTACCCTCTTCCCATCCTGCGGGAACACAGGAACAGTACACTTGTTTCGTGTTGTACTTGTTTCTTGTTGAACCACCAATATTGACAAATTAACTCTATTTTAAATAATATATAAGTGTGACAAATGAAAAGTTGTAAACACGTAATACACTGAATATTAGTAATGGAGCCTTTACTGAATTTTACTATTTACTAAATTACCTGAATTTTACATAATTAAATAATTCGGATAAATTAAAAGCTGTGACAACCTTATGCACCCAGTAATGGAGCCTTTTTTGTGTGGTTTCTAGTTTAGTAACTGAGCCACCAAGATTCTGTTGATTAGCATGACCACGAATTGTTTTATTGCACAACTTTACGTACAACGTGTACATTGACAATCATTATTAGAGTCCAATGAGTATAATATTAAAAAGAGTTGCTATGTAATCGTTGAATGTATTCGGATTAACATTTTGAATATATACACAAGAAGGTTAAACATTTTTTAAGTAAAGAAAAAGATAAAAAAAATAAAACATTTGTTACGGGGATCGAACCCGGCAACGCCGTGATCGAAGTCACTTGCCTCATGTGACCGAGCCAATTCGCCACACTGAAATTAAACCTGTGTAGTATATCAAAGAAGAAAGGTAGAGCGTAAAACGACGTGCGCAATTCCTGTTTCCCTGATATCTTCACTGTTCACGATGGCAACCGGCGTGCCGCGATGGCGATGTTTCTGTCTATTGATGATCTTCACAGCATCCATTGGTAGTCTCATTTATTAAAAATGTACCAGAGCACCAGAGCATTAGTCTCTTAGAGTATTAGGAGAAAAGAGCACCTAATATACCTAGTAATGGAGCCTTTTTGTGTGGTTTATTGTTTCGTAACTGAGCCATCAAGACTGACAAATAAGCATAATTAAAATAATTAAATTAATTTTAGAACCTAATGCACGTAATGGATGCACGTAATGGAGCCTTTTTGTGTGGTTTCTTGTTTCGTGTTGTTCTTGTTTCTTGTTGAGCCACCAATATTGACAAATTAACTCTATTTTAAATAATTAAATAAGTGTGACAAATGAAAAGTTGTAAACACCTAATACTCTGAATATTAGTTATGGAGCCTTCACTGAATTTTACTATTTACTTAATTAACTGAATTTTACATAATTAAATAATTCGGATAAATTAAAAGCTGTGACAACCTTATGCACCCAGTAATGGAACCTTTTTTGTGTGGTTTCTAGTTTAGTAACTGAGCCACCAAGATTCTGTAGATTAGCATGACCACGAATTGTTTTATTGCACAACTTTACGTACAACGTGTACATTGACAATCATTACTAGAGTCCAATGAGTATAATATTAAAAAGAGTAGCTATGTAATCGTTGAATGTATTCGGATTAACATTTTGAATATATACACAAGAAGGTTAAACATTTTTTAAGTAAATAAAAAGATAAAAAATAAAACGTTTGTTACGGGGATCGAACCCGGCAACGCCGTGATCGAAGTCACTTGCCTCATGTGACCGAGCCAATTCGCCACACTGAAATTAAACCTGTGTAGTATATCAAAGAAGAAAGGTAGAGCGTAAAACGACGTGCGCAATTCCTGTTTCCCTGATATCTTCACTGTTCACGATGGCAACCGGCGTGCCGCGATGGCGATGTTTCTGTCTATTGATGATCTTCACAGCATCCATTGGTAGTCTCATTTATTAAAAATGTACCAGAGCACCAGAGCATTAGTCTCTTAGAGTATTAGGAGAAAAGAGCACCTAATATACCTAGTAATGGAGCCTTTTTGTGTGGTTTATTGTTTCGTAACTGAGCCATCAAGACTGACAAATAAGCATAATTAAAATAATTAAATTAATTTTAGAACCTAATGCACGTAATGGATGCACGTAATGGAGCCTTTTTGTGTGGTTTCTTGTTTCGTGTTGTTCTTGTTTCTTGTTGAGCCACCAATATTGACAAATTAACTCTATTTTAAATAATTAAATAAGTGTGACAAATGAAAAGTTGTAAACACCTAATACTCTGAATATTAGTTATGGAGCCTTCACTGAATTTTACTATTTACTTAATTAACTGAATTTTACATAATTAAATAATTCGGATAAATTAAAAGCTGTGACAACCTTATGCACCCAGTAATGGAACCTTTTTTGTGTGGTTTCTAGTTTAGTAACTGAGCCACCAAGATTCTGTAGATTAGCATGACCACGAATTGTTTTATTGCACAACTTTACGTACAACGTGTACATTGACAATCATTACTAGAGTCCAATGAGTATAATATTAAAAAGAGTAGCTATGTAATCGTTGAATGTATTCGGATTAACATTTTGAATATATACACAAGAAGGTTAAACATTTTTTAAGTAAATAAAAAGATAAAAAATAAAACGTTTGTTACGGGGATCGAACCCGGCAACGCCGTGATCGAAGTCACTTGCCTCATGTGACCGAGCCAATTCGCCACACTGAAATTAAACCTGTGTAGTATATCAAAGAAGAAAGGTGGAGCGTAAAACGACGTGCGCAATTCCTGATTCCCTGATATCTTCAGTGTTCACGATGGCAACTGGCGTGCCGCGATTGCGATGTTTCGGTCTATTGATGATCTTCACAGCATCCCTGGACCTCTCATTTGAATATATATCCATGAAGGTATCATCGCTTATACAAATTAAAAAATAATATATGAAAAAAAAAGTTTTCCGGGATCGGGAATCGAACGTGTTATGCAGATGTCGAAGCCAGCTGCCTTCCTAACATGAGCTATCAGTCCGATGGGAATTAGAGCCGCTGTTTAGTGTATCAAAGAAGAAGGGCGGAACGTAAATATTGATAATTTTCCCACTTCCGGTTTAAATTTATTGATTTTTCTTGAAGTGGAGTGTCTAGCAATACATTGTCTTTATTGTTGCCAAATTTCAAAACTCTCGATGGACCCGTTTGACTTTTAAAATATTTAAAATTTAAAATTATAATAACTTCACTTCCGGTCAAAATGTTTCAGATTTTCTTTCAAAGGGCACTGCTATAAATATGACTCTATGTCTCTGCCAAATTTCAACTCTCTAGGACAAACCGTTCAACCTGTGGAGAGGGGCAAACAAATTGACCGTGCCTAACTAACTAACTAACTAACTAACTAACATGAAAGTCAATCCTTGCATGTTTGAGGCCCAAAATTCACCCCGAAGGGATGATCGCAGCACTTTGATATTTGGTTAAATGTTGTCAGGTGGCTAAATATACCCGATAACCATGGTTTTCAACTTTCATTTCTAAATGCTTGCATGCGTACTGACACCCCGAAATCGGGCCCGAAGCGCTTGCAGTATAAGTCTGGTAGTAGCTCGCACGTTGTATTAGAGCGGTGCTTGGCAGCGTCGAGCTAGCGCCCGACTAGATACTTGATATTGTTATGACAAATTGTCGCAACCCGAGATTATGATCATCTTGGGGAAGTTGGTTAGGGTACCTACCTAAGTAACGAACGAAACACAAGTCCTGGTAACAAACCTAAGAGTTGTATTGATAGTGAATTGACGATTACATGTCAAATGTGTAAGTAAATAACGGACTGACAAGTGATGGAAATAATATTAAGATTCTTAAGGACCACTTTAAAAACTGACGGTTGCGTCAAATTTTCCCAAAATACCAAAGTTCCCCAAGGCTCATTATTTACTTCACTGGTATGCACATAGGCGTTCGCAAGAGAAATCATTAGGGGGGGGGGGGGGGCAAACATGGGCACCGGCAGGATTAATGACAGGGGGGAAAAGTTCAAGGAAAACAAATTGCTTCGGGTGAAGGGGGGTGTGGGGGGCGCGCCCCCGCAGGGTGCCTTTTGATTTTTTGACCCTTTGAAATCAATTTTGAGACGTTCTGAGGATCATTTTCTTTACAAATTCATTTTTTTTAATTTTACATGACGCTTCGCCCCTGTTCATATGGGACAATATCGGACATTCTTCTAAATTTCTTTAGAAAGGTTATCAGGGGTACACATATTAAAAAAAATGGAAGGGAATTTAAGGAATGGCAAACGTGATGGAGAGCAAATTACAGTAAATTATTGACATATATTAATTGTTATTTAATTATTAAAATATAGTATTTTAAAATACTATATTTTAAATATAATATTTCAAATTGGGAAAAGAGAGGTTGAGGTGGTATAGACGATGGAAAGGAATGGCACCGGAAATAATTCCAAGGAGGGAGGCAGAGCGAGCAGCAATTGATGGGAAAAGAAAGAGAGGAAGACCAAGAACAAAGTGGATGAATGGAGTGGTGGCGGCTGTGGAAGAGAGAGGGGAGTCGTGGATGAAGATCAGAGATGAAAAGTGGTGGGAAGACGTGGACATATGGAGAAGACTTGTAGAAAAAGTTGAGGAGGAAGGAGGAGAAGAAGTTGAAGATGGAGAAGAAGATGATTAAGATGAAGAGAATACAGAAGAAACGTCAGGCCCGGCCAGCCGGTTTCATTAATTAGGCCCTTGTATTTACCTCCTTAACCCACTGTAATTTGGAAAAAAAAGGATTAAAGATTATTATTATTATTTTAAAATAATACAACATACTTAGTATATTAAGCTCCGTCTCAAATGACGCTATTCATTCACTACAATGCCGCTTGACGTTCAACACCGAACTGACGTCACTACAGCTGATGCTCGCACACGAAAGCATACTTGCTCGTGGTTAGATCAAATAACTGCCCAGAGGCTCGTAAGCCCAGAACAAAGTCATAGCCAGCATCTTTACTCGGCCTTCCTGAATACCATTGTGCATAACCAGTTGAGTTCAAAGTGTCCCCTGCAAACAACAAACAAATACCTGGAGGATGGTTTTCACGACATTGGATAGGATTGGATGTACTCTGCGTAGCGCGTTGATAAGCGAACATTCGTATTCATTTGAATTCAAATACATGTGAAAGTTGCTGCTCTTCAACAAGAAACAAGACAACCTAAGTGATAAAATGCATCAAGGAGCAGTAAAATGTGCATTCTGAATGAGACCACAAATTATAGAATTTTAAAATTTCTGTGAAATTTGTTTTAGAATTTAAATGGGGGTCTGGAGCCCCGCCCCCCCCCCCCCCCGTGTTGGCACCACAGGGCGGCTTTTAGAATTTAGCAATTTAATAAACAATTTATAAGTGATTCTGCGATAGCTTAATTTTGTACGGTGAATGGGAGGTGCAGTCTGCTCGTTTGGGGAGGGAGGAATTCCCCCTCCCCTCCCCTTCCTACGCGCCTGTTCACTGTCATAATTTCTACTTAGTATTTGAAGCGTCGCCTCAACATCGATATTCATCTGCGATTAATAGCCGATAGTATTCCAAAATTTGAAGATGGATTTAAAATTAGTATATTTGCGGTTAATTAATAACCCACCTAGCACAGTCACCCATCCTGCGTCTGTAGATGGTCTGTAAACTCCGAGCCAACCAGCATTTGAGTTAGACGCTCCAGGAATCTTGGTGGGTTGTTCAGCAAACAACTTCTTGAACACTTCCACTTCCTCCTGCGAGTCGAAGATCATAAGATGGCTGCCCTCGGCCGCGCATGCGTCTCGCGCCTCTGGCCACGTGACTGCCGTAATGTGAACCTTGTAGTGACCTTGACCGGGGAAGAGCTCGTAGTCGGCTCTGGAGAACACTGGAGGCTCTGGAATGATGAAATGATGTGAAATATAATCCATTCCATATGGAAAGTAAAAGGATTCGAACAAATGGTTGAATATCGCATTCCCCATGGGGAATATATTGATAGTTCCATCCTCCCATAGCTAGCTTGTCCACTTCATCATCCCCCATGAGAGATTAAAAACATCACTATGTATAGGTTCGTACTTCAAAAAATATCATTTCCAGAGAATTTTTCAATTAGCCTCTGTATACGCCATTTGTTCAGATAATAGTTGAGATTACTATAGTGATTTATATTATGTACAAATTGCCATCAAAAGTAGAGAGTCAATTTCACATGCAAAGGCTCTAAAACTCACCAGGATTGGTTGTCAAGAAACCTGACCAGCAGCCAATCCGTTTCGTTCGTTCAAATACCGTTTTAGTTTTGTTGAGTGTACCTAAGTATACATATTGCAATGAATGCGCGCGCATTCCGTACCTCTGAAGTATATTTTTTATGCATTATTAATTCCTATTGTTTATTTATGCCATATAGAGTTGTTAATCTCTTACATAATAATCGCACGTTTTGGAAACACGGTGCTACTTTGAATGAACCGTGTAAAGCTGGCTTTCCATGCTCCGTCATCTTCCGTCAACGTCCGTCACCGTCCGACGAAACCAACCACGTGACCCGTCTCGACCAATCCGTCGCCGTCCGAGATTTTTGGGGATGGCTCTGATTGGTCGAGACGGGTCACGTGGTCGTTTTCGTCGGACGGTGACGGACGTTGACGGAAGATGACGGAGCATGGAAAGGCAGCTATCATCTACTCTGCAGTCTGCACCATCATAGCACCAAACAAATGCGATATTAGGGAAGGGTCCTGACTATGAAGGCTCAATAAAAATCAATATCGATACATTTTTCAATTTGTTGTTGATATTAAATAAACATTACTGTTGTGGGTTTGATTATATATGATTGTGAATTCTGACCAATGAACGTGAGGCTGACTTCCAGCGCTGTTTTGTCGGCGCCACATTTGAATGTCCTGGGTTCCACTTGCACCGACCACTTCTGCGCCTGCGCAGTGCTGCTCTGCTCCTCACTGCGACGCAGCACCACCTGAGTCAATGCAGAGACTTTACTCTGATCACAAATATCAAACTAATCTAAAACTCTAAATTTGAATTAAGCTACAATTACACATTAAATATGAAAAAAATATCATAACAAGTAACCACAACACGGAACTTCACAATTCCCAGCTCTACTGTGTTTGGTTTAAAATACAATAATGTCAACATTTAAATCAGCAACAACAATTGAAACTATAAACCAATTTTTTTTCTTTTAGCTTTTATTTCGTTTTGAAACTATGCTCTTCGATTAGATTATGCTGCAATCTGTCCATAAAATTAAAATCAAATGCTCAAAATTTATGTAATTTCCGGTTGCATTTCCGAGCTGTGTTCTGCTGACGAGAGAATAAATGTGAAATTATTGCTTTATTTCTTTTACTAAAGACCGGAAGTAACGGGAACCTGAGAGAAACAGACATATTATTGTTGCACCTACTTCAGAAATCCAGCTCCCCGTGAGATTGCGCGCGCCGTTCAACACCACCGAGATAGCTTGAGTTTGATCCTCGACGCACTCCGAGCCCGCCTGGCTTCGAACCAACGGCATCCAGACGCCGAGGAGCACGACTACAAGCTGGAGAAACATGGCGCACTTTGATGTCAGAGGCGGGCGGGTGTCACGTTATATACCACAGCTGGGGGAGTGGGGGAACAAGGCTGGTGTCACGTTATATACCACAGCTGGGGGAGTGGGGGAACAAGGCTGGTGTCACGTTATATACCACAGCTGGGGGAGTGGGGGAACAAGGCTGGTGTCACGTTATATACCACAGCTGGGGCAGTGGGGGAACAAGGCTGGTGTTACGTTATATACCACAGCTGGGGGAGTGGGGGAACAAGGCTGGTGTCACGTTATATACCACAGCTGGGGGAGTGGGGGAACAAGGCTGGTGTCACGTTATATACCACAGCTAGGGGAGTGGGGGAACAAGGCTGGTGTCACGTTATATACCACAGCTGGGGGAGTGGGGGAACAAGGCTGGTGTCACGTTATATACCACAGCTGGGGGAGTGGGGGAACAAGGCTGGTGTCACGTTATATACCACAGCTGGGGGAGTGGGGGAACAAGGCTGGTGTCACGTTATATACCACAGCTGGGGGAGTGGGGGAACAAGGCTGGTGTCACGTTATATACCACAGCTGGGGGAGTGGGGGAACAAGGCTGGTGTCACGTTATATACCACAGCTGGGGAAGCAGAGAGGGAGCGAGTGCTGACATTTATAGGATGCGGTTTTTGTAGGAAGGATAAGATTATTTTGTTTGTCGAAAGAAATATACCTAACTAGGATCACGCTCAGTGTAACGCGTTGATGAGCGAGCACGGGTACGTGCAAATTCTTGAACCGGAAATGCGTACACAACTCACAGAAAACATATACATCCATATTGAATTGAAATATGATCACTCAATCAACATAAAAGTATGCTTTTCATCGAAACTTGAAATTAGCATCTAAGCACCCTGGTAAATATAGCAAATCAGATTCAATTCAATTGACACTGGAAAACATTCATTTCGATACTTCATTACTGACAGATATTAAAAATGTCTATAGGTTCATACGTTCATAACTGATTGAGATGAAATTTTGTAAAATAAGAGACAATGTTGGTCTTAATGATCATGCAAAATATGAGTTTGATCAGAATTATCGAATACCGTTTTCATTTTTCAGATTATCAGGAGATATTTATTTAAATTTTAACCAATGAATGGATTTAAAAAAAAATTAGGGTCAGCAAACAGAAAAGGTTGGCTCTACATGTGTGCAAAATTAAAAAAAATAAAAAAAAATAGGTCCGTGCCAAAAGAGCCAAAAGAAGACGCTCGCTTCGCTCGCTCAATTAAAAACAATTTTAACCAAAATATAGTCTAAGGCTACTCGATTGCTACCACGAAACTAAAAATATAGAACACGATTTGGGCCAAGCTTTGCACAAAAATGGAAAATAATGTATTTTCCTCATTCTATAGGTACCCAAGTGATTCTACAACATTTTGTAAACTTTCAAATCTACGTAATAATCACAAGTGTAACTTGCGAGTGTCGAGTGGAACTTAAGAAGTATCAAACGTGTTGGCTCTCATTTTATTGCCAATGTGATCCGGCAAATAAAAATAACACTTTGACATTATCATTCATTCATTTATTCAGACAAGTAAAATAGTATCTACTACTGCTATTTGAAGATATGTATCAAGTGACACCTGACACCAGAACTGATGTCACAATTACAGCTTATGCTCGCACACGAAGGGATACTTGACAAAGATTATTGTATCAAATAGTCCTCCTCTCAAATGGTTGCCTAGAACATAGTCATAGCCATACTTTGTACCCGGTCTTCCTGCTACCCATCTTGCGGAACTCGTTGGCTGCCAACTGTCTCCTGCAAGCAAACAAATACCGGGAAATTATTATTAAGTCTATATTCTCAACAGAGCCAGGCTCCACTAGTGAGAATGTAATATAGAGAAGGGAGGAGAGGAAACCCGGTACCGGCATGTAGCCTACTCCTGACGAAAGATACCAAGGGGACCAACGGCTTAACGTCCCTTCCGAAGGACGGTGTAACATTCACAGCACGAGCCTCCACAACCCGCGCCGTCGAGAGACTGATAACAGGTGGAGGGAGGTCGTCACACTAACCCCCAAACACCCCAGTCCCTCTGGCCCAACGGCAGCAACCTGGCAAGGCAGAGTTGAATGGTCACCCATCCAATCGCTGACCGCGCTCAATGTTGCTTAACCTCGGTGATCTAACGAGAACCGAGGTATCCAACACACCAGCCGTTGGGAAATGAGTCTCCGACGATAACCTGCTCCAGGAGTTATACCGGGTGGCGCAAAAAAGTCCCCTGATTGAGAGGTCACTATATCGAAACTATTATAGATAGGATTCTGAAATTTGTACACATATCGATACTAGATGGGCAAAAGGGCCTAAGCGCCACTTTTCAAATTGTTCTGGAAACGAAAAAAAACTCTTAACTACATTTTCTGTGTGAGGTTAGAGTTCATTTTGTGTGTGGGCATTAGTTGATTTATTTATGATTTAATGGGCATTGTACAATTCAGTTCAATTCAGTTCAGTCTGAAATAGTAATACATTTGGCGCTTCCGCTTACGCCCCAATTTACAATATCAAATTATAATTTATAATTAAATATATAAAGGGCATAAATGCCCTTTAGTGCTTATGACAATATGTATGTCACTGGCGCCTACGCCGTGATTAAAGTGTAAATATCTATAAAACTGTTCATATGTCGCTTATGTCCTTTTACCAGATTGTGTAAATGATATTCCAGTTATAGAAATGATCAAAACATTGATTTCTCAAAAATTATTATCGATATTAGAAAACATACCAAAATTTAATTTATGCTAGTTTCAAAAACATTACTATTGTAGGAAAAAAGTTACAGCTGTTCAAATTTGGTTGTCAAAAAATTGATTACACGGAGCTCAAATAGCGCGCGTCGAGAAAGCTAGACACGTATTGAGTGGTAACTTTTCTGGATTAAATCCCAATTTGCACGGAGCAACTTCTTGTTCAACTTCTGTGTCACACTTCTTAATCACACTTCTTAATCACACTTCTTAATAGAAATGATAAAAGTTGAACTCTAGTTCTGTGGCAAGAAGTTGTTTCGTGTCAACACAAAATTTTATGAAAAGTGCGAATGTGACACAGAAGTTGTTTAAGAAATTATACCGTGTAAATCAGGCTTAAAGATTTTTTCGACATTGGTTAAAATATGCAAGAATAATAACTTATATGGTGTTAGAAAATCAAGATAAAATTTTAAAATATTCTGATTTCATCACACTTCTTTTTTAGTGTTGACTTTTAGACTTTTTTTAGATTTCAAGGGTTGATAAAGAACCATCGATTTGTCCTCCACCAATTCTCAGATTGTTATGGAATTAATTGTTAAAATCGTGAACCACATTTATCTAAAAGTTTGATCTTCTAGAAGATATTATGAGGAGTCATATTTTGTCAAAAAATCGATATTTATAATATATTTATTACATCGGTATATGGTCGGTATTTTAAAATATTTTAAAATCGATATTTTGCTGAATTTGTTGAATCTGGTCACACATTTTAAGAGATACACTTTTTGAAAAAAGGGGCTCACGATTTTCAACTAGCAATACATTATTTACAACTTCGTCAATTCAAAATATTGTCTAATTTTGACAATACGATTACAATTTAATAAACTCCCAATTGATATGGGATATTAAATAACCCACCTAGAACTGTCACCCATCCAGCGCCTAGCATAGGCCTGTAGACTCCGAGCCAGGCAAAGCCACGGCTACTTGCTCCTGGAATCGTGGCGGGTTGTTTAGCGAACAGCGTCTTGAACACTTCCACTTCCTCCTGCGAGTCGAAGATCATAAGATGGCTGCCCTCGGCCGCGCATGCGTCCCTCGCCACTGGCCACGTGACTGCCGTGGTATTGAACTTGTAGTGACCTTGACCGGGGAACAGCTCGTAGTCGGCTCTGGAGAACTCTGGAGTCGCTGGAGTAGTGAGGAGGGCTGAAATGTATATATTATATTTATGTATGTATTTCACCTTGAAGTCTGAATATGTTGTTTCTATGCACCTTGTGTCTATGGCAACCATTGAAACTAACTGATGGACAAATCTGACAGAAGCAGCAATGATATTGTTTAGAGAATGATATTCACAATGATATTGTGAAGTAAGCTGTTCTCTACACGGTGTAAGAGATGATGATAATAAGCAATTGATATCCATGCATTTCTGAGTTATGCTCAAGTGATGAGAATGTTTACCAATTTTAGCCAAGAAACATATAGGGTACAGCCCGGGTGCGAATTGATGGGGGGGATGGGGGGGATTTCCCCCCCTCTGGTTTTCTCATCCCCGGCTCTGTTTCCCAATAAAGCATCCCAGGGGGGGATAGAGTTTCTCCCCCCCCCTCTGTAAAATGGTTGACTTTTAATTAACAAAACAATAGATACCTACTTATTTCTGAAATAAATCTAAAATTCAAAATTTCCCGGGGCTATGCGCCCCGGACCCGCATGGTACTGGGGGGACCTCCCCCCCAGGCCCCCCATTGTGTTCGTGGGCAATCGTATTTTTCGCCTTTGCTATATTTCCCAACATACTCGGAATTTTAATTTTTCTTATCCCCCCCTCTGAAAATTGAACAATTCGCACCCTGGGTACAGCAGTTCAGGTTGTGAACGTAAGTGATTTCTCTTTGCACTGTTTTCAAGGTCTATGGAGCAGGAACTTTCACACATCATAAAAGAATGCTTAGCAATGTTCTACACCTAGTTCAGGGGTCGGCAACCTTTTTTGGTGAAGGAGACAATTTCCCAAAAAGTAATAAATTAGGAGCCGCAGTAGAGGCAATCAAATATAATACAGCGAAATAATAATAATTGAATTAATAGTTTATTTTAATATTTTGACGAATCCCAAGTTGTTGCCCCCCCCCCCCCCCCCCCCCCCCGCAGGGCTTTAGAATTTCAACTATTTAAAAGTGATTCTTGGATTCTAAAATGACCAAACTGAAACAAACAACATTCCAACTGTTGCCCCGCAGGGCGTATTTTTTTTCGAATTTTCAGATTTTTCGATTCCAGATCTTTATTTAATTGAGCGAGCGAAGCGAGCGTCTCCTTTTGGCTCTTTTGGCACGGACCTCTGTTTTTTTTTTGTTTTTTTCCCCGTTTACTGACGCTATACAGGTCAGAGTTTTTCTTCGATCGAGCTGAAATTTTGCACACATGTGGAGACAACCTTTTCTGTTTGCTGACCCCTAATTTTTTTGAAAAAAATTGATTGGTTAAAATTTAAATAAACATCTCCTGATGGTAGGTTGAAAAATGAAACTGGTCTTCGATAAATCTGATCAAACTCATATTTTGGCTATACAGGTCAGAGTTTTTCTTTGATCGAGCTGAAATGTTGTACACATGTAAAACCAACCTTCTCTGTTTGCATACCATATTTTTTTTTGAAATCCATTCATTGGTAAAAATTTAAATAAATATCTCCTGATAGGCTGAAAAATGAAAACGGTCTTCGATAATTCTGATCAAACTCATATTTTGCATGATCATTAAGACCAATATTGTCTCTTATTTTACAAAATTTCATCCCAATCAGTTAAGAACGTATAAAGTTATTAACATTTTTAATATCTGTCAGTAATGAAGTATCGAAATGAATGTTTTCCAGTGCCAATTGAAAATTGATTCTGATTTGCTTTATGAACCAGGTGCTTAGATGCTATTTTAAAGTTTCGATGAAAAGCATACACTTTTAAGTTGATATCATAATCAATTCAATATGGATGTATATTAGGGATGGAGCGAACCTGGATTTTGATATCGACTATCGATATCATTTATATATCGATATATATCGATATATCGATATCGCGATATATCGATATATTGAAATATTGAAATATCGAAATATCGATATATTGAAGTATCGATATATTGAAATATCGATATATTGAAATATTGAAATATCGAAATATCGAAATATCGAAATATTGAAATATCGAAATATTGATATATGACAATATTGATATATGACAATATTATATTTCGATGTAGGTATGGAAATATTGATATATCGCTAAATGCCTTAAATTGCTCCTAAAACTGATAGGAAAATCAAAAGAAAATTTAAATAGAAATAACAGAGCCGTTGCAAAATAAAGGGTCACCGGCCAGATAAGAAAGAAATGTGAATAATCTGAGAAATTGTCATAAAATGTGATAAACGCTGCACTGCAAATATGAATTATTTTGCCATAGTAGGTATAAACTTCAATTAAGAATATAGTTGTATCATACGGTAAAGCTTCGATATATCGATATTTCAATATATCGATATTTCAATATTTCGATATTTCAATATTTCAATATATCGATATTTCAATATTTCGATATTTCGATATTTCAATATTTCAATATATCGATATTTCAATATTTCGATATATCGATATTTCAATATTTCGATATATCGATATTTCAATATATCGATATTCAATATATTCAGGTATCGATATTTCGATATTTTTTTGATATCGATATATATCGATATATCGATATTTTCTCCATCCCTAATGTATATGTTTTCTGTGCGTTGTGTACGCATTTCCGGTTCGAGAATTTGCACGTACCCGTGCTCGCTCATCAACGCGTTACACTGAGCGTTTTCCTAGTATTATTATAAGAGCCATTCAAGAACCACCAAGGAGCCGCAGGTTGCCGACCCCTGTCCTAGTTCAACAAATGGTCGGCAGGTGACTACCGGATCAACCCCCACAAACCATCAGAGTTAATAATTGTGTGACACAACATGTAAATTAAAAGTTAACTTACTTCTGGTGTGGCCACTTGGATCAATTTCATCAGCAGTGAGGTATCCATCGCTGTTCAAATCAAGAGCTTCAAGCCCAGCGTCATTGATTTCATTACTGTCACCCAAGTGTGCGCGCGCTTCCTTGTAGCTGAGGCGGCCATCTTGATCCACGTCGGCCATCTTGATGACGCTGTCGGCCGTGGACGATTCTGCCTGACAGGTGAGACACGTCTGCGGCTGGCACACCTGATCACGGCAATAGCACGTGCCGGAACCTTGGCGGCAGTTGCAGTTGCATCCAAACTTGTTGCAACTGTTCTGGGTGACGCCGCAATGCGGGTTGCCGTCACTGCAGTCACCACACTTGGCCCAGGTCGAGGGGTGTCCTAGGTCAACTTGTGGTTAGAACTAGAGAGGCGATTTACTGGGGCAGAGAGTAGACGCACAAGTTTTTGTCCAAATCCCAAAATTAAATCACTGAATTGGAGATCTCCAAGAGTCTCTGTATTTACAACCATAAACAATACAGTCACCAAATTATGGTTGCAAGTTCAATAATATTATGTTGGGGAGCACCTATTCAGTGATATAATTGAACAAAACGTGGCCGATGTGGCTGTGGCACCTCTACCCCAGTGTATAGCCTCTCTAAAATAGTGAGAACGTTTGAGAAGTTATTTTTTGTCATTCTTGACGTGTGAAAACTAGTCGTCACCTACGACTTACCGTTGTTGATGCGGTTGGCTAAGAATGATCTTCCTGGTAAGGTAGGGTTGGCGGTGGTGGCGTAGAAGGTCACTTTGTTACAGCAGTCGCCGGCAACTGGCAGAGAAATGTTCATGAGATGAGATTTATAGATTCATCCCAGTCGTATTACATGTACTGTAATGCTACAAACTCCTTTCAACTCTGAACGAATGGCAGGATGTTTTTCTTGCTTTGCTCCTCCCCCCCACACCTTCGGCTTTCCAGCCTGCGCCCATCATTTTACCTCATCCATAAGACATTTTACCTCCTCCATAAGACATTTTACCTCCTCCATAAGACATTTTTGTTCCATATCCGGATGTGTCGACACATTTTGAAAATGGTGGACCTATTCGAACGAAACCAGCGCCAATGGATTCAAGCAGTTAGCTATATGAAATATCAATGTCATTGTCAACGATTTGGAAAATCATTTCATTCTATTATTTTACATTTTAGCCTTAATTTATGGAACATATTGATTTGCATTCTCAGTGGAATATCATAAACTAATCCAAGGTTTATTCGAAAGTTGATGATCATTATTTTAATGCATTAACTAACATAAGTCTTCCATAATTAATATTCAAGCAGCTTATATTGTCTGCGTTTCTAATCTCTTACTCACCGCCCTCCATGTGCCAAGCAGCCAGTCCCAGAATCAGCATCATCACGTGTATAGCAGCCATCTTGTCAGGTACTCCTGAGATTATCTGTAACAGAAGGGACAGAAGAGAAGCGAGGCGAGGTTATTGACCTGCTTGAACATAATCCAACAACGGTGCATGTATGCATTATGAACTGAATAGAAGACCGACACATTCATTGCAAATTCAGACAAAACTTTAGATTTTAGCTGGGCGAAAATATTAGTAATGTCTCATAGTACGAAAAGGTTTTGCATCTCCTTTTAAATAATAATCCTTTTAGATGTGGAGGTGCATTTTTTTTGTATTTGTGGTTTAAAAATACACTAACACTATATACAGTATTAAATCCTTAATCACACGAGCAATGTTTTAAACAAGACTCAAGAACAAGTCTTCAACCAACCAACCAACCAACCAACCAATCAAAGCGTTTTAATATGTGTATATTATGGCTTTTTCCACTGGCCGCTCGGGGGTGGCACTGAAATGACGTTACCATGCAAAACTCAAAGCAAATGTCAAACAGTGTGCATAGAACTAGTGCGGCCCAGTACTGCTAGTGGAATACGCCATTTTATTCACACTATAATAATAGAAACATAATATGTCACATTCTTAATTATTTGAGTATACTCACCACTGCATATACTGCGTCGTTCCCAATGTCTAATGAGAAGTTGTTTTCATATGTGAATTCGATTAGTAATGTGTTGTGTATTACTCCCAATCATCCAAGCCATTATCATCAGTGACGTTAATAATGAACTGGAATTCCCAAGCGTCCCGATTTGACCTGCGGGTCAAGTTCATGTCTTATCAGATTTGATCGCAAGTAAACGGTCATATTCTCAGAATAATGAGATTGTGTAAAAGAGTAAATCAATTAAACATTGATCTAAAGCTGCAGGGTCGGCAACCTTTTTTGGTGAAGGAGCAAATTTCCCCAAAAATTAATAAATTATAAAATAATTGGAGACGCAGTAGAGGCAATCAAATATAGTACACCAAATATAATAAATTGAATGACAGTTTATTTATATTTTAACGAAGCCTACTAGTTCTTGCCCCCCCCCCCCCCCCCCACCTCCTTCCCACAGGGCGTCATTTTTAGAATTTCAACAGTTTAAAAGTAATTCTGGGATTATACATTGAACAAATTGAATCAATCAACCTTCCAATTGTTGCCCCGCAGGTCGTTTTTTTTTCTTCAAATTTTCAAAATGTTCGATTCCAGGTTTTTATTTCATTTACCTATAGAGCCACTAACGAACCGCCAAGGAGCCGCATGCGGCTTCGGTGCCGCAGGTTGCCGGCCCTTGATCTAAAGCGTTAATTTCAAATAATTGAACTTATATAATGTGTCGGAGCTCACGGGTTTACAGACCAAGAAAACGCTATGTGAAGAAAAACGCTCTGGGCAAATTCATTTTCGGGTTAATGTTTCGGTTCTACAGATCTTAGAACCAGCCGTGCAGGAAATCTAATCAAATGTATCAAGATCAGTAAAAATGCATTCTTGATGAAACAAGTTTGACAAATATTTCAAAATATGCGTAGAATATCTTCTTAATGTTAACAATCTGCACCCTTACCTAATATCGCTATATTTCAGTAACACCGTGTTACTGTAGCACGATCGGCTAGTTGCCATGGCGACAATGTAAGTTGTGCTACAGTAACACGGTGCTACTGTAATATAGCGATATTAGGCAAGGGTCCTGTACATCTGTTCGGAACAATATTTAATGAAACAACGTTTCAAACGACTTATCTACCATCATCGCTATGTTTGTTTTGTATGAAATTGCTAAAATCTTATAAAGTGTTGGTCCCAACAATGCAAAATTTTAATTTGATCGATTAAATGGTTCATTTCGAGATCTTGCCCAGGCTTCCAGTATTTACATGTAACATTTCAGGCGATCTATAGCTAAAAATCTATCCAATACCGATTTATTAACTGTGTTCAAAACTTCAGACTATTAGTTTACCCATGCAAACAATAATAAACCAAGAAACAAAGATAGAGAGTGCATTAGTACCATGGTGATATTCAAGACCCCTCCCCCCCCCCCCCCCAGCCCGGGACCCAAACACATCACCTATTTTGCTGGTTATTGGATGTATGGCACCGTCAATGTTCCGTGATAAATATTAAGTGTGCACATTATGCGTGGCTATGACTTACATTAATAATCCCATTTCTGCCACCAAATATAGTTAAGCGAGCGTCTCCTTTTGGCTCTTTTGGCACGGATATTTGTTTTGTATGAAAATTGTCAAAATCTTATAAAGAGTTTGTCCCAACCATGCAAAATTTTAATTTGATTGATCAAACGGTTCATTTCAAGATCTTGCCCAGGCTTCCAGTATTTTCCTGTAACATTTTCAGGCGATCTAGCTAAAAATCTATCCAATATCGACTCATTAGTGGGTGCGCAAAACTTCAGACGATTAGTTTACCCATAGAGTTTTACGGGAGTTCAGTATATATCTCTATGGTTTACCCATACAAACAATAAAAAACCAAGAAACAAAGATAGAGAGTGCATTTCAAGACCCCAGGTGATATTCAAGATCCCCCCCCCCCCGCCCGGGACCCAAACACACCACCTATTTTGCTGGTTATTGGATGTATGGCACCGTCAATGTTCATTGATAAATATTATGCGTGCACATTATGCGTGGCTATGACTTACATTAATAATCCCATTTCTGCCACCAAATGTAGTTTTAAAAGCATTTGTTTTAAACGGATTAATTAAAATATGTAAACGCAGTAGAAGATTTAGAAAATGTTGTTATGTAATCAAGATGCATTAACTACTCATGCTGTAGGTATACGCATCCCTCGAAAATTCACCTAACCTCCCACATTAGAGAGGTTATGAGGCCAACTTTACATTTTAGGCTGATCCCAGAGTCAGTGTTGTAATATAGACATACAGAAATTATTATTTACCTACACATCTATTATAATATGGATTGGAACGAATGGTGTATGCGGGTTTCAATTCAGACAATGCCTATATTAATTTGTTTGCTGGGATTTATTTAATTAACCAACGGTCATTAATGTGCACTCTAATATCTGTCTTATCGCTTCAAGATATAATTAACAATATTTATTACTTATCACCTCGTCTAGAATGTATTAAAAATGTTCAAAATTAATGGTACCTTTTCTAATTTAGACCTTAAGACTATACATAGACTCACGTTGAAGTTTGATCAAAACAAATGAAGTTATACCTACTACTAGGAAAACGCTCTGTATAACGCGTTGATGAGCGAGCACGAACACGCGCAACACTTCGCACCGAAATTATGTATATCGAAAATATCATTAAAAGCCAATAATTCTTGAAATTCGTCAGACTTGTAGGTATAAAAATCTCCAATTATTCCTAAACTATTAGTCCCAATAACCATGCAAAGTTTTAGGTTGATTGATTGAACCTTTATGATTAGAATGTTCCTTGTTAATATTCAAAAATCATAGGATCTATTTAAAAAAATATACCTGGGACCACTTATGTGATATAAGTGTGTGTACTTACACAGTATTAGACCATAGAGATTTAGACGATCTTTTGAACGGTCATATCAGTTTCATACGTTTGAAAGTTTCTGCTCTAACTACCTTGGAACTATAAAGAGTCGAAGAAGCCGTGATCAACATTTTTGAGTAATTTGACAGCCAACACGCAAAATGTCCGTAAAATGTCAATAACTTTTGGATTTAAACACAGATAAGTCGGAAAATTGTCAAAAATACAGATAATGTTGGTCTTAATGACCATGCAAAGTTTTAAGTTGTTCGGTCATACGGTTCTAGTTTAAATTTCAAAAATCATATGAAAGATTTTTTTAAATTTTAACCAATGGGAGGATTTGGCTGAAACTTTGTATGATTGGGTACAATGTTGGTCGTAATGACTTGTCAAAATTTCAAATTGCTCGAAACAACCAATCAAAAGATATATTTTTTTAAATTTGAACCAATCACATGAGCCCGTTCAAAAACGATCCCAGGGACCGCATAGATTACGTTAGTATATGTGCAAAATTTTAGATCGATTGGTTGTGCCGTTTGACCTGGGCTGTGAACACAAAAAAAAAAAAAAAACACACAGAGAAAGTGCCATAAGAGTACCGTGGTGACGCTCGCTACGCTCGCTCAATTAATTTCAGAAAAATTATTATTTCAATTTGGGTCAACAGAGGATTGCACTTTAATGTATAGGTAAATATTTCGTATTTACGCTGAAACTTATACCATCTACATGAAAACATATTTCCTAAAACGTACTTTCTATTTTACCCAAATCCATCTTAGAAAAACGCTAAGTGCACGCAATGATAAGAGAGTGTTTGAAATGCATGGAAATTATACTGTTCCATACAACGTTTTCCTGTAAAATACCTAAAATACCTAAAAATTTAAAATACTGACTGACAGTACTTTCAGATCATCCATCGGTAAAGCAGAGTATGAACTATAAATCATTTTTCCTGTAAGTTTTCAGCCAACTAGAGGATTCTTCTCAAACTCTTTATCTGCTGCTTTGTCATTATTGTGGTCCAGGCATTAGTCAATGTTAAGTTGTCAAGGTACACAAGCAAAAGGATAGATTAGGGAACATGTTATCGGCTGTATGGGAGAATTAAGTTGATATTGAGTTTACGTTATTTATTAGTTTGTTTATTGTAAATAGTAGTAATGTAAATGATTATTATTTTAAGTCCTAGATACGTTATTCTTCTGTCTACTTGGAACCGACGCCACATTAAAGCTGATGCTCGCACACGAAGGGATACTTGTAGGTAGTTACATTCTCAATTAACTCTCCCGTGGTTCGTCGGCCCATGATGTAGTCTTTGCCACCTGTTGTCGGCTGTCCCGAAGTCCATTTTACATAACCAGTCGAGTTGAGAGAGCCTCCTGCAAACAACAAGCAAATACATGAGAATTAGTCTTGCTCCGGCAAGAGTTTAGTGGCGAGGTTGCACCACTCAACCAAGTAGAAAGATAAGATTTTATTTCCAAACAGTGCATTATTACATGTATGCATAGACTCCTAAAGATTTAACTTTTAATTGGAGTATATGGAAAGCAATAATATTAATTATAATTAAACAATAACCTATTTACAATCTAAAATCTAAAAAAATAATAAACACTAAATGAAATTAAAATCAGTTTCTAAATTAAATTTTACTAATCTAACTTGTCCATCGGAAATTCTTCTATTGAGAAATATGCCTTTTTCTACTTTTTTTTTAAAATTCTGAGTGTTTGTTAATTTCTTTAAATTTATCTGGCAATTTGTTATAAAGTTTTGTAATTATGTATTGAGAGTTTTTTTGAGTACACTGACTTCTATGTCTGTCTAAGTGTATGTTCTTTTTATTTCTGGTATTGTGATCGTGTTTCTCGTAGAATTACGAGTAACAAGTAGAATGAATAATAAGGGTCGGTTTTTGTACCTCTTGCTAAAGTGCTTGATAGCTAGCTAACGGATAAAGTTAGCAAGCACCTAATTTTACATTTATTTCATCCTCTAGCTAACACAATCAAGACAATCAAAATGACATCTGAAGAAGCTCGGTGAACACCGGGAGAAATTTTGTGAAGTAATACAATTTCATTAAATAAATATATAGTTTTGCAAGTCTATTGATTAATAAAAATAGAATAAATATCAAAACTAATAAACTGAGATAATTTGAAGTTGAAAGACGTTTGCTAACGCTATCAAGAACTTTATCCGGTAGCCAACTTTAGCAAGAGGTACAAAAACCGGCCCTAAATGTGTAATTAATTAGTCAGGTGTTAACAAGAACGAGTGATCATTTTGGAATATGCAAATCAATTTATTTATTTCTATTTCGTGAGGTCCACGATGCGAATTTCACGATAAATTGAACTTCGTTTACTTTTGGACTTTCGATCTTATATTGCATATAACTGATTCATTAATCGCACCTAGCACTGTCACCCATCCTGCTTCCTGCGATGGTCTATAAACCCCGAGCCAGGCCAACGCTGCATGATTCGCACCTGGAATCGTTTTGGGTTGTTTAGCAAACAACTTCTTGAACACTTCCACTTCCTCCTGCGAGTTGACGATCATAAGATGGCTGCCCTCGGCCGCGCATGCGTCCCTCGCCTCTGACCACTTGACACCTGTAGCGTGGAACTTGTAGTGACCTTGACCCGGGAACAGCTCGTAGTCGGCTCTGGAGAACACTGGAGGCGCTGGAGTCGTGATGGGGGCTGAAATATATCGTTATTTTTTATAATTTATTCAAGAGAGGGTAACTATGTCAAAGATAAAGATGTACTATGTGTGTGTTGGTTAATAAATTACTAATAACACAAATAACTAATACGGTTGTAGTCAGTCCTTGGACTAGGATAACAATGATATTCCACCACTGTAGTCAAAGCCTAAATGAATTTTAAATTATCACATTTGCATGTATATTTTGTGGTCTTTCATCGAATTATGATCCTAAGATCTAAATAGCAATATTCACTCCCACTTGACTCGTCATAATAAAAATATGCATGTGCAGCATCACCATTTTAAATTTACTCAATTTAACTCAATGCACATCAACATTAAAGTTTACAAAACACTAACGGATATAAATGATTTTATCATGATTTTATTTAATTGATTGATTGATTAGTTTGGTTTAACGGCGCGTCAACGACGAGGTTATATTGCGCACATTAATTTTATATTTAACTTTGTTGAACATAATTGGAGGACATGGGGAGGGGTCGACCTAACCGGCCCGATCCGGGGGAGTCCAGCACTGGTGGGAAGGCCAGGCCGGAATGGGGACGGACCGGGGGGGGGGGAGGGGGAGGCTTCGGGCCGGTGGGACTCGATTTCAGGGGGATCACCATCTCGAGGGGGGAGGCCGGCCCGAGGGGACCGCAAATTCAAGGGAGGGCATGGGACTAGGCCGACCCTGGACTGCACTTGGTTGGGACCAACTCGCTATGCGAGCCGGTCCCTTAAGCCCTACCACCGCGTCAAGGTGGCAGTCCATTGGTGAGGGATTTTATTTAAGATATTCAGACGGGAGGTGAAGACATTTTTAATTAATAAGGCCTTTTATTCGATAAAAGATTTTCTTGAGGACGCTGTAGGAAATCGGTTTATAGCAGTATGTTAGCTTATGTGACACACTTATCTTATCTTATGTGTTACCTTATGAAAATATGTGACTCTTTGTTATCCTAACGTTGTATTTTTGATGGTATTTGTGTTTTTTCTGTATTGTGTCAGTAGCACTGTATTGATTGTTTTAAACTAAATCAATACTACAACCTACTTTCCATACATCCCATAGGAAGGTCTAGATGTCATATTATGTACATTTTATGGAAATAAAACCAAAGATAAATATCATTACTTGTCGTGGTTTTGATTTCACTTGATTGTGATTCTTGAGCAATGAACGTGAGGCTGACTTCCAGCGCTGTTTTGTCGGCGCCACATTTGAATGTCCTGGGTTCCACTTGCACCGACCACTTCTGCGCCTGCGCAGTGCTGCTCTGCTCCTCACTGCGACGCACAACCACCTGAGTCAATCCAGAGACTTCACTCTTATCACAAATATCACACCATGATCACACTATACACTCCTTCTATACTGACATCAGCTCGTCTGGGCTTCTCCTAACCTGACTCTACTCTCACTATCACTTTACACATTTACACACTATTTACAGTGTGTGAACTTCATAATTTGGAATGAAATAATTAAAGAATAAGTAGTGAAGGGAATATTTATGTGGTTATGGTTTCGTCTTTGGTTTCGTCTGATCATAGACATTTATACTCACTGCGTTCGTGAGTATAAATGTCTATGGTCTGATTCGTACGTACTTATTGCATTATCAACAAATATCAATACAATACTTAAAATAAAAATAAAATACGCATACCATTAGTTCTAACTCTGAAAATAACTGTCTATAGCGGCCATTTGGTGATGACAAACAATTCAAATGTCATAAACTCAAAATTTTGATTATTAATAAGTTAGTTATCCCTAAAAGGATCAAAACTTCACTGATTTTACTAAAGTTCACTGATGACAGATCAGAGATATTGTTGCACCTACTTCAGAGATCCAGCTCCCCGTGAGATTGCGCGCGCCGTTCAACACCACCGAGATAGCTTGAGTTCGATCCTCGACGCACTCCGAGCCCGCCTGGCTTCGAACCAACGGCATCCAGACGCCGAGGAGCACGACTACAAGCTGGAGAAACATGGCGCACTTTGATGTCAGAGGCGGGCTGGGTGTCACTTTATATCAGAGAGCGAGAGGGGGTAGGAGGGGGGGGGGGGGGGGGGGGTAGGGACTAGAGAATGGCTACACATTACATGTACTGGCTGAGACTGCGGTTTTTGTGTGGAGGATACAATACCCCGTTAAAAACACTCCGTGTAAAATACCAGCCAAGTCTCTTCAAAAAGAAAAATCGTATGTAATTGTAAATTTTATCGTATAATATATATGAGAACGATAATGTTTCCACTCCAAATTTTGTAAAATGTCTGTAAATCCATGAAATTTTAATTATTAGAGTTCAAATAGTTTAAAAAACTAAATATTAAATTGGATATATTTTGAATCCCTCTTCTGCCACCAATTGTAATTTTGATTTTGCTTCAGTACGATTACATCACGCAGCTAACCAATGGCAGGCACATCAGAGGAGGTTGAGACTTGCATGAGAAACTGGTTTTTAAACTATGGAATTTCGGCACCCGATACAAGGTCAAATTTTGGCGCCCCTAAAGTTTCTATAAAACGCCCCAGGAGGCTCCGCTGGGCTTTTTTGGGGGGTTTTAATACATGACAAATTAATTTGGGTTGCTAAAATGTGAATGAATTTTTAATGTAAGTACGCAATGCTTTCTTTTAAACATACCTCACCAATGGACTGCTACCTTGACGCGGTGGTGGGGCTTAAGGGACCGCCCCACATTACGAGCTGGTCCCAACTAAGTGCAGTCTAGGGTCGACCTAGTCCCATGCCCTTCCCAAACTCGCGGGCCGGCCTTCCCCCTCGAGATGGTGATCCCACCGGCCCGAAACCCCCCCACCCCCGGTCTGTACCCATTATGTACAGGCTTTCGCACCAGTTTCAGACTCCCCTGGATCGGGCCCGTTAGGTCGACCCCTCCCTATGCCCTCCCTATTATTCAACAAAGTTAACAGAATCTTAATGTGCGCAAAGTGACCTCGCTGTCGACGCGCCGTTAAACACTATTATACTACTACTTTAAAACATTACATAAACCATTTGCATTTGGCGCCCTTGTTGATGGCGCCCTCTGCCCCTGCACCTCTCGCCCACTACTTGACTGGTTTCATTAAAAACTTATTGGAGTCAAAACGATAGGAAGAGATGTGCGAAGTGAAGGTACCAGGCGATAGCTTTACCATCTGAGCTACCAGGTCGGTCGGACGGACATTAGACACAGCGCACTAAAATGATCAGCCAGATTGTTTCACTTCGTTCACTTTCTATCATCAGGGACTTGCATGATGTAATTTTGGCGTTTTAAAGTTGAACGTCTGTTTAATAGGAAAGTATTCTCAACAGAATCAGACTGACGTGAAATTCATAATGGTAAATTTAACATAATTCAAGGTTAAGTTCCAATAAAAGTTAAATATTTCTAAAGCTGATCAACACTTCACTTAAATTTATTATGCATCTATGATCCATTTGACAACACTTTTTACACTGACAACATTGATTTGTTCCGCAATTTTACTGAATAGAAATTATTAAAATCTAGTGGAGCGGTCGCTCCACGCCAGCCAAGTCGTACGGCGCGCGCACACACTCATTTAAAAAGGCTGGAGCAAACCCACTTTTACTGTAAGCATCAAAGTGGCATTTTCGGCCTACTGGATCTTAAAATTGGAAAATCTCACATTGTTGCGATATATCTTAATTTCGAGCTATGGCCCACCCTACAACATAAACCAAATGTGGGAACATTAGGTTACGCCCTTTGCGCGCTAGAGGGCCGCGAAAACAGTGTTTTAGGGCGGTTTTCATAATAATAATAATAATAATAATAATAATCTCATCAGTAGTAGTAGTAGTAGTAGTCTCCTGGAATTCAAATCCGGTAAACAGGCCACAGCCTAAACGGCTGAACCGATTGATCCCACATTTTTACCACGTGTGCACTTTTGGCGTCTGATTTAACCTTTACCCCATGATTTTTTTGTGCCGCCATTTTGAAACCGGAAGTGACGTCATATCTCGTCAACGGCTGGACCGATTGGAACGAAAATTGCGCCAAACGATTCAGACGGTCATCTATATGCATGATATGTAGCAAAAGACTAAACATTATGTTAAAGAAACCGGAAATGACGTAATGAAATTTGAAATACATCGATTGGCTTTTTGGCAACAAAGGTTGATCCGATTATTTTGATATTTATGTAACGTATGTACTTTTGACGTCTCATGTGACTAGTTATAAAACCAACCGGAAGCTGCCATTTTGAAACCGGAAGTGACATCATATCTCAATAACGGCTATTTAGATTTCAACGAAACCAGCGCAAAACAATTTAGACGGTCAACTTTATGTATTATCATCAATAATATTTGCAGTTTCCCATACCTAAACCGGAAATGACGTCACACATTTTAATAAACTCACAAATTTTTATTTAGATGCAATAAATATACTATTTGAGACAGCTTATAAAATTGTAATCATTTTTAAAATATACTTCAAGGGGTCAGAGATTTCAGCCGCCATTTTTAAACCGGAAGTAACGTCATATCTCAAAAACTGGTAGACAAATCGGTGTGAAACTAGCGCCAAACGATTCGGAAGGCCATCTCTATGGAATATGAACAGAACAAATAGAATTTTCCTATTTATGAGACCGGAAATGACGTCATTCAAATGTATAAATTATTATAATTCCCTCCTATACAATAAATACATATTCAGAAAGCTTAAAATGATACACATCATTTATAGAAATAAATTCTATGTGGCATTGCAGAAAGTTCAGCAGCCATTTTGAAAACCGAAGTTTTGCCATATCTCGGAACTGGGTTGACTGATTGGAATGAAACCTTTGCTATTCTTCGTGAAAGATCATTTAAAGCAATTATTTAGGACTATACGCTGCTATTCATTAGTGGTAACCAAATTGTAAAGGGTGATGATTTTTTAAAAGAATTTAGTAATTGTTCATTTCATATGTGTCACAAGTTGTTAGAATAAACTAAAAAAAGGAGTGATATCCCCATAAAAAAACACTTCGTGTATAAATACCAGCCAAGTCTCTTCTACTAAAAAAAATATATGAAATCAAAAAATTCTGCACTGAAAAGTAATGATATCAAAAAATTTGCCAAGTCAAAACTTTATTTGAAAATCAAAAAATACTTGGCGCATCGATTTTTTAGGGCATTTTGGGTATACTATATGTTTGTATATTTTATGTATATTTTAGGGACGCCTGAATAATGTCGACTGGAATAAGTCGACTCACTCGTTTAACAGGGTCTTTTCATGAAGTGGAATAATGTCGACTGAGAGTCGACGTATTTCCAGATTAGGCACTTAAAATAAATGTTGATGAAGTGGAAGAACGTCGACTCAAAAGTCGCTCTTATTACAGTATCGTGAAAACACAGTCCTCGATTGGAATAAAGTCGACTCTCAGTCGACATTATTCCACTGGAATAATCTCGACTACAGTCGACGTTCTTCCATTGGAATAATGTCGACTCTACACTGACGTATTCCACTGACGTCACACCTTGATTTGGCGTCAATTTTAACCGTGTTTTCGGTTTCCACAATTTAGTCTGAGCTTATTCTAACGCTGGAGTTGTTTGAATGCAACAGCAATATTTCATGTAAAAAAAATCGGGACGGAAATATTGGAGGTAAAAAGGTCAAGTGGGAAGTAGAATCACTTATACTAGGAAAACGCTCTGTGTAACGCGTTGATGAGCGAGCACGGATACGCGCAACACCTCGAACCGAAATTCTGTCTATTGAAAATGTCCTTAAAACAAAAAGCCAATACTTCTTGAATTTCGTCACAGACTTGTATGAAAATCTTCAAATATTCCTAAAATATTTCCCAATAACCATGCACCGTTGTTGATCTATCAAACGATTCCTTGTTAATTTTCAAAAATCACAGAATCTCGTCCAAAATATATACCTGGGACCACTCATATAATAATATAAATGTGTGTAGGTACACAATATTAGATCGATCTGTAAACGGTCGTATCTATGCTCTAACTACCTTGGAACAGAAGATTCGAAGTTGCCGTGAAATATGAAATTCGAGAAATTTGACAGCTAACACGCAAAATGTCCCTAAGCTGTCAATAACTTTTGGATTTAAACACAGATTAGTCTGAAAATTGTTAAAAGTACAGATAATGTAGGTCCCAATTACCATGAAAAGTTTTAAGTTGATCGGTCAAACGGTTCTAGTTTAGATTGCAATAATCAGTAATTCAATAGTTCAATAATTCAATAATTCATTAGATTTTGAATTCCCTTGACGTCGCACTGTTCTGCAGCGAGGCTAATGGCGACGGATGAATGATTATGATGATGATTGGGGATGATGGTGAAGAGTAAGTAAGGATGGAAGGTGGGAAGGAGGCGGTCGTGGCCTATTAGTAGGTTACCTCCCAGCATTTGCCTGTTTAGACGGTTTGCCTGTTTAGACGGACGTTTATTTGCCTGTCAATAGACGGTTCTCTACAAGTACATCCATATTGAATTGAAATATGTTCCACCATAAAAGTATTTGTTTTTGTTTTTCATTGAAACTTGAGATTTTTAATTTTTTATTTTATGTTCCTTTTGTTTTGTCTGCTACCTGGAGCAATGCAAGTTAGGTACACCGTTTCACCAATCGATCTAAATATTGCACACGTGTTCGGACCGCCTTTACTGTTGGCAGACCCCATTTGTTTTTAAAATTCCGTTCATTGATAAAAGTAAAAATAAATCAAATAAAATCCTACTCTAATTGGAAGAAAAACTAAAATGGTCAGATCAGATTAAAATTTTGCATGGGCAAAATTAGCTATCATTTTCTATTATTTTTTTTTTTTTTTTTTTTTTATTATCATTTTTCAGCCCACACTATTTGACATTTTTAATAGCTGTCAGAAATGAAGTAAGTATCGAAATGTATGTTTTTCCAGTGCAACTGAATCTGATTTGCTTAAGTACCACTGTGTTTAGATGCTATAAATGGTTAGAATAAGCTCAGACTAAATTGTGGGAACCGTAAACACGTTTAAAAATGGCGCCAAATCAAGGTGTGACGTCAGTGGAGTACGTCAGTGACGTCGTCAGTGGAGTCGACATTATTCCAATGGAAGAACGTCGACTTGTAGTCGAGATTATTCCAGTGGAATAATGTCGACTGAGAGTCGACTTTATTCCAATCGAGGACTGTGTTTTCACGATACTGGAATAAGAGCGACTTTTGAGTCGACGTTCCTCCACTTTATCAACATTTATTTTAAGTGCCTAATCTGGAAGTACGTCGACTTTCAGTCGACATTATTCCACTTCATGAAAAGACCCTGTTACACGAGACGAGTGAGTCGACATTATTCCAGTCGACATTATTCAGCTTCCCCATATTTTATATCTGGCCTATACTAAGCTATTAATATACACGATGCGCCAAGTATTTTTTGATTTTCAAATAAAGTTTTGACTTGGTAAATTTTTTGATATCATTACTTTTCAGTGCAGAATTTTTAGATTTCATATATTTTTTTTAGTAGAAGAGACTTGGCTGGTATTTATACACGAATATAACTTACCTAGTGAGAGATATATTAATAAGCTGTTATGGTGTGTTGTGTTGTGTCCACGCTATTTAAATTTAATTTGGATCCTCGAGAATAACATTCTGAGTCTCACTTCGAGCGAAACTGAGAAGATATAAAAAATAATTCGAGTTTATCTTCCTTCTTCATGCGTCCATCTTACCTCGACCACATTACCGGACGAGCCACCGACAGTTCCGTCTTCAAGTAAACAAACTCCGTCAACCGCGATTCTGTTGACAGCTTCAGCAACCGCAGAACAAACAGGATGTCTAATAAACATTGCGGTGGACGAGAGACCGCAATAGTTAATGATGTAGATAAAAGAAGAACCACAAATATTCCTTCTCGTGGTCAGACACATCGGGAGTATCAGATGCGGTGGCTCTCGATGATTCAGGAATCAGAGCGCGCATTGCCGTGGCGGACATTACACAAGTCTGTTAAGCCCCATTTACACGGTGCAATTTCTTGTACAACTTCTGTGTCACATTCCCATTTTTCATACAATTTTGTGTTTACACGACGCAACTTTCTGTCACAGAACTTAAAACATGTTCTAATTTCCATTCAAGAAGTGTGACACAGCAGTGTGGTACAGAAGTTGTACAAGAAATTGCACCGTGTAAATGGGGCTTTAGCCCCGTTTGGGCAGAGGGGGGAGGGGATTTCTTTTGTTACGAACTTACATATTCGGTGTCTCTCTCTGAGTGACGTTATGGAAATGTTGATTGAAACATGGCATTCTCATATCAAGTGCTCCGAGGTAAGTTGTGGATGTAACGTTTTCTAGGTATATTCATAACTATTATACCATTCATCATGTTACCTAAATTCATTATTTAAGCCAGACTCAACGAAATAGTAAAGATACATTCAAATTTCACCTCTTTATGAGTTAATTTATACGTAAATATTTAATTTAGAAGTTTGTTAAGAGTTCTTAGGATGATTCAGGAAATAGTTACGATGAATACTATTGGTCTTAAAAGAATTGTAGTAACTTTAGACAGATAAAATAACAACGATAAGCGATAACATAACCTTGATCACGACTCAAAAGATTCCTTGCTAAAAAACGATAATTTAATCGTTGTTTGACTGGAGCACTAAGAGAAACAAAAATTGCAAACATCATTTATAAATTAGGCCATAAAATGGTTTGATTGATTCTGGATCGGTGTAAGTTAAGGTAGTACCTTCATTATACATATACAAAAAAAAAATCTTGAAATTACAAGTTCAGAAAACGTTTTCCTACATTTCAACTATATTTAAGTATAAATGAATCATACAATTTCATTTAACTTGCAACCCCTGTCGTATAGCGAGGTTTCAATTTATTGCCTTCCGAGAATGAACAAAACTGTAACACAGGATGTATAGGGAAATCATTTAGTTTTTGGTTGAAAACTTTTAAGTTAGCACACGTTGGTATTGTTTTCATTTTTTTTCCTAATAGAATGTCCAAATATCTATCTAGAAATCAGTTTTTTGAAAAAACGTTGAACCTCAGTAAAATTCAAAACTAAAAAATAGCATGGAAATCGTCATGATTTTAATGGCCCCCATAAGACTACATGTTAAAAATAGGAATTTATAACTACAATATCTCAAAATCTAGACACGAGAAGTTGTTCATATTTCACAGTATCGTGTAAATAGTGATTATTGATACCTCTGCCAAAAATAGGCTTATTTGGAAGATATGAGATATCAGTTGTGCTACCTTAAAGTAATGGTTAATTATGTAGTTAATAATGATTTGTCTGTATGGTTGTAAAACATTGGAAATGTAGATACTCTTTCTGCTTGTTTCAGGTAGGTACAGGTCAGCAACTTATTTCTTTGAGATGCAATTCGATCACACTTATGACAGTTTCGATGAGCCAGTTGAAATATTGGTTCAACCGCCAGAATACGCTGTGGATCCACTAGAGATTAAGACGGAGTCGGACATTGAGTTCAGTTACTCATCCAATGTCAAGGAGTCATCGTCGCATCTCAGAACTTCGCCTCACTTTGTATCTTGCAACGAGAACTGTGATGAAGACATCGAATACAAGGGACATGACTTAGCTGCAGAAACATCCTTCATGCAAGATCCATTGGATATAAAAGACGGGATTCTTTCACATGTTGAAGACACTGAATCGACTTGTACTGAGTTAGAGGAACAAAATGCAGTTCCAATAAATAACCTGTATGTAGACTTAAAAACATCAGCATTTCCACTACAAAATGTGATAAGGCAGAATGATGAAGAGGATCCTTTCGATAGAACATTCATGATTGACATTGAAGAACACATGATTGATGTTAAACATCCAGTAGTTGGAACGACTGAGTTAAAAAACAACACAACTCCGTTCAGTACCAACTTGGTTATCAGAGATCTTGTGAAGGATTTCCGATGCACAGTCTGTCCTAGAATATTCAAAGATGTAAGATATTTAAAACAACACAAAATAATTCACGGATACCGAGAAAAGTATAAATGTTTTATTTGTAAAAGATTGTTCGTTAGACAATTTGACTTGCGGAGCCATATGCAAACAAATCACCAAGAAACTGTATCTGACTTAGAGAGAGACAAGGACGACACGACAAGGGAGGCGATAGGCAAAGGCGAGAAGGAGATAGGCAATTATTCGAACACTCGGGATTTAGAGAAGCACTTAGTACATGCTCAACGGAGTTCTCAATTTTCAATGTACAGCTTGTGATTGTTTTTATCTATCAGAGGATGCACTGAACTCACATTTTAAAATGCATTCTGGCCAAATACCATGTCCGACGAGACCCTATAAATGTCCAATCTTCAAGAAGAATTTTACACGCAAACATCAGCTAAAAGGAACTTGTGAACTATTACATGCGTGGTTTGCCAACAGATTTTCGTTTCACAATCACATCTACGAAAACATCAAGCTGTACACACGTTTAAATTCGATGATGCCACGTGTCAAACTTTTTCTATTACTCGTTTGAAGAGTTGTAATGAACGTGATGAATCTTATGAATCTTATAATTATCTTCGTAAACAAGCACAATTACACCGAGTGAAATGCAACTGTGAGATCACCTTCAGATCACACACGGAGTTTGATGAACATGCTAAACAGGGATGCAGTCTGCTATCATGTTCCCGGTGCTATAAAACATCCACATCATCCCACGGTACAACAGGAGAATAATCAAGTTAATGTTGATTGGCAGGATACTTTGAATGAAGTTGTAAAAGACAATGCAATTTCACAGGAGAGTGCTAGAAGAAGATGGAAGATGATTGTCAATTGCTGAAAGAAAAACGAAATGGATGCCGAATGGCAAGCGACTTTAAAAGAAGTTCTACAACAAAATGTAATTTCACCGTAGAAGTAAGTTCAATAAACATTTGGTTCTCTTGATATGTTGCATAGTCACCAAGAGGAACATCTGGATGTGGCAAGGAGAAACACAATGTTGGTGGAAAACAAGACGATTTTAAAATAAAACTTTATTGATTATAATGTACCTTTGTATACCTCATATCTAGGTTATTGCGTTGTAAAGCTATGGAATGGAAATATTAATATTACAAAAATATCTGCTTCAAAGCTACTGGTGATCAAATCTGTTAAAATTATAACTGAAAATAACAATATCCAAGGTGATAGGCATTTTCAAGACAAGCAGAACATTCCGATAATTTATAGCCCCCGCTACGTTTCGATCGTAAACATTCTTGAAACAATACCACAATACCATGCACCAGCGGCGTTCAGCGTTCACATAAGCGCGGAAAGGCGATAGCGTTTTCCACCACTAGCGGTTAGAAAAAAGGAAAACGCATAACGCAAAACAGTCTTGTCTTCCATGAACGCGAAACCGTATCGCAACTCCATGGTTACCCAAATTAACAGCGCTATGTTTACTGCACAGCCAGGGGTCGAATTGGAAGTCTTGCCATGGGGGGTACTGGCAGGATTTCTGCCAAGGGGGGCAAGTGATGAACAAAACTTGCCACGCGTCGAGGGGGGTGTGGGGAGGAGCACTCCCCACGTTTTTTGGTTTTTTGACACTCTGAAATCAATTTTAAGACGTTCTGAGGTGTATTTTGATTTTTAACTTTTTTAATTTTTCACCGTTTTTACTCCAATTAGGTGTGGGGACCATGCCTCAAAAACCTTGCCCCGCAGGGCGTTTTTTGTCTTTTTGACTCTTTGAAATCAATTTTAAGACGTTCTAAAGTGTATTTTGATTTTAATTTTTTTTATATTTCACAATTTTCACTCCAATACGGTGTGGGGGGCATGCCCCAAATAAATAAATAAATCTCTCATGGGGGGATCGTGGAGTGGACAAGTAAGCCATGGGGGATGGAACCATCAATATATTCCCCATGGAGGGATGCCATCCCCCCGCATCCCCCCCCCCCCCCAATTCGACCACTGTGCACAGCCAATGAGATCTTGAATCACGTCAACATGGTGGCGCGAAATCGCGACTAATCGTGTCTAGATGTGGATTTATGTACAGCCACATTCATTACTTCGCAGTCCAGACTCGAAACAACCCGCATTGCATAGAGTGCCTAACCTCAAGCAAAGAGGTTAATCAGTTGTCATGTAATGTTGTTATTTGATGTTGCTTTTCATCAAAAAGCATTTTATGTTGCTTTTCTAATGCAGGAGGGTAGGCAACACAGCTGCCATCTGTGTATTGCGGGTAGCGTGCCAATGCTAGCTCATGGGGACTCCTGGCTGGCTTCTATTGACGCTTTTCTCATGCGAAGGGTGGTCAATACTCAATGGTTGTTAGAAAGCAGGAGTTTCTAGTGCTCATAGTCATAGACAAAGGGGGGGGGGGGGGAGGAACGTTTGCCCCCCTGGATTTCTAAAAAGACCGAAAAAGGAAAGAAAAGTACGGCGAAAAATATAATATGTCTTTGTTTTGTTTGACCTAAAATTTTTCCGGGGCTGTGCGCCATAAAGAGAGTTAACTATGTCCCCCCCCCCCCCTTCCACGACCACATCATTCTCTGACACATCAATTCAATCAATCTCAGAGGTGTAAATACCTGCAAGCACAGAACTTCAGTCTTATCTCCAGTGGCGGCTATTACAGTGTGCAAGGTGTGACAATTGCACACCTGATCATCCAAGAAAATTATTTAAAAGTGCTCCCTAATACAGGAAGTAGGAAGTTAAATATTTTGTCTAATCATTTTGCTCTCCAAAAGACGTAAAAATGCATCAATTTCAAACTAAAGATACAAAAAATCCGGGGTTATGCGCCCCGGCCCCGCATCTGTTGGGGGCTCTCCTCTTAGAGTACTTTCTTCTTCGTCCTTCTATGTAATTGAACACCTGTTGTAAAGCCAAATAGCCGCCACTGCTTATCTCTCTACAACTGTGCTAGATTAGATAACCGAAAGTACGCTAGGTAATGATCATTACCTACGTCATCGACGCTGCTCGAAACAAAGAGAAGAACCATCTCATTCTAAGGAAGTAGAGATCGACAAATACACATAGACGTAGCGAACAAACACGTTTTCTGCTTTCTTTGGACCTATATAGATCTAAGGTAAGAGTAACATGATTTAATTTCCATTTGTCGTGTATTTTAAATACGTGCTCCCAAAGTACTGCATTTCGTATCATACGATGTATCTATTTATTTTCAGAGTCATGTATCTTTTTACCCATCACTCTTGAAAAAAGTCAAAAATTTTAAGTTTGGAGGACGTTATCATGTCCTCTTTTGAAAGGTAATTAAAATATTTTTCGACATTAATTTAAAAACTAAAAATTAAAGAAAATTAAAATCACACATAGATATCAAAGAAAAAGAAAAAAAATGAACTAAACATAAAATCAGGAAAAACAAAAATAAATTAAAACTCACAGAAAAAATTATAACTGCGAAGAAATCAACAAAAAATAACCAAATCATAAAATATAACAAAAATTTCAATAAAAACTCACAGAAAAATTTAAAATCACTGTAAAATAAAAAAAATATGGGATTTTTTTTTTACAAAATTACTTATAAAAAATCACCAAAAAACGAAAAAGAATCTAGTGAAATAATTATAATGCAAAAATCCATAACATAAAAAATAAAAAACTCAACACAGAAGAATGAACAAAGCAAGATTCCCCAGTCCCCACTCAGCAGGTGGCCTTGGTACTGACCTAGTCTTTCAAGGTAAGTAAATACAGATCAGCTGACTGCTGAGCCAACACAGCTCCTCACCATTACGTCAGCTATTCTCTAGTTTTACCAGCGCATAGGTAGGTAGGTACTTCACCTTCTAATAAATGAGCTTCAGTTCAGTGTCATCATGTTACCATGGTGTTGTTGTCACAAATGCAGTCTCTGTGTTTCTCAAACCACTGTGTTCTATCATAACTCAAGAAGATGGGCGTGACTTTGACAACTCAGGAGGCTAGTAAGTAACAACAGAGTGTAGGTAGTAATTCTACTTGTGTTCTACAGTGTCACCATGCCGCGACACAAGCAGCCTCCGAGCTTATCAACGCTCTCCACATCAGCCGCTGCTCAGCTTGTCCTAACCTCACTTCTGAAAATGGATGGCATGACGTTGGCTGCACGCAAGGAGGCTCTGGTCACCGTGCAGGACGTACTCCTAGACGGCATTCTTCCATCAATGTGGGATTCATTGTTCGACGCAGTACAAGCTTCACAAACTCAATTCAAAGAGATATCTTCTTCTTGGGTCTATTCAATCTTCGTCCATGAGAATTTAAAGAAATTTACTCTGACTAATACCGTCATTGATGCCACGATGTCAAGTAAACTTAAGAATGTAGTGGAACTGGATTTAACATGTATGTTGGACATTGAAGTGAGCCCATGTTTGTTGGTCGGTAAAGTGTGTCAAAAGCTCCAGCGTGTCAAGTTGGCTGGTATAACGGTTCCGGACTCGTATGTGGCGTTGGCGGGATGCAGTGAACTCAAGTCACTGTCCTACAACTGGATCAAAGACCGGACCATTCACGGCGGAGATTTTGCAGTGTCTTCAGAGTTTATTGCGGTGAGTAGTCATCACTCGCTATCAGGAAATTTCCTCATATAGTGAGGATGTTGAGTGTATGCTGTTAGGGTGAACTGACAGATTGAGATAAATGAGACTGGAAAATTTATTTCTCCTTCCACATTCTCTACTTTTCATGAATATAGACTTCTGGATTGTGGGAGTCGCTAGATGTGACATTGTCTTTATACTCCTGTACATGACTGTTATTCTGTTCACAGGCAAAACTGGCTCTGGACCTATTTCCCTCCCTCGAGCACTACAATTTCAGCAAGATGGGCAAAGTCCTAGTCACTCTGGACACAACCAAAACACTAAACCTTCGCTACGTCAAAGACGACAACTGCACCGTCGCGAACATCACTAGAATCATCGCGTTGTGTCCGCACCTTCAGCGTCTCGACGCCAACAGTTACCCGCACTACTCAAGCTGCAGTCCAGCGCTTGAAGCTTTAGCCACGAGCTCGTTAGAGATCCGCGATCTCACCGTCACCGTGACGCACTTCGACGAGAACTTCAGACATTTCATCGAGAAGAAAGGAAGATATCTGTTGAAATTCACACTACATAGTCCCCCGATTGCTGAGCAGGCTGCGCAGCTGATCTCAAAATGCTGTTCAAATTTGACACATTTGACACTTCAAAATCCATTGAATCTTCGTTCACCAAGCCCAGCTAACACATTATCATTCCCTGAAAAGAAATGCCAATCATCATTGACGAAACTAGAAAAGTTAGCCTACAATTCCCAGATTCCTTTCCTATTAGATATTGATCTATTCAAAACACTTCTTCCTAAAGATTCTAGACTGTCTTCGCTGGAGATTCAGGCTTGTCAAGTTAAGATTAATGAGTTCTTGACTGGTTTAATGAAGTCGGTAGCGATGAACAGGCTGGAGGAATTGAATGTTTTGTGTGCGGGGTCTGCGGTGCTGCTGGACAGAGTGATCCGAGAGACTTATGTGCATTTTCCTAGTCTGAAGCGCCTGGTTCTTGGATGCGCCATGGATCAGCAAGTTCGGAGTTGTCTCGAGGAGATTCGAAGAGACGTAAGAGAAAAAAACCTCGACTTTGTTGTTAGTTGTTTTAACCTTTAGGAAACGTGTCTAGTTACATGCTGTGTATCACTTTGTTGTATTATTTATTATATTAGTATTATTTGTAAATGCATTTACTAATGTTAAAAATAAATGAAATAGTAATACTTATGTTCTTATGAGAGCTTGTGGGTTCGCTATACCCCCTTTTCCACGTATCAGCACATTCCTCACTGTTGTGCGAGAAAGCAGCGTTACTCTGAATATTAGCATAAAACAGTCTATGATAAACTAGTTGAGCTGGTTTGTATTTTGTCTGTACCTTACTGGCTAGGAAAGTTGGGCATGGCTGCTTTTGTTCCGGTTACTGCCTTTTTCTTTGATACAATCATCTCCTTGCTTACATGCCCTGTTCCTATTGGCAATGGTCACTTAATTTTGGATGGGAGGTCAAAAATGGTGGAACACCTTTCCATTTTTATGCTTGTCTCCGTGAAGGCTGTTGTGAAGCTATTTACCTTGGTTGTGAAGTATGTGAAAATGGGTGGTTTGACATAAATAAACTGTTGAGAGCCATGCCGTCCGATACTCCTATTTTTGGAAGGGCTGATTTTAGTGGATGATGCAACCATGCAACAGTAGTAGGAGCCCCTAACTCTACAAGGTGATGTTTCTCATTAAATATTTAAAAGGTAAAATTAATTTATTAAGCCCCATTTACACGGTGCAATTTCTTGAACAACTTCTGTGTCACATTCCCATTTTTCATACAATTTTGCATTTACACGACGCAACTTTCTGTCACAGAACTTAAAACATGTTCTAATTTCCATTCAAGAAATGTGACACAGAAGTGTGGTACAGTACAGAAGTTGTACAAGAAATTGCACCGTGTAAATGGGGCTTAACATATTAAAACATATTAATGTAATCAGTTTTCATTCCCAAAAGTAGTTATGTTTCTTATATTTAAAAGCATGGGAATATAAAAGAAAACAGGTGTCAACGAGTATTTGTGTGATGTAATCATTAAACTTTGAATTGCAGGCGAATCATACGAATACATTGAATTTCATTTACATTTATTACGCACAAACAAACAAATATTGTTTATTACGTAAACAATAGCTCCATACTTGCAAACACGGGTTTTGACAGACCGAAAGAGTATATAAAATGAAGCACTGCTTGGTATATTATATAAAACGTATCATCAACATCAGTACTACTGCATCTTCTCCCAATGCCTAGGAACCACCTCCACTAGCTGAGTTTGAGCAACTTTCACTTCATGGATACTTCTCACTCCCCAGAGCTGGATTCTTCATCGGCTTCCTGCAGCCATGTGATGAAAGCAGACACCTGACGGAACAAACGAGCTGATATCAGACTTGTTGCACAATATCTAGTAGAGCGCCAGTCACGCCATACGGTGCACACACACTCGAGGACCATACCAAAAAACTGCTACACTGTAATTCTAAATGTACTGAAAGGCTGCCGCTACAGCAAACACTTTTATGCTAGACGCATCAATATTTTCGGCCTACTGGATCTTAAAAACATTTATTATTGTCATTGTGTCATTGTTATTGTCATTAGTTGGCTTATGGCGTTTTCGACTGGCCGCACTGGGCCGCACTAGGTTTGCACACGGTTTGAAATTTGCATTGAGTTTTGTATGGTGACATCACTTCAGTGCAACCCTAGTGCAGCACCAGTGCGGCCAGTCGAAAACGCCATAAGAAGAGGTATTAACTTGCCTGCTTCCGGAGAGCTGCGGAGCTGGGCAAGTCAGGATCCGGGGAGTTGAACCACGACAAGATGACGTTCTCCTCCAAGAGGTCCTTGTCGTACAGCAGGTGCAACAACTTCTGAACACCCACTCGGAGTTCAGGTTTCGACTCGGCCACTTCCTGTGATAGTTAATGCGTTACAATTAAGCGAGCGGAAAAAAGTCTCCTATTCACTCTTTTTCCCACTCAATTCCTATTTTCAGACTGTATTTAGGCAGTTTTTCTCATAGAGCTGAAATTCGGCACACAAATAAACATCAATAAGTACTATATGATTTGAAATATGAAGTCAAAATATATGATTTGGCGGGAGATCGCCCGCCATTTGCACATGCTTTTGAATGATGCATATCACCGTACTTACCTAGCATCTCCAACTTGGCTTTATGTGAAAATGTACTGCCTCATTCCCGTTCACATCCAATAATATATCACATTGTTCTTATTAGACTTATAAACGACAATTAGGTAAGTACAAGATGTAAAAATAAAACTATGTCGGAACCACCGCTTAAACTTCACTCGACAAAACTTATGAAGAAGACCGTGGTCATAACTACGCATGTGCAAGGGACCGCAAGCACATGCGTAAATGCGGGGAAAAAACTCTATTTCGGTGGCGCTCATAGTGAGAGCAAATGGCAGTTTGAAAGCCCATGATATTTTAAAGCCCCAGTACGACTTCCTGAGGTATGTGTGTCAATGGATGGTAGTTGATTTCGGAAGAGCTGAGGCGTCAAAAAAAATGTTGTTTTCGGCCCATGAGCAGAATTTCACCCCTTCTTAGTTTCCGGTCACGGATGGGGCACTGACGTCAGTGCGAGGGATCGCTCGCCGTCAAGACAGCAGGATGCAGCGCGTTGACTGTCTTCAGTTGATTTGTGTGGTTTCATGAATAGGTGGTGTATTTCAGTGTGTTTTTATTTTATGCGAGAAAGGCTGGACAGTAGCAAGACTAGCAAGTAAATAACTTTGGATGTACAGTGCTTTTATTTCATAATAGTAATTAGTAGGTATATCATTATTATAGACAATTGAAATGGTGATTATAAAAGCGTTTACACACGTGACTATAGCAGTGAATAAATAAAAGTGAAAAATGTAAGTTTCAGTTTAAATTTTTTACTTGCGTGTGAAAAACCGTAATAATGGTTAAAGAATGATGTGTATATAAATGTAACACTACTTCAAAATGTGTAGGCGCGGATGGATTAAACTCTCTTTTCATTGATTTCCCAGTCAGTCATCAGCAGACAGATATAAACAGTAGCTTCATAACATTACCAGAGACAACTTTACTCCTACTAAATAATCACTATAGTTTGTTCAAACCACTTTACAGAGACTGATTATGACATTACAAATAGATTTAAGTGCGAATTACTTCCTTGTGCGAATGTACGAATTACTGAATGCATCGCCGAAATCTGTCTGGAAATCAGATTGTAGGTATCTAAGAAACCACCACCAAGTGGACGAGTATGGAATAATTATCGGGAAAAATGTCTTGGTAAATTACGGTAAAACCCGGGGACATTTGACTTATTTGAGATTTGACTTATCATTTGTCGGCATAGAGTTAGTAGGTTGCTTAAGCGTAAGAGCACGCGGCCGGCCGCGGGCTGGCTTGCAGGGCGGTCCCTCGCACTGACGTCACTGCTCCATGCGTTGCGGGCTTGCGTTCAGTGTGTGGCGGGTTGCGGCAAGAGTTTAATTGTCACATTGTGATCGTTGCGATTGTCGGATCGATTTGATTTTTTGGAATATTGGATAAAATCATTATTGTCACATTATTATTTAGAAGCTGAAGCAACCTGGCCAAGGCCTTTAAGATTATTGAAAAAAAAGGTCAAAAGTTTTCAATCAATAAAAAATGTGATTTTGATGGATAAAGCACCTTTGACCTCTTTATTGATAAAACTTGTTTGTTTTCACTGTTTTCGATGATCTATACAACAGCAACTCATGCACAGCGTATTCTATTGCATGCACGACAAACGCTCGGAAACAACTGACCTCGATGGCTTGGAGACAGTCCATCTGCGCGTCACGACTGCGCTTGATGTAGTTCTCGAGTATCGGCGTGAAGTATTCCATCTGCTTGACCAGCGAGGTGAAGTATCCCTCGGCCGGCGGGAGGTTGAGCAACGCGCGGACCACGTGGAAGTTGACCTCCTTGACGGACACGTTGTACGCGTAACGTGACGAGTTGATCTCCAGGATGAGGTTGTCGCAAGCAAGTTGGTCCTCGTAGCCGCGGGCCAAGCTGTCCATTACCTCGCGGTAGAACACTGAAGGTAGCAGGGTTACAATCTTCAATGCAATGTTTCAAGTTCAAGTGATAAAACGACAATGCAGGGTTTGATTAAAACCCAAGGGCCATGACAGTTGATAAAATTAACTTTTTATGGAGTTTTCAAAAGAAAATTATGGTTCTATAGGTGGATTCACACGGCCGTTCCAAACTACCCAAGTTTGCCGAAGTTCCGAATCGCCGTTCCAAAAACTCCCGTGTGAACTCTGAAAGTTTGGAACTCAATCTTTGCAGTTCGAATCTTTTCATAGTTCACACAGGAGTTTTTGGAATGGCGATTCGGAACTTCGGCAAACTTGGGAAGTTTCGAACGGCCGTGTGAATCCACCTTACGAGCTGAACAAAATTATCAAAATATATAAAGTAGTTGGAAGCAGGGTTGCAATATTTATTTATATCAAGTATTGTTTTGATTCTTTGGTGGAAGCTAATAGCTATGTGGTAGTTTAGTAGTTTTTGCCCTAATAAAAATAAAACTACCTACCTACACTCTGATTTACGTATTCAATGTTTTAATTAGGCGCAACACTTTTCTAAAATCAGTTGCTTGATCCACGACACTCTCAATTTTATTTTTATTAAGGTCCGAGTAAAAATCTAATTGGCATTAAAATATACTTACTGTTTGTGTCGTCCGGTATCGGTGAATCCCTGTCGGACATGTCCCCGCTGCTGCCCGACACTTCGCTTCCCTCATCCCCGCTCTCCTCTTCCTCCCCCACCCAGAGTCCGCGCGTAGCCGCCATCTCCTCCTCTTCGTCCCCTCCTGGTCGACACTGCCACACGCCCTGGGCGACCTGCTCGAACTCCAGGTCGAGTGCGGGGAGTCGCGCGGACACCAGCTGTGCGAGACTGTGCGCGGAGTCGCGCGGCAGACGGACGCCGGGACATATCACGCAGCCGTGGAGACGAGAGCCGCGCGATATGACGCAGCCGTGTGCGATGACGCAGTGAGTCAACTCACAGTTGGCCTGTAGATGAAGGAAACACAGTATAGCATTTATTTGTTGGTGCACTTAGGCGTCTGTGAAGTAAGGAATTCAACAATTTCACTTCTCCTTTACAGACCTTAAAATTTCTAAAATTGATTGCAAATATTCCCAAAATTAAATAATTTTATTAACCCATGTACAAATGCAGGCTTATTGTAAAAAATCCATGGAATTTAAACCGTAGGTACCACGTATATGTATAGAAATAAAATTAATCAAAGAGAAATGCATTATGAAGAGCATTTTTACACAATCTCAAAACTAGAAAATTGGAAATACTTGGACTAATTAGTAATTTCTGTTGTGGGATTTCTACAAATAACAGTGTACCTAATCCAAATTTTGCTTCCATCTGTTGACTATATTTTCCCGACAATAATCTTCAAAAATATCTTTTCAAAAGTGTAGTTCCTACTAAAATTTTTCATGGTTCTGTAATCTAATGTACACTTGGCACATTTAAAATTGATCGTTCAATAAATCTGATTGGCTGAAAAATGTTAGATCGCAAAATCAGAAGTGAGTCCAAGCGATCTCCTTGTCTCACTCTAGTAGGTGACCTCACATTTCAATGATAATAACAAGCTTTGATTGGTTATGGGTAGAGCCAGTTTTAAATGGTGATTTTATTTCTTAAAATTCGTTTTTAAAATCATCAATTTCGTTTTTTGTGTTTTTTCTGGAAGAGGGATTTCGCGATTTTGTGGTGATATTAAATTGGTTATAAAACACATTGTAATAGCCCCCAGAAACCATAATTAGATGAAAAACATGTATGCCACTTTTGAGGAGGGATTGGAATGGATTGGTCATGCACTATTAGCACTGAAATAGGCTTGTCAAGAATGGCGTCTTTAATGCTCTGTACTGTCTTTTCCCCAACCCACATTTTCTCTGTACTAGTATAGATGATACAAAATATTTAAAATTTCATGACGCAAAATGTATACCTAGTTTGATAAGATATTTTCTTTCCCAATCCAACAATTTTCAGTGCAGTAATTGTTCCAAAATAACCTTCTGTGTAAGTAGACTATTGATGAATAGTTGCGACTGGTTGAGGGTGGAAGGGGGGTTGGGAAAACCGGTCGACCTTGAACAGATGGGGGCGCAAAACAAAGCAGCCTGGAGGCATCATCAACTGGTTAGACTGGTCTGGTTCACTTTGAGGGTGGGTAGCAAAGTGTCTGGCGAGGGGGAGGGGTTGAGTGAGTAGCACATGGAAAGAAACTGGTTTCGTTTGTTGTTGTGTGACCTGTTACGGGAATAAAAGCAGTAATTTTAATAGAAAACCTTTATTTCGTGGTCATTTCGCGGAAAATGTTGAATATCGCGATCAGGGTTGGATTTCGTTTTTTTTCGCGATGTAAAAATGGTAGATTTGGGATCTATACACAATGAAATGGATTTTAGTAGAAGAATATAGTGCAATCAGAACAATTCGCGAATTCGCGCATCACCATTTAAAACTGGCTCTAGTTATGGGACATGACCAGCAGTCATTCAAATTTGCTCACCGATCAATTTTAAATGTGCCAAGTGTACATGTCACCTCTACTTCTCTCTCATCTAAATATACCGGAGAGTTGAGTGTCCCGAATGACCTACCTCCACGGTGACGTCATCCCAGAGGAAAGAGTCCTTGATGACGACGCTGGCATCGATGTGACAGTTGCGTCCGATGACCGACCTGGTGACCTTGGTGTCCTGGCCGACGGTGCTGCCGTCTGCGATGACCACATCCTCCTCGAGCACGCAGCCCTTGGCCAGCTTGGCCGTGCGCTGGCGGTACACGTTCTGACGCAGGAACATGTACGCAGGGATGTCCTCGCGCAGGGACAAGTCGGGCACAAACGGGTATACCTGCACAACAACAGAAAAATATCAGCCATCTAAGTCTGAAAATTTATGAAATATACTCAATTTCGTTGAGTATTTATTTGAATGAATTCAAATACAAATTCAAATACGAGTTGTTATGGGGACCTCCATTAAAAACGTTACATCTTTTAGGCTCACTTCATCCCCCCCCCCCCCCTCTCCACCCTTATGCCACAACTTTTCACAGAATCAATTACCATCCATGGGTGTCATTCCTGTACGTTTTTAGTCTCTTAAGTTAGCTATCGTATCTTAAAATTTGTTTACTCCAATGTTAACGTCCATAACAACGGTTGCTACTGTCTTAAATTTTAAGATAAGAGAGTGAAAATGCGTGCAGGAATCACTCCCCATACCCCTAAAACTATGTCACATTGAAATTACACTTAAAAACATTTAAGCTGGGTGATTTTTTTATCTGATTCTGACCACATGAGTTTTGATTTTCCAACTTAGGTACATACTCTAAAATACCTACCCAAAGCTGTCAACTTCACTTAATGATTATCTTACAAATCACTGTTGCTTGTCAAAAATAATAATACAAGTTGGAATGTTATCCTTGTCAAAGTTGTAATTAGAAGGACAGCCATAAAAATTCCTGCAATAAGGGACAAAATTTTAAGTCCTGCGACTGATTCCTGTAAGCTCAAAGCCCATGTCTCACCCATCTATGTATAATATCGTGTGTGACCGCCTGGTACGCTGGCCAGCAGTCCACGGTGGCTGCATATTCCGCGCAGCGCAGTCGGTGGCAGTACATGGTACTCGCGAGTATCTCCTCGTTGAGCAGGAGACCGCGTACAAAGTCGTCGCGCGTCTGGAAGTCGAAGTTGTCGGAGAAGAGCTGCGGCACGGCGGTCGTGCACACGCTGATGCCCGTGTCGGCCAGGTCGTAGTGCAGGTCCACGCTGGCGTGATCCATTACCACCTCCTAGGCAACGCAATCAGTTTGAGTTGACAGACGGCATGCAACTCTCTTCTCCACAGAAAGTTTCAGATTATACCAGTTTTATAACTGCACACAAATTAATTTGGTAGATTTATATTGATTAGGTAATCCCGATTCCCGATGAGAAGCGGATTTCTCTTTTTTCCAAACCTGACATAAACCCTATTACGACCTGGATGTAAGGGTACTTATTACATTGTAGCTTATTGTAGGTGGGTGGGTGCAATTGTTAATTCAATTCTTAAGTTTTTTTTCACTTCAAATTAAGAGGGTGTAGTAGCTACGAACTACCAAGTTAACAGGATCATGTATAACTTCATAGAGGTCAATCTCAGTTTGTTTTGTGTTAGGCACCTCTACGTAAGTTATTGTCTTTTGTCACCCTGAAATACATTACCATACACTTAATTTCTGAAAGAAATCTAGGATTTTGTTATTGAAAACCTGTGGAATCAATAGAAAAACTCCTATTTGTGATGTCATATGAACATTATTCCAAAACTCAAGTGAAATTTCATACCTAGAGATCCAGTACAGCTATCTCACCATTTGCTAATTTGATAATGGAATTATAGCAGAACCATCCTTACTCCGATGATGGAGTCAGTTGATTTAAAAGTAGAGTGTAACCAAGAGCATCTCACCAAGGGAAGTTCAACTCTCTTGTTCCGTTGCTTAATCTTCTCGTGGTACAATATCCTGCTGGTTGCAGCGTCGACCGCAAGCATGACTTCGTTGCCCGGCGTGCGGATCCGATGTCCAGGAGCTGCCTGCTTGTATACTAGCGTCATCACCGCACCCTTGTCCTGCTTCTGCAGCTTCTTGTGTTGCTCCAAGATAGGCAACAAGTGAACGTTGCTGACCGTCTCTCCACTCAGCAAGAAGAAGTCTCCTCGAAGCACGGACTTGGCGTCTAGATCTCTCATTGCATCGCCGAGCGAACGACAGCCCTCCGAGACCAGGGTAGTGATTAGCATAGGTGAATTGGCAGCACTCCATTTGCTACCCCTAAAGAATTAGGATGAGATAATGTCGAGATTACGAACGATTCAATGATGAACTGAACAAGCACAATTATACTTACTTGACATGTTGCTTTATTAGTTCTGCATGAGACACACAGAAAAGAATGACTTCTTGAACTCCAGATATTGCTAGAAACTCGAGTGTGTAATCAAGAAGAGCCGTATTTACTAATGGGAGTAGTGTCTGAAAATTAAAATTGGTATGATACGAATTCTATAACAAACAGTGTGGTGAACATTGACACAAAGATAATGAAAACTAAATAATATGGAAACTCCAACTTACAGTAGGAATTATTGATTTCAAGGGGGAAATCTCATCATTGCAGCTGTCACACATGACAACAGCTTGTACAACATCTTCTTTCTGGATTGCCTCTGTCGGTTTCTTCGACGACTTCTTAGACATTATTACGAATAAAAACAAGTCACATTGAATTCAAACTTTCCAACCAACTAACAAAAGAGCTATAACAACGAAACAACTATAACCTGCAAAGTAACAAGTGTTCACAACCTGCATCTGCATACAAATGACCGCAAATGACGAAACAGCTGTTCCTGAATCCTGTTTACTGACCTTGAAAATCTGAAAAACGACCCCGACCCGCCAATTTTAAATATTTTTTTAAAATTCTGGAAATAGATCTCTAATCATAAATATTTATTTTCTTCCGAGATTTAATATCTTGTATGATAAGTAAATCATTACTTAAATATCATTATATATCATAGTATATCATTATGTATCATAAGTAAATAAAATTACATGGCCAAACATTTTTAAAATTGAAATTTCTTAGGTAATAAAAAAAAAAAATCTATTTGATATAATATTATGTATTTTGTTTCTATTTTTTGTATATTTTATTACTGTTTATTACTATGAAATTTTCTTTACAGGTAGTATTTAATTAGGAAAAAAGGAATTCTGAATAACTACACGAACCTTACAGCCAAATAGAAGAATTTATTTTATAGGAAATATTGTGGAGACAATATAATTATGCACAATTGTATTACTTGAATTTAATTAGGTAATACATAAATAGATACATAAAAGAACAATAATGTGTTAAGTACATATTAAGTATGCAATGATTACTTGTAAAGTTGTAGCATACATATTAAGAGGAATGATACTGTTTTATTAGTCAAGATTTGAAAATAGATGTAATTTAATTAATTTTTAGTTTGCATACAGTTAATACATCTGACATACGAGGTCTGTTCAAAAAGTATCCGACCTTATTTTTTTTCTCTGAAACCAGTTGGGTATAAGAGTTCATAGTGGGCCATGATTAGTGGTCAACCTTACTGGGCTTGCGTGATTTTTTTCAGCCTTGCCTGATAAGTCATGCGCCGTCAGGCTACCGGTGAGCATGGTCACCTTACATAAGCTCGGCGCATCTTCAAATTAACATCTGCGATGACGGAACAATATGATCAGCGTTAGAGCCTTAAATTTTGTCAAAAGCTTTGTGAAACAATTTCTAGGATTAAGCAGACTTTCGGCAAAGATGCTATGGTGGTTACAAAAATTAAATAATGGTTTACCCAGTTTAAAGATGGCCGAATTTGGTTGACAATGACCAACAGCGTTCTGATCGGCAGCCAACACAACAAGATCCGCAAATTATTAACCAATTGATGATGGATGATGATCATTGATCATGGATGATGATCATTGATTATCTGATAGACTTCTAAAAGTCCTATCAAGAAGTTATCCGTTTTCTTCATGCTGCAGTTCGGCGCAAGAGACCCGACCTGTGGTGACTGTCACACAACTGGCCACTGCTTCCACACATCTCTGGTGCCTTCTTACCCTCTGGTCAAACAGTTCAGGCTAACTACGGGGTCAGATAGGCCCCCTGGTCTACAGACATAGCTCGTAATGATTTCTGGTGGTTCCCAAGCTGATGGAGCCGGATTACGTAATCGTGCGTAAAGTTGAATTGGTAATTTAAAAATTCGACGAGCGTTTGTAAGATGACCAAGCTCACCAGCTTCCTGACATCGCCTGACTTATCAGGCAAGACTGAAAAAAATCACGCATGCCCAGTAAGGTTGCCTACCAAACATAGCCAACTATGAACTATCACACCCAACTGGTTTCAGAGCAAAAAAATAAAGTCGGATACTTTTTGAACAGCCTCGTGCAACTAAAATACATCTTTATAAAGTAAATTGTATTAACTCTTGTTTCATTACAATGAATATTATTAACATATGAAATTCATTCATCATATTCTAAAAAAACTTCACACTCTGTTGATAACAACACTTGGGGGAGTTAAAAGTTGGCTTTTAGAAGGACTGCTGCTCGCAGATGATGATGATGGAAACAGTTTCTCCACAAAAGATTTCAGCTTCTGCTCTGGAAACTGTTTTCTGTGCTTATGACCTACTTTTACCTTCACCAACAGAGACGCGTCCTGCTTTTGGGGGCTTTGAGACAACGGGGTAAAATATACTGAGCTGTCTGACAAATTGTCTATTTCTTGACTCACTGGTTTCTTCTTGGTTTTCGCAGGTTCTTCGTGTTTAGGATTGAGACGGTTCTTTGGAATAGATCTCGAGGAGATACTATCAAGAGAGCTTTCTGACTTCGGCTCTCTAGCTTTCTTACTAGTGGTAGGTAGCTGAACACTGTCCACTTCAGTTTCACTTCGTTGCCTCCTTTGTTTAAGAGACTTTTGAGAAGCTGTACTTTTTGATGTTGACTTCGTAGCTCGATTACTTTTCGGTGAGAGGTCACATGCTTTTCTCTTTAATATATTACGCTGAAGTTTCTTACTGGATTGTTTATCATTAGCAGCCTTCAGTGTAACAACGTCTTGCTGTTTGTTCGTTGGTTGCTTAACTACATCATCTTCTGAATCGCTTATTTCTACTGTTTCTTGAGAATTGCGAGTCTTTGGACTAACTTTTGAAATAATAATCTTCTTGCCCTCACGATCTTGATGTCTGCCTTGTTTACTCATAGGCGATACTTTATCTCTCTTGGCCTCACTGGCGTCTCTTAATTTTTTAGATTGACGTGATTTCTTTTTACTGGTAAATTCGTATGATGAGCTACTGTCTAATGCTTCTTCAGAGGACAATTCTGTAACCTTTGTCCAAGTTATTGGTTGTTCATCAGCTTCCTCCTTCAATACGTTTCGAGGAAGTTTACTGCTGGTGCGTGGACTTTCATTTTTAGTTCTCTGTTGTACCTTGTCTTTCTTATTATTTGGTAATTGCAGGACTTCTTTCTCAGAATCGCTCATGTCTATAGTTTCTTTAGAATGTTGGTGTTTCTTTGCACTTATTAACTCTGTGGTTTTGTCATTGTTCAAGGATTGCTGACCTGTTTTTCTCTCCAAGTCAAAGTTTACTTCATTGGTATTGGATATAAATGTTAATTTGACACTTACTTGTGACAGAAGCTGTTCAACACAGAGTTCAGAAGGCTGCGTTCGTAGCCTAAAATCGTCCACAATATCTTGCTGACTTCTCGAGGGTTCCGACTGTTGGCTTTGTGTTAGTTTTGTTTGACTGATCGACTTTCGAGAAGAACGAGGACCAATCATTAACATGGATCTTGATTTTGAAACCATTTTTAGGCTTTGTCCTGGATGGTCTTCTGGTGAGTTTAGATTCGAAGATTTTGGAGGCCGACCTCTTTTCCTGGACGTTCCTGGGACACTTTCCACATCGGAATCTAGCAATTTCAGTGGGCTTGAAATAAGCTGCGAAGATGCTGGAGGTCGACCTCTTTTCTTGGGAGTTCCTGAGACACTTTCTACATCGGAATCTAGCAATTTCGGCGGGCTTGGAATAAGTTTCGAAGATTTTGGAGGTCGACCTCTTTTCTTGGGAGTTCCTGGGACACTTTCTACATCGGAATCTAGCAATTTCGGCGGGCTTGAAATAAGTTTCGATGATGTTGGAGGCCGACCTCTTTTCTTGGGAGTTCCTGAGACACTTTCTACATCGGAATCTAGCAATTTCAGTGGGCTTGAAATAAGCTGCGAAGATTTTGGAGGCCGACCTCTTTTCTTGGGAGTTCCTGAGACACTTTCTACATCGGAATCTAGCAATTTCGGCGGGCTTGAAATAAGTTTCGATGATGCTGGAGGTCGACCTCTTTTCTTGGGAGTTCCTGAGACACTTTCTACATCGGAATCTAGCAATTTCGGCGGGCTTGGAATAAGTTTCGAAGATTTTGGAGGTCGACCTCTTTTCTTGGGAGTTCCTGGGACACTTTCTACATCGGAATCTAGCAATTTCGGCGGGCTTGAAATAAGTTTCGATGATGCTGGAGGTCGACCTCTTTTCTTGGGAGTTCCTGGGACACTTTCTACATCGGAATCTTTTGGAGGGCTTGGAACAAGATTTGACGATGGATGTTGATGTATTTTCTTGGGAGTTCCTGGGACACTTTCTACATCGGAATCTAGCAATTTTGGATAGCTTGGCGGAATAGACAATGATGGAGGTCGACGTCTTTTCCTTGGAGAATCTTCGACACTATCCATATCAGAATCGTCTGCTTGTGAAGGACTTTGAACATTCTGACCTCTTCGCTTGGAAAGTTCATTGACGCTGTCTACATCGGAATCTAGCAATTTTTGAGAATTTTTGAGTAATTTTTCTGTTCGTTTGAAAATCTTTTTATCTGGATCTGAGACACTGTGAGAGTTTTGCATATGTTTTGAAGATGGATTTCGTTTAGTAGGCTTAGTAAGTGGAATTACTTCTTCATCAGAATCAGATGTAATATTTACGAGGCATTTCTGTTGAGGCTTGGACTGAAGTTGCGGCAAATTTGTTTGCTTAGCTGCTCTCGTCGGAACTTTTAATGAAGAACCATGTGACTTCTTTAACAGTTTATTTTTGAGTTTTGATTGTTTTGAAGTCAGTTCGTTAAGGTCAGACATCTCTTCACCTTGAAGATTCTCAGCATCGTTTTCAGAGTTCTTACTGGAATCTTCACCACTTATGCTTTCTGTCAGTGCTTCTTTGGACCTGCCTTGTGATCTGGCTGATCTCTTCAAATCATCATCTTTAGCTACCATGTGTTTTGCTCTACGAAGGACCTCTGGGGATGATTCCACAAGACTGTCGGGCGGCGAAGATGTTCGAGGAGAGACAAACATTCTATCATCAGCTATGGGTTTCCTACACTTCGGACAAATGTCACGAAAGAAGCGAGATGATTTATCAGCAGGTTTCCTCGTAAGAGAGTTGACATCTGCAGTAGAACACATAGAGCATCGCTCAAAGGTGGCCATCTTGGATTCGAGAATCCTGTCCATGCTGTCGAGCAGAGGATCAGGTTGGCTGGAGCTCGGCAATGATTCTTGGTCGAGTGGTTCGCTGCCTTGACTCGAGTCTTTACTTTCAGACGCAGTCACAAACAAACCGGAGGAAACCTGTGAAGCGATCATTTCAGAGCTGTTATCACAAGGTCCGACATTATCACGATTCATGACAGATTCAACGTCAAGATCCTCTTCGTCAGAGCTTGAGACAACAACTCTACGCTTATAGGATTTTGAGCTTCTTTTGTTCTGAGTATACTCATCGGACATCTTGAGATCTTGTGTAACTATATCGTTGTCTAAGTCGACTACATCTACAGCTGGCTGGGCTGTCGCTACAGCAATCTCTTCCTTGCAGGTTTCAAAAGCACTTGCATCATCTTTCTGTTCAAGGTCGACTACCAGCACACCTACACTTCCGTCATCGTCACTTTCATTGTCCTCCATTTCGTCATCCTCATCACGTACATTGTCACCGGTCTCTACGCCAACGTTAAGTGGAATAACTTCATCTTGCACATCCTGATCACTGTCAAAAAATATACTAACATCATCACTCATTGTCTCAACTTTCTCTCGGAGAGAGTTCTCTGAGGCCGAAACATCTTTCTTCACCCTTTTCTCACCATCAGACTCAGTTACAACACTTAACATAGTTTCAACCGTGGCATTGCTTTTACCAATAACTTCTTCAACGTCCACAACTACAATGTCTTGTCTCGGCTCATTCGAATAGTGTTCACTGTTATTAGATGTGTCAGCTCTTAATGATTTGCTCTCACATTCAACAATGTCGCCTCCCAGTTGCACCGTCTCGATGTCCTTCTCACCAGATAGATCTAGGCTGTCCTCGGACTCGCTGTATACTTCAGTCTTGATGCTCTTATTATAATCTCCTGGAAGCGGAACTTTAAACCGACTGATCGCTGTAAGTATATCGTCTAGTTCGGACTCGTCTTCAATATAATTATCCTCATCGAGAGATTCTAATGTACGAATGTCAGCGAACAGCTTTTCTCGTTGCTTAGTCCAAGGCTTCGAAGACAGTTTCTCTATCACCTGGTCGTAGCTAACGCTGGGAAGGGCTCGATCTTCTTTTGACATTTTGATAAAGTTAAGAATATGTTCTGGAATAAAAGTGTCACCAGATGATTCCAAATAGTCAGCATTGTGAGAGTTTTCCACCAATTCTTTTGTAGAATTTTCTTGTCTTACGTCATCACTGTTTGAAGAAGTGTCAGAATGGACATAGTAAGGATTTACTCTAGATGTCTTCATTTTGCTGATGTTTCAGGAATAGCTTGCGGCAAGTTGAGTATCAGGTTACGAAGGAGTGTCAACTGTTGTGTATATTCATCTGGGCAGCTGAAACAAGGAATAATAGTTTTAATATAATGATTTAATTCATCAAAGACAAGACCATAAACCCCAGTAGGTAGGTACTCCAACGCATGGTGAAAAGAAATTATATTGACAATGACAGTAGTCGGGACTTAACAACTCATCACATATTATGGCAAGCTACAACTTCCTTGATAAAGCTGATTTGTCCCTTGATTTGCATTACTCTTAGGTGCACACTGACTTCAATTAATACCCGAGTGATACCTAGTTGAAAGCAGCTAGCAGCTTGGTAAGAAGACACATTCAACTCGGCGGACATAAGTTATTGACTGCACAGAAGGAAATTAATTAATATTCAGAATTCAATATTAAGGCTGATTAATTCTTCTTAGTTTGTATTCAGTCTTTACCACATTTTGTATCCATTAGAACTATACTATTGTAAGCATGCTGGATCCTAGTGGTCATCCTTGTATTGGACAGCTGTCATATGTTTTGTATAATAAATGAATTTCTCTCTCACTTGAAAGATTCTAGACAGGATGGAAGATACTATTAATAGTAAAAACTTTATTCCAACTAACCATGTTATTCCGGTTGAGTATGCGTAAAGCATATCACTAATAATGATTTTAATTAGTATTGAGTAATTAATTAAATCACAGCTGACATTCAGATTAATTGTCTTTTGGTCATACGAATGTGTAACCACAATGACAGGAAATGATTGGAAGCATATCAGAGATAAGCACTGGTCAATCTTGCAAGACAAACTTACTTGACAAGCCTGGATGTTTGATGTGTGGAGCTTACATTGAAGCTTGAAGAAATTTAAACACAGACAGAAATCCTTCATGCCAAGGTCATCTGGCTTGTCATGCAAGTTGTCAAATATAACGATAATTGAATCAACTTTATTGGATTTCACTTTCAGCGCTCTGGCGTAATTAATTAAGAATACTTTTTTAAAATCAAGACCTATTTTATTTTCTTGTTGGTTTTAAAGAAATATTACCTACCTACCTATAGGTACTACTTCTTCATATTTTTTATTATGTGTCTTTCTATTTGCCTTTTTAAAGGTTTTAAAATCTGCTTTTAAATCAAAGTTTGATCAAAGCATAGCATAAAATATTTTGTAAAAATCAACTAAATTATCAACAAAGTTGTAGAGCGTACTACCTAAACGCCATTCCATGTAAGAGTACTCGACCTTGGAATCTATTGTCAGCAATCTCAATTTTGAATGTGATTTTAAGACTGTAAAATACCTATCTGTAATATTTATAATATTAATAAAATTTTAGGTATTGGATTGCCGAGCGATGACTGTAGATTTCAAGGTCAAATCCTCTTGTACATGGAATTGCGTTTAGGTACGTTACACGTCGTCTTTTGCCATTATTATATCTATTTATCTGCAACATAAGGCTTTCCGCCGGTAGGTTGAACATTAGGTCTGCATGCAGCAACTGTGGAGGACTATAGTCTGTCTTCATTCAATCATTTAGGTATGTACTATGCTACTACAGTGCGCTTGAAACAGACTATGCGATCCCGGAGGCAAATCCCAAAAAGCCGTACATTGCTGTACCTCCCCCTCAGTAAATGGGGGTAGGAGGGTTGACTTTGCTCCTCTATTGTTTATGAGGGGAGGAAAAGATAGGCATGCAAAATAGGAATTCAAACTGAATTTTTTCCCTAATGATGCACATTGCTGTTCAAATGCACTGTATTACCTAACATTTAACACCCAGATAGTTACCTACCAATTTAAAAAAAACAACACCAACAAACAATATAAAATCAGACATAAAATTAATAAATGTAATTGAGCAGTAGGTACGTAAAGTTAATACAAATTATTACATGATCGAGGTGGACAGGCAGGTTCTTTGGAAACTAGCACAACAGGAAAAACTAGCTTGTTCTAGAAAATAACATTCAGTGTCACATTGTCCGCCCGACAATTGCATTCGTTTAATGTGACACATAAAACTTGCCCTTGAGCAGGAGAAAGAGTGCAAGTGATTAATTTAGTCAAACGGGCCGGTCTTCTTCAATACTACAAAATGTAGGTATTATTCCTTCCTGGACTCGCTCAAATTATGGCAAATTAAAGATATTTCCATCAATTAATACTACTATCTGGCTGCTTCAGACATAGTAATTCAGAAATTTGATAAATGTTGCAAAATAAACTAAGGGCTAGGCAAAGAAAACCATCAAATTAGGTGGGTAGGCTAATAAATCGCAGAAGTGCTGCATAAAAATCCAAGTTAAACTGACTGTAGACAAAGATTTACGAGTCCTCTTGAGCAGGTTCAGATGAAGTAGATGCTGAGTCAGCAGAGTCGTCATCTCCTGAAGAGCCATTTCCTGATGTTTCTTCTTCAGAAGAACCTTCTTCCGATTCTGGGTTTATAACGATTCCCTTAGATTTCATGATCTCTTTGTACTCTTGAAACGTGATCTTGCGAGGCAGTATTTCTCTCATAAACGTAAGTGGTGTATTGGTCTGTACATATTCTGCTACATGTTTGTATTCGAGGCGTTTGTTTTGTCCGCCTTCTTCGTAAGCACCTCTTGCAACATGGCGAAGAAACAATTCAGCAACTTTTGTCATTACATGGATCGAGTCTTGACTTATGTTCTGTGTGTCTTCAGCGTGTTTCATAATGCTTCTGATTCTCGACACAGGAAGACATAAATCTTTTGCCTTATCCTTGTCAATATTGACCTCCCTGCTCTCTATTTTACTACTGGAATTGCTTGTGGATGACCGAGTGGATGGAGATGTCATTGTGACAAACACTGTTTTTTTTGGCAAAGTCTTACTCACCAAGTTGCTGCCCTCAGAATACCGTGATTAAACGTAATTACTTCAATAGTTGCGAAAGCTGAAAACAGAAGAATAATGATTACCTCAGTGATTAGAAGCAGTCTGAGGTTTCTGGCTTTCTTTCTGGCTTTTGCAAAATGCAAGCCGACCTAACCAAAAAAATCATCTCTTTTTAAGTTCTATCCTTTTTAAGTAGATACCTACTTCTTAGAATGAAAATGGTGTGCGTATGAAGAGCAGTAGAATTCTAGCACTATAAAATAACTAACGCCTATAATAATGTTTATATTTTAAAATGAAACTTATTTACTTCACATAAAATGGCGGGAATGACCTTCATAAGAAGAATTCCAATTTCCAAAGAGAATACGTGAAAAAGATACCAATCCACATGCACCGCCTTCTCAAAACGTACCGCCCAAAGAGGCCAGCAATTGGCCAGCAAGAGCAAGAGGGGCAGTGGGCACCCGACCCGCCATTCCCATTTGAAACAGTCAAAGGTCTCGACTCTCGCCTTCGGCTTTAAGAGTCGACAGGACTCGCAGAAAATTTAGAAACGACGATAATGGCTTTTGCTCTGTATAACATATATAAAATAGTAATATTCTCATGTCACGTATACAAACAAACAGTCGAGCTTGGTCGAGCTCGACATGAAATCAAAACATCTCATAAATCGCCTCCAGTTCTGTAAACAACACCACTTGTGAGTCTTGAATGACTGTTGCCTTTTAAACTTCCGAGAATATGGTCCAGAAAAATAATGCAATATTGATAAGTTCATGGAGTGTAATACATATTTTAATTCGACTATTTATGTGCTAGGTGATTTTTATTTCAATGCTGCTTACAAATATATAGTTTTTATTATTTGCGATCTTAAATTATCAAATTTATTGATATCAAATTATCTTTATAATTGCCTAGTCATTAATGTATAATTGCGAATTTTAAAGTATAATTGTGTTGCCTTACGTGAGAGACTTTTCGTTCCAATCAAAGATAGGTAAGTTGACCAACATTATGAAAACAGTGTAATTTATTGCTCGCAAGTGCTCGCAATATTGTTTGATTGTTGCTGATTGTTGTGTATTTACATGTACTTTTGTATACTGTATTACCTTTTGTAAAGAAAAATAATACTGAAACTAAAACTGAAGCAGCAGTTTTTTTTAGCCGTAATTTCTAATATCAACCAAAACAACGTTTCTTGAGAATAACAGACAGACAATTAGATTTTGAATAAATTATGATACTGTTTATTACAAAATACAGTTATACGGTATACGTGGTAGGTATTCATATAACAATATATCACAAAAAATATACAATATAGCTGTGTTTAATAGTACATTAATTTCTTCATCAAAATATTTTCTCAAATAATTGTTTGAACGATCGATAGGGAAACTATTTTCGGATTCGAAAGCATTGTTATGTTAAAAACTGGATAAGAAAGGAGGCTGGGCTTTACGTACATACAGCTTTTATCCAGAAGTAAGTGTTCACTAATTTACTGTGTAAACGCGAACATAATTTTTATAAGCTGTCGATATAATTACCTACTAATAAGCACTTTTAATAATTGATGGCTTTTGCAATTCGAAGTTTTTCTCTGAATTTATAAAAAATTAGATTTCAAAATAACAACATCTTTGTTGGCTAAAACAAACTTTTTGCACTCAAAAATGCAAGTTTTTATACATACGAATGTGAAATTTTATTCAGTGGACATTTTGGCGGGAAAAGGGTATTCCTATCGCGTGATGACATATTTACCATCCAACAATGAGGTTGCCATGGACATGCCTCTTCTTCTTACCTTTACGTTTCCCCTTATTACCGCCCATCCTTTATAATACCAATATTCAGAAAACAATAGTCACTTTACCAGAGTAAACATACTGACTGAATTTAGATATTCTGCTAGACGACCTGACCACTCCTGGAACACTGAATCTCACTGACTCTTACGCAGTGTTGTAAAATAAAATCCAAATCTGAATAAACACATTACGCAATTTGTCTAAATTGGGTTCGTTCTTGCTACTCGAGAGAAATAGAATTCCGATGACTCTGTTCTCTTGAGTTGAAACTAAATTAATTTCTTTGGCTGCATTAAATCGTCGATTTCAACTCGTGCCGAACCTTAATAAAAATATTTAGTTTTGCGTAGTACTTTTTATGAATCACCTGTCGATCCCTGGTCAATAAGGTGACCCTCGTCTAATGATGTAAAATCATTTTGATTTTGCAGCGTAAGGCTGCAATCACACGGGGCGTTTTTTCCCGCTCTGTCGCGCGGTTTTTCGCCCTGGGGAGTTTTACACGCGCGTCTTTTGCTCGTCCCGTGTGTTCGCTCCCGTCGTGCTCGGCGTCTCGACGGCGTGCAAAATGCCGCATCTATGGGCATGAAATGCCTTTTACTTGCTTTACAACAAAACAATGAATAAATAAACAAGGTTTTGAGTGTGTTCATAAAAAAATATATTACTCTAAATCATTACAATACTAATTAAATAATCAATTAATTCCCTAATTATAATGTATTAATAATTAAAAATAAATGTGCATCTAAGCAGCATTGGCAATCGAGATCGAAGTCAGTGAACAGTAAAAACATCTGGGAGCTATTAGTACGTCAGTCACGTCTCATTTTGTCGACTTCGACATTTGTTTATATTTAGTACTACGTGATGTTTGTTAAATTCGTTCGTGTGTTGCGGGTTTGCATACCATCTGCATTAGTAACTGAGAATAATTCGAACTAGAGAGCCTGATGACATTGGATAAAACTCACAAAACCATAAAAAGGCGGCCCCTACTTTTTTCTTTATTGCTTGACCTTTTGTTTTCAAAATTCTACAGCATAGAGATAAAGAGTAAATCTGTGCCTCTAGTGCTCCAAAAAAATTTAAAAAAATGTTTTTACGCGTGTTGAGGAGGTGCCAATATGGGCAATATATGGGTCCTTTTGGCACCTCTGCCCTGAAAATACTAAACAAAAAACAACACTTTTGGCGCACTAGAGGCACAGATTTATTATTTATCTATAATCTGTGAAATTTTGAAGACAATCGGTAAAGCCGTTTGGAAAAAAGTAGGGGCCGCCTTTTTGTGCTTCATAAAACATGGATTTCATCAAGTATCGTAGACTCTTAAGGGGAAGGACCGGCTGACTGCTCCTAGAGAATCAGCTCTAATTGCTATTGTGGGCGGGGTTTTTATAGGTAAATAAGGCGGGACCAGATTTGGGGACGAATTTGTTGTCATTACTGTGATTGGTCTAACTGGGAACAATGTTTGATATGAATGTTTTCTTCCGACTTTAGTTCCCATGCAAAAAATGTAAACAGAAGTGAGATCTGATACCCCGAGTATTGTTGTTATGATCGCTGGGTCCAGACTGGTTACCAACTCAAATGACATCATTGGCATCACTTTCACAACACGAACAAAATCATCGAGGATCAAGAATAATCACACGCAATAAAGTGTTCAACACTTATCTAATAGATACAAAGATTGCAAATCCTTTTATTGATTTTTATTCCAACCATTATAACGGCGATATATGACACTGATCTTATTTCACCACCTGAGAGTACAAAGGCCATTGGACAAATTTGTTTACGAATAGGTATAGGTAGTCTCATTTCTCTCTGGGTTCTTTACTAAGAGAATAATATTATCGCAATCAGAGCAAGAAAATCATTTTAGTTTTTGTGCATGTGGTTCTTGTAATAGAACGTAGACACTGTCTACTGTCTACTTCTTCTAAGTAGAGAGTAGAAAATACGAAAAATAATGAAATAAAGTAATAAAAATACACATGAATATTTCCAGCCTTTTCTCCGGACTATATAAGTGGTATGTTGTGAAATTTATAAATCAATGAATTAGGTAACACGATGTTGAAATTTTGAAATAATATCATATATTATTTCATTGCTCAAAACTAGTAGAAAAAATCAACAAAAAGTCACACACTTAATATTTTATATTTTGAAACCTTTGACACCTACATCGATTTTTTTTTTTTAATGGAATGGTTGGAGTAATGATAACGGTCAATACAACAATTAAATAATTATTCGCCGTTTGTCTGAAAAATCATTGCTATCGGTGACCTAAACCTGTGTTCGGGATTAACGTGTGAAATAACACGTAAAATGTATTATTATTATTCAATTGCTATGATACACATTGCAACCAAAAATATTTCTTTACCTTTATAACATACAGTTTTCAGTTATACATTATAAAATAGTGCATACAGTAGAGACACACATTGATGAGCTCTTAGCGAGCGTCGAAATTCATCTGTTATTCTGCACTAGTAATTGTAGACGGGAAAACTGTTCGACATTGTTGTCACAATGAGAATAAATACACATCGTGACATAACCTTGCCGAGATTGACTCAAGAATAATAGATAGCCCGAGATGCTACTATTTACAGTGAATTATTATGGATGCTTAGAGAAGTGTTGCCGATTTCAACAGTTATTCAATTAGCAAAAATATATTTATATCTTCAAAATAACATAAATATTCAAATTCAAATTTAAAAAATAGCATAAAAAATAATATTAAGTGAAGTCTTTATTAATACAACAGCGAATTTTCTTATGATAAATTAAATTGTTGGGAAGATTTGTACATGGCTGTTTTGAATATCAACATTCTATGTTTCTGAAAATTTTCACTTACATTTTATCAACTTACAATGAAAATTTAATTTTAGGCCATTTCCAATCATTTTAGACGTATACACTTTATGATAGATAGATTTTTATAAATTAGGTAAGATGATTTAGACAACTCTGAGGTCCGTCTGTCTCCAGTCGTCGTTGATTGCGTAAATGCCGGGGGAAGGGATGATTATTGTTGACATACAAACTCTCGCTATCAATGCACTATTTATATTTCCATGCTGTCTATTAGGACCCTCCCATCATCCCCTTCCACACCGTTACTGGAACTCCCAGAATGTTTACTTGCAACTTCAGTCGGTTTCAGTGCCCCTGGTTTTATGCAAAACTCATAACATTGATGGTGTGAGAAAGCAAATTGTGCCTCTACCGATCAAGTTAGAAAAAAAGTTTCAAGAGCAAAGTTGCTTGAAATTAAATCTAGTTTAAGCGTCCTTGAACCAATTTTTAAAATTATTAGTTTTATTTACTCAATAATTACGCAACATATAACTACTTATAACTTTAAGGTGATTAAAAATTTCAAATAAGTGGTCAACGCTGCATAATCTGCAATTCATTCTCCACAACTTTGTCGCTTTAACATCTAGTTTATCTTCAACGAGACGGGACGATAACTGCTTTCCAGCCGAGGTCCTCATTCAGAGGCTCTTCCTTCCCCTTAAACTATATTTTTTTGCCTGGGGCTTAACGTCGCACTGTTCTGCAGCGAGGTTAATGGCGACGGATGAATGATTATGATTGGGAGATGATGGTGAAGAAAGTAGTCAAGGATGGAAGGTGGGAAGGAGGCGGTCGTGGCCTATTAGTAGGGTACCTTCCCAGCATTTGCCTGTCGACTGAGGGAAAACCACGAAAAAACCCAAGTCAGGAAGGACGGCCGCGGGAAACGAACCCGGGTCACCGGAATACAAGTTCAGAGCGTTAACCATTCACCCAACCTGTTCCGTCGTAAAAAAACTATCGTAACTATCATAGAAAAAGATTACTTTTTTAATTAAATGGTTACGGTTCTGGGTAGGCTGAATAAATTTGTTGATTTTGCTATGATTCCAAACTCAATTTTATTCATATAATTAAAATTACAATACAATAGGTATTATATTAATAAATGTATTAAAATGATAGATATCAATTCATAATCATAAAATAATTATCAGTTGATACATTAACTGAATTGTGGCACTTCAAAGCAAAATTGAAAATCCATATTGTTCGAGGCATTTCTTCTTCCCAGTTTCCAGCAAAGTTACATGAAATTCACATATCATATTATCGACATTTATTAAAGGCTTGCCATCCTTTTAATATCAGATGACTGATCATCACACATCACTTTAATCCTTAAATCCTTTTCTACCAGTGTGTAATGCAAGTCAATAAAATTTCACCAGTCGAGTTAGCTACTAGGTATACGCAGTTCACTACCTGTGGAATTTATGTCCATAGCAACAGCTTTGATAATTTTCTTTCAATAATATACACTTCATGCTTGCAAGACTTAATCATTGTTTATCAACACTGTAAATTGGTAGGTAATGCAAGGCAAGTAATAAAGTATAAACTGTAGGAAAGTTGTACTTCAGATATAGGTAGGAATATCCAACGCTCGAAGTTTTCGGCAGAAAATGCAAGCCCGGCAGAATCCATTGAAAACTGCTATGTAGGTAAACTTTTCTAACATCAATATCTGTGAACGTGTCCTCATTTCTGTATTTCATGTGCGTTAGACTGTTCAAATCTAGCTTATTATAAAACAGTGTCGTAGCAGAGTTATTTTAAAATTAACTGTTCATGTTGCCTATTTTGAGTATTCTGGAGCTCGAGCTACAGCTTGTGCAAGAATAAAATTCCACTGTAACCTTCCGAAAAGACTGACCAGAGTAAAACTACAAGCATAATGCCAGTACTTAGCAAGTGACATCATAAACCGATGTTACGTCTTGAGTTCGTGATTCCTTCTCCTTTAGAGAACTTGCTAAACACCAAGTATTTACTATTTACACGACAGTAGGCAGCTGCTTAAAAACTAGAGGAATCTTTTTCGGGTGCCAACACCAGGCCTACATTGATTGCCGGCTCCACCTCGGCATCAGGCTGGGTGAAGTTATTATCCGTGGACGTCATCATGCGATCGTCGTAGAGTGAGAATCTGGCGGCGGCTCGCTTGGCTCTCGACTGGCCCGGCGTCTTCACCCTGGAGTTGGTCTCCTTGAGATGTCTCGCGGTCGAGAAGAACTGCTCGTCCAAGCTCTGTCTCGAGGCCCTCAGCTCGATCTGAGCGACGAGCGGCAGCGTCGACGGTCGCTTCACCTTGGCCTCTTCCGTCACGGTGGTCACGGCCGCGGTCTTTCCGGTCGGCAAGCAGACTTGCGTCTCCACGGGAACCAAGCCGCGGCCAAGCAGATTGGACTTCGCCTCGTCCTCGCCTCGTTCTTCTTTATCCCTTCCGAACAGCCGTCGCTTTTCGAAGAGCTTCCGTAGCCCGTTGCCCCAACTCCATCGGGCATTCGATCTGCCGTTGCCCGGGATATTAGGCTGCTTCGGGATCGTGACGTAAGCGGTGTCGCACACGTTCTGCACGTAGGGTATGGGCGTGGCGGGCCGCTGCTGTACTGCGAGGAGCGGAGCCTCCATCGGAGCGGCGTTGAAGTGGGAGTGGGCGTGAGAAGTGGTGTGCTTGAAGGAGCGGTCCACGAGGTGGCCGGTTGACAGATCGCCGGAGAGGAGGTTACGCTCGAGGCAAGGGTTGCGGCCTTGGTACGGCTGCTGCATTGGAACGCGGTACGTGCCGCCGATTGTGTGATTCGTTATCTTGTCTGAAAATCAGAACCGTGTTAGTGAAATCATCAATTCTACAGAATACAGTTGGTACATACATTGATGTGTGAAGTTGACTTGGTTGATAGCCATTAGCAGAGCTAGTAGCAATGATAGTACGGTAATCTGCATGGTTATAGGCAGACTTGGGTAAATTACTTTTAAAAAGTAATGAAATTACGTTACAAATTACATGGGTTAAAATGTAGTAAAATTACTTTACCGTTACAATTATTAAGAAGTAATGAAATTACTTTACATTTCATGAACAATAGTAACGAAATTACTTCGAAATTTTCCGTGATTTCCGAAATGTACACAAAACAAAATAAGAAAAATGGCGCCTATCCTACAACCAGCATGCAAAGAGATTCTCGTGTCATTTTAGTGAATATATCCATTTGACATTATTTTACAAGGCGATTCTAGGTGTTTATGAATAAAAAATCGTCCAAAAGATAAAGGTAAATCAATTCAGGCTTAAATTCATCTTACTCATCGTGAATTTAGTTCCACAACTTGCAAAGATGTACGAAAACAACAGTGGAGGCGCGACAATTTGTAACGCGTTACTAACCTCAAATTACATGGAAAAAAGTAATGAAATTACTCGGACGTTACTTCAAAAATTTTGTAATGAAATTACTGGCTCGTTACCCAAAAAAGTAATTTCGTTACAGTAATGCGTTACTTTCGTTACGTTACTACCCAAGACTGGTTATAGGGAAGGATATCAGAAAGTTCAACGCTTATGAATTTGAATGGTTATTCACACTGAAATGTTGAGTAGGTAATGGCAATCCGGCTAAAACGGGACTCGAACCCGGGACTTATCATTCGCCTGGCGAGAGCTCTACCTGGCTGGAAGGCCATTCAACCTGATGAGGGAATAGAATTTTAACTTTGAAATCACTTCCACTCCCGACTCCACTGGAAGTTTCCACTCACAATGTGGTTCTGTGTTGGGCTCGGTGGGCGACAGCGTGAGCATGGTCTCCACTGTCCCCTCGCTGGCCGTGCTGTCCTGCATCTCCTTGTTCAGCGAGCCAGCGGTGTCCTCGGACTCGATCAGACGGTTCTCGGTCACGTTGGTCCGCACCACGGTCAGCGGCTGCGTAGAGTTCACGGTTGGACTCATTCCGCTCACGTACATCGTCGCTGTAATATGCAGAGGTATCTTCAGTCGAGATCTTTTGGTTTCATTTATTAGATTAGCAGACTAGTTGCATTGATTACTGATTTGAATGAAAAAATAAAAGGGAAACCACAAAATTGCGTAGACTACAAAGATTTCATAAAGCATTTTAGGGGTTTTCTTTAGAATTAACTCTTGTTGATTCAATTAAAAGGCGATCAGGCACAAGAAATCTATCTACGTTTAAAAAATAATATGTAACTTTTAAGCCTTGGACTTGGCATGATGTTTTCATTTTCAATTACTACTATCATATCTTAAATATATGGAAATATGATCTGATTTACGATGCAATAATCTCAAAAATGATTTAATAATCTAATCTATCTAATTTAAAAACTTGAATAGCTCGAATTACTTCTAAAACATCAGAACTAAATTGAAAATAGTTACAATTAAAATCTAATCTGTATAGAGAAAGGTTCGTTAAGTTCATAATCAATGAAAATGAGAGATGATACAGTTCGTCCTCTACTCCTAGCTAATCGTGAAATAGGCCACTACACACTGTTATGGGTTATCCTCACTCTGTGTCTGCCAAGGTAAAAAGCATAGATTGAACGAACTGTATAATGAGCTTGTCAAGTGTCCCGCTCACCTCTCTTCCGCTCCCAGAGCGCGGGCAGCTCCAGCAGCCGCTCCTCCACGCAGAGCGCCGTGAGTCTGGCCTCGGCGTCCTGGTCCCAGCAGTCCTCAATGGTCTCTCTCAGCAGCTTGACCGCCGTCCACTCCTTCCACGTCTCGGCGAACAGCGGGCGGGCCTTGTGGCGCGACACAAGCACTTGCATCTGCTCGAACGTCGGATGGTGGCCTGCGTGCAAATAAACATGCATTAATTGTTCACATTGTTCACATCCGGTACATTAGGTTAGGCAGGAATACTCTGGACTTGCGCTCCAGAGGTTCCGGGTTCCATTCATGCGGCCGTTCATCCTGACAAAGTCTTTTTTGAGGCTCTCAGTTCAAAGGCAAATGCTAGGAAAGTTCCATACAAATTAGCAATGCCTGCCTCCTCCCTCCCTTCATCCTTACGTATTCTTCATCACTATCTCCCATCACTTTTGTCATGTGCCTAGTCAAAGAACAGTGCTATGAAAGAATAATACAATAGACGATTCCTAAAAGTATCTGAGGGGCTCTGGTTTCAAAGAAAATTTCACTTGCCGTTCGATTTCCATGTACCTATTGACGTGTGTCAACAATGAGTTACACACGTCAATAGATATCTGGAAATCAAACTGCATATGAATTATTTCAGAAACCAGAGCCACCCTAATACTTTTAGGAATCATCTATTGTTTACTAACGACTGTAGCCTACCTAACAACGTCACTACCTACTTGAGATGCTGCTGCGTTCCACTTACGCCACTAAAGTTTGTTTTTACCAGAGAAATAGGAATAACCGTACAATGAGACATCATTCCTTTGCAAAGCATGCATTTTTACAACTTGGGAGTTGTCAAAAGTACACTTCAAGATCGGGTATAGTCAGTGGCAGGTATTTGGGGTGAAAATAAATGGATAAATTCGCGATAGGTTTTCTAAAAGGTGGTGAATTAGGTAGTGGTGAAAATTTTATGGAAATTCGCGACTTAGTGGTGCATTTCTTAATAGACAATAAATCATCAAATCAGTATAACTTGGAAATAGGCTGTGTCAACAAACACTTGCTGTACAACTTGAACCTGACTCACCCTTCATGCCATCTCTCTTTTCCCTTTCAAAACTTGTTTTTGACCTGAAAACTCATTCCTTAGTACCTGAAACCATTAGGGTCATCAACCCTCCCTTCCCCCTACCCCCCTCCCAAAACCCTAGCAAATAGCAACAGATGTGTGTCTATAGTGAAAGGAAAATACCCAGGCTGGAAATAGGCTGTTTTCCTGGAATCTTCATTGTTAAAAACATGCAGTAATACTGAAATTCTTAGAATTTTGAAATGAAAGTGGAAATATGGAGAACTGTTTGCTGTATTGCAAAAATTGCGGGATATTCGCAGGTATAAGCTTTGAAAGCATTAATGTGAGAAATAGCCAAATTCGCGAAAATTCGCGGAAATAAGACACACATTTTTAGAATCAGGAGGGTCTAATTCCCACACATATGTCAAAATATTTGCATAAATAAACATTTCGCCTTTATTGCAATAAAAAGTTGTGAAAATTCAAACAAGAGAATGGAGTACATTTAATTGAAAACTTTTCCCTTATTTCATGAAAGAGATAGTACAAACAGTCCCCACGAGCTAAGACGTAGCCCGGATTGTCACTCACCGACTTCGCTCTCGAAGGGCAGCTTATAGGGCGGCGTCTGCTGCAGGCCGCCCTGGTAGAAGTCGGTGCATCGCGACGCCAGCTCCCAGAGCACGAGACCGAGCGCGTACACGTCAATCTGCTTCAGCGAGGACTCGCAGTCGCGCAGGTTCACGGCGCCCTCCAGCACCTCAGGCGCCATGTAGCGCAGGGTGCCCACCTGCGCATACAACGATGTTCATAGCCAGGGAAATACCAACGGCGAGTTGGAAAAAATAATAAATATCATAGAGTTTTGATATTTATTTGAATTGTTTTATACTTCATGGATGATTTTATTAATATGGGTAAACATTATCCATCTATGTGTACCACAAGGGAAGTGAACTCGAATCTACATAAAATGGTTCCATTTCTTATGTGTAGGTATGTCATACATTAATACAAGACGCAATGCCAAATAATCTGAAAATTGATTGATTAATCTGAAAAAATTTAATTTTTTTTAATATTATTGATTACAATATTTGAAAAGGTTTGATAAGATTTTGAAAAAATAGCAATGAGAGTGGGACTGTAAGATTATGTCGCCGGCAGTTTCCTCTGGACAAGGGACTTACGTCGTTGATGGACTTGGTCTCGGCGTGCTGCTCCTCTCCGTTGTAGTAATACTTGGAGCCGGCGATCTTCATGGCGAAGCCGAGGTCGCACAGACAGCAGCTCAGGTCGTTCTTGACGAGGATGTTGCGTGTGTTGAGGTCTCGGTGGCTCACGCACGGCTTGCTCTTGTCTGAAACACGACAGGGATCGATAACCACTCTGGACTTCATTGACTACCGGTACAAATTACAATGTGTCAGCGTTTTTTTTCTCATTTCACGTTGGACGTATGACCCGTTACATGAGGTAAGGGGAAAAGAATAGTAGTTATAAATGGACTCTACTTCTGCAGGTGCCAGGTATCATTTTAATAGCTTTTAATTTTACACGGATGAACTTCTATGATATAAATGCGAGCCTCTAATAAAGATTCTAATCCCCTTTTCTAATTGTATAGAGTACAGACAGCCGAGTACATTTTTGTGTTCTCTACACTTGTGTGATAGAATAAATAAAATATTTGAGAAATTAGGTTTCTGTGGAAAACTTCCATGGAGTCAGGATGGTAGGAAGGGATGTGCGTTGTGAAAAATATCCGACCGAACCCGGGACCTCTCACTTGCAAGAGTTCTACCGACTGAGCTACCCAGTAGGATGGATAGACATGAGACACAACGCACTAATGAGGGTTCGAGATCTCCAAGGAGAATGGAATGAAGGTAGAGAATGCTCAATACTAACTGTCATACCACCGGTGCCTATACTGTCACCATGTCTCATTGCACATGTGTGCACAACCCTCTTGCCCAACCCTCTTTTCTCTTATCATTTGACAATATATTTTAACTTCTAGTGGCATGCTTGTGATCTGATAACAAAATATTTGGATGCAAAGTTGATGGGCATCAGTGTAAATTTACATGTAGGGTTCTAACAAGCATTGTTGAATACTACTGTTCAACAATATTCTGCCCTCATTAATCTCTTCACTACGCAGAGCCCTTCAGTCCCACTCACCTCCTTTCTTGAGGTCGGTGTGAAGATGCGCTAGGCCGCGCGCCACCGTTTGCGCCATGCGGCAGAACGTCGTGCAGTCCAGGGTGTTGTTGCGCAGGTAGTCCTGCAGGCAGCCGTTGGGCGCGTACGACAGGACAAGCAGGAACTCAGCGTTGCCGTCCGCGCTCACGCGCTCATCGCATCCTGCCAACATTGAGGAACACTCGGGTTAGTGAGGTTTACCGATAGCCACAATCTCAACGCTATCTATGTTTTATCCAGTTTCTACTTATAAAACAGAAACACTAACCCATGAGGGCCATACAAGATACAATTTTATCTCTGCTTTACAATGTTTTAACATAGGTATTACAAGCTAATTCTTATCAACGATCAATTTGAAATTTTCTGCAAGTGTTGAAACATTGTGGAAACAAAGTTGATAATTTTTTGAGATGAAAATAATTAGTTTTGTGACTTTGTCAGTTACCTCGATATGGAGTTGACCATACATTATGTATTTTCCTTACTTTCAAAAACCAAATTCTCTAACACCAAGTCCCACACAAGATATGAATACCTACGATAAAAAATAAGAGGGTTTCCTGTGAAAGCCGTACATTAAAAAGCCTAACATTCACTGAAATCAAGCTTGGATTGTCAACTTCTGTTTTATTTCTACAAAGTATAAAAGAGTGCTGACAAATCACAACGAAGGGCCTCACCGAAGTACGTGAGCAATGCCGGGTTGTCCATGAATGGCAGACAGTAGATGTCCCTCTCGTTGAGGAAGTAGTTCCGGTAGTGGCTGGGGAAGATCTTCACCGCCACCTCCTGGTCTCTCACGTTGCCCTTCCACACGGAGCCGTAGCGCCCTTGCCCTGATGAACACAACAGAAAACTATTCAACACGGACGTACACTCACAAGCTAATTGGTATGTACACCCTCTTGATCAAAATGTTTTCTAGAATTATCGACGCAAGTAGACAGAGGCTCCAGCCAACTGGATTCTGTCCATTAGATCATATCATAGCTTTGTGGTGTTGACTGACATCGGCAAATATCCCGTTGCCAACGTAACATCTTTGAAGCATGAGGTTGATGCTAAACACTGTCATATTTATTGGAACTCTCACTCAAAGCACTCTTTTTATTGCAAGGATTTAAAAATGTCAGTTTCGGTGTGTAGAATCAAAATGACGAGTATTAAAATCACCTCCTAAAATAAAATAATTCATCATTTGATATCATAATTTTGATTTCATATGAACTTCGTTTTTCGAATAGTATCATTAACAAACTATAGGATGAGAACATGCCTATTTTTAGGCTACACAATCCTACATTTTAGAGAATTTTAGTAAAATCGTAGAAACTTACGATGTTGTCTTTTAAAACAGAATGATTAATATCATTTTATTAATGATCCAATATCATTTTATTTCTTCCTTTACTTTCAAAATAACGTTGGTAACTAGGATTGTCAATTAAATTTAATCCGGCTGCTTCACATATTCAGTCCATTTCCATCCTATCGCATTAGAAAAGCCGAGAAAAGTTCGGCCAACTCACCGACGATGGAAGCGAGCTTGAGATGTTCGACCGAGTAGCTGTCGTGCGTCCCTCCGCCCTGCTCCATGAGGTGCGCCAGATGGTCGGGCGGAGGCTTGCTGCCCACCACGCCATTCAGCCACAGGCGGTACACGAACAGGGCCACGCCCACCAGTGCCGCCAGCAGGAACACGCCGCCGGCCACCAACGCCAGCTGGTACTGTGAGGTTGGCCGCCCCACGTACGGCTTGTCAACTGGAACCCAGGGAAAATACTTATTGAGACACTCAAACAAAACAGAACTAATTTTTAGAATATCAAAATCTATCTTTTTAAAATGTGGCTGTGGTATTTTGGAATGTTTTTGAAAATTGGGAACTCGCGGGTCTGCGACAGGCTGTGGTGACCTAAATCTCCCATGGCCAGAGATAAACCGGCCCATGTTAAAGAGGGATCAACTCAGCCTGTCGCCAATGGTATTGCATAGGTTTCAATAACTAAGTAAGAGCAAATAGACCAGGATTACAGGATTACAGCCAAGGAGGTTCTAAATATAGATTGTCCCATATTATAACCTCCTTGATTACAGCAAACATCCTCATAGAAACAAACAGATATAAATATAATATGCAGAATATAAAGGTATTTGCGAGCTGCTAGTTTTAAACCTTGGGTATTTATTTATGTTTCAAACACTCGTCATAAGTAAAACAAATTAAAACATTTTAATAATGCCCATTTGTAGGTAAAATTCAAAATACCTGCCTAATTACAGACAAAAAAACCTCACAGCAAAGGATTAAAAACCCCTAGATTTATTACTTGGCTAATCGCAAATTACAATTTTCTGTCGCAATTCACTTTGAAAATTATTGATTGTGTAGATCATCATTGACACTGAAAATTACTAGTAATTGTAGCAATATAAAACCCCTAGATATTTTTCAACCTGAAAAACCCACCCAAATAATTTTAGAAAAAACCATCCCAACTCACTTGGTGTCATCGGGTCCGGGTCCGCCTCGGGGACGTAAAGGTCCGATACGTTGACGTTGCAGAAGTCGCCCGTGCAGCAGCAGAACTTGGTGTTGTTGAGCGCCTTGGAGGGTTTGCGGTCCGAGGCGCAGATGCTCCGGTCGCAGTCTTCCTTGCCCGACGATTCCCAGCAGCCTGCGGACAAGCACTCGTGTTATCGGCCATGTTGATACCTCGCTCACCATTCATAGTCAACTCATTGCTGACAATGATCATTGAGATAATAAACACTCTGAACTGAAAAATTGGACCAAAATTACCAAATAGTGACTATGATATGAAGGGATGTGAGAAATAAAAAATTAAGAGCCCACTTCTAGATAGTGTCAGGTAACTGTTTCAGAGGGATATTTTCATTATGCAGAGCAGGGATCCTGATAACATCATGGAAGTTTTCCCTAAAACCCAGGAGCTGGATTTACAAAAGGTTTTCAGCCTTATTCCGGCATAACTTAATGCCAGAATTGCATTATAACTCTCAATACCTCAATTATCATGAAATTATCATATGAAAACCTCATCATTAATGGGGATTTGTAGAATTAGATTCATAAAGATATGCCAGTAAAAGATGATAATTGCTAACATTCATATATCAATAGGTACTTCTTTGTGAATCCAGCCTCATCTTAATTTGGGAAATAATATGTTACTGTCAGTTTAGAAGACACAACAACCCTGAATGACACAAACTATGATTTCAAAAACCTAAAATTTAAGACGAACCTAAATTTTATAAGCATTTTTGATACATATTACAATATCAAGAGGAGGAACTCCAAGCAAAACAATCAAGGAGAGTTCATGTTAGTCAACAATAAATAAGTATCCTCTCAGCCCAACATAAACAAGTGTTATCAAGGCCCATAGTGGAACTATCACTGGTTAGGCGTAATATTCTTCTACCATGATCAAGGCCTGGCAGAGGGAAAGATTAGCACTCAAGTACACTCAAGTGCCTAAATCTGACCCCCAAGTCATCCCAAGATGTCTAACTAATAATCACAACTTTGTAAACTGGCGACTCCATTCCCTATCTACCAAACAAAACACACTTCTGACACCGTCATATTCACTGGGCATGTTTCTTGTTCAAAGTATAGTCAGGTAGAGTACACAAATAAAATACCGACATTCTTCCCAGAAAATTATGAAATTACCTACATATTATTTTATTTGTCACATTTTTTTAAAATTCAATTGCAATGTTTCACAAACGTCATTTGCCACGAGAAAATGCTGATCACGTAGGACCTATGATTACTTTTAAACTAATTAACAGTAAACTTAACGAAGTGATTTACGAAGACGTACACAATTAGTAAAGTACGAACATAAAATGGTGAACATTGTCAAATATCACCACATTATTTAAACAAATGGATTTTCACAGTATTTTACTTGGAGAAATCCGATAACTACATTTTCACTAAATTTGAACAACCAACTTTTCCAAATATTTTTCTAGACGTCCCCTCTTCACTTTTTTTTTAATTGTTCACCAAACAGTAATATTCTTCTACCATGATTGTTCACTTTAGAAAATGAGTTATCAAACTTAAAACTTCACAAATTTCACCAAGACAAACTTTTGTAAATTATAGGTACCCACACAGTAAAACACTATGGGGAAACCTAGCCGCACACACCTCCCACGGTATCCCTCAGAACTGTGTTATCCACACCTGGGATCACCTGCACTCAACATTCAACCCCCTCCCCCTCCCACCCCCGCGCTCATTATTCCACGCCGCGCGCTCAAACAGTCCCAACTTAACAAATATCACACAGAAGTAAATTACCACCGGCGATAAAATCCGAAACACCCATTTTATGACGTCATAAAGATACAATATTTCAAGCGGGGTGGAAAAGTAGACGTTTCCACGTGAGAAAATCGTAAGCCGTGATTATTTTAAAACGTTGCGTGGATTCGATGAGGAAATCGTTAATAATAACTAGAGAGAAATGGTATGGACGGAATACACACAAAAAGGCTCCGTGTTTATGTGGGGATATTATGTAGGTACTTTTAGCTTGGCACACGTCCATTTTACAGTCAGTCAAAGAATAATGATGCAACTTTCTTGCCTTTACCACAGCTAGGGGTCCAAAAATGTGGCTCAAAAATTTAAACTCAAAATAATTTCAATTTTTAAGTTTTACATGTTTTTATTAGGTACATATTCTAACAAGTAGTTTCCCAAAATATTTTAATATAATAAAAAAAAACTTTTGACAATGTTATAAAACGCGTAAATATTACACAAAAAATGCAAATTTCTTGATATATCATATATTTATGCGTTCAAAACTTGAACGTCGCGTAAGTTCCGCTACTGAACTTTTGCCAACTTAAAAAATGCATATTAAAAAATCCTAAAACTTCCAATAAGTTAACAATTTATTATAAATTCCGTTCCATCCTATTTATTCTCTCGCGGAGTCGAAGTAAGCTACGTACCTGTTCAGAGGAACTAGTTGATAACAAACAACATCGACCGAGAGTCGAACCAGCAATGATGTTCGAAAATCACGCGCGAACCTTTTATAATCCCCCCCTCACAAAAATATATATATTTATAGAGAGGCTTTCTGAATAATCGATATTTATGTCATATTGCAGGAGGTTATAAGGTCGTCGATCGATTGGGCTGTAATCGTGTTCGGCTCTCATCTGGGGGCTGTTGATTGCTGCCGTGTAAGTCATTAGTCAAAACCAACAGCCCGCCCTCGCAGCTCTCCCAGCTGGCGCTGATGGCATGCGATACCCTGTCACTGATTGCGATCGGCTTTTCATTTGTTTTGTTTGGAACGGAATTGAAGTTCTGATTTCCCGCGAAATATTGGGATATGTTGTGTGAATTTGCATAATGTTTGATGCAAAGAAAACGAGAGTATTGATGAAAATCATACCAATTGATTGACATTTGATGGGACATAAGCGTATGATAATGATTTGTTGTTTATTTTCATCGAAAGAGGAAATATTGGAAAAATAATCATGTAAAAATGATGATATTTTTATTTATGGAGAGAGGAAAATAAATTATACATTTTATACCTGGGAGCACGTAAAATAAATTAATAATTTTGTAATGGAGAGTACGTAAAAAATTATTAATTACATAGAGTATGGAAAATAAATTATAAATCGTGTACTGGGGAGCATGGGAAATAAATCGAAACATTTTGAATGGAGCAGAGCGAGATAAAAAATATTAATTTTTAATTACAAGCAACGTAGATGCCTAAACCGCGACTTTTCCACCACCAAATGGACACTAATGATGTCATTTCCCCTGAATAAACCTATAATTGCGTGCCTGAATCAATCCAACAACGCAATGATGACTAGCAGCTATAAGGAAGAGAACCAAGACATACGCCAGGGTGAAGAAACGTCCTGGATAGGGGGAGGGTGGGGGTTGGTTGTGCAAACAGCACATGACAGTAGGTAGGTATGGATTCATTTGTTTACCACTTCCTGGTTTAACATCGATCTCCAAACATGCGCGTAATAAGCGGGCCAGTTGGGAGGTAAATATCCCACCGTCTTCGAAACTTGATGCGGACACAGGGGCAAAGAAGCCATTCGGTGAAATTGCGTGTCTGTTTTAAATCGATTTTAAATATATTTTCACAGGCATATTATGTCTGTTTTTTGCGAACAGAAATATAACTGTTTTTGTTGGTCCTACTGATTTTATGAACGAACAAATCTAATTCCGACAAATTTGAAATCTAATAATTTATAAATAGGGATGGGATTTGAACGGTCAAATACTATTTTGGTCAATTAATGTCATTACTGACAGTGATACTATTTTTGGTAAAGTTTTGGGAAAAGAAAATACTCACTTTAACATCTTCTCTCATGGGAAAACCACGCAAATATTGTGTACATGGGTGTACATAAAAATAGTAAGTAGGTAACAAAAGACGAGGAATTCGCATAATTTTCTTAATACCCATCAGCGAACAGTTTCTCCTTCTACGTAATTATATCTTGGCTATTTATATTCAGTGAAATAAGTCATTAACTTATATTAAACAGATTGGTCACATGACCAAAGATATTTTACCATTTGACCGTGGAACATTTTTTTGTCTGAGGCTTAACGTCGCACTGTTCTGCAGCGAGGCTAATGGCGACGGATGAATGATTATGATGATGTTGGGGAGATGATGGTCAAGAGTAGGTCAGGATGGAAGGTGGGAAGGAGGCGGTCGTGGCCTATTAATAGTGTACCTTCCCAGCATTTGCCTGTCGACTGAGGGAAAACCACGAAAAGCCCCAGTCAGGAAGGACGGCCGCGGTAATCGAACCCGGGCCTCCGGAATACAAGTTCAGAGCGTTACCACTCACCCAACCTGACCGTGGAACATCCCTAAATAATTTTAATGCGAAAACCATAACACTCCACCAATTTAGTAATCACAACAAATGAATTAGGTGCATCAACAATCACGCATCGTGCTACAACACAAATTATGTTCGTACCTACACTCAGTGGTAATTTATTTCCGTCCGAACACCTGTAATGCTGGTGTCGCGTTACACAAAGTGCATGAAACACGAGGATTGCGCGCGTAACACCGGGTCACGTGTCGTATCGTGCAGGTCACGTGTGAACTATCAGGGGCGGAGGGGCACGCGAGAAGATTCCAGGAACACCTATCCGATCGGCGCGACACGGCAGCGCGCTTTTTGAACAGTTTCATGATTCAATTAAACGTTCGAAATTGCGGTTTTGAATGTTACGGCGTGTCCACCAATCAGATGGGCAAAACAGTTCTTATTGTTTTCTTTTGGGACCAAAACTTTACTATGAGATCAATGATTAGGCATACAAACGTCCAAGAAATTCCCTCCAAAATTTAAATGCGACCCATTATTCTAGTCCCCCCCCCCCCCCTTCCCCAAAGATTGAATTTTCGATTTCTGATTATAACAGAAATTTTCAATTTGTACTCACACATTTTTGCTCAATCTTTCTGATATTTGCACCCCACCCCCTACCCACAAAGAATTACTTCAACATCATTAATAAGTCGATTTCTGGTTAGGAATATTACACCAATTATGCACCTTTTGTTGTATAATTTTTGTTACCTCTCGCTTACAGCTATTTCTATATTAAATATGGGGGTCAGTGTCAGACTTAACTTCATAAACTCATATTCGCTTTTTCGATTTCTGATTGGCGAGGAATTTTGCGCCAATTAACCCCCCTTTATAATGAGCCAGCCTAACTCTAACCCAATATTTCCGATTTAAGAATTTGCCAGGTATTTTTTTTTCAACACAGCAGAATTAATTAAAACACTTTTGATTGCGAGCCGCTTTCCTAGTACCGGGCAAGTAGATTGAAACCAGAACGTCAGGGAATACGGCTTCCAGAGCAGAATGAAAACAGGAAAGGGAGGTAACATAACCTCAAACTAGAGCACCTCGCGTTCTGAATAATATTCGTGTGCGAAGTAGCACGAATGAAGATTTATTCATGTCATGCTTCACGGAAATAATAACATCATAAATATCACCAATGACTGCCAATAAAACGAGAAGTTACAATGCACGCCAACAATGACAAAGTTCGTAACTTCTAAGAAACGGATCGATTTTCATTGTTGTCGTCACTCACACCGTTTTGCCCTATCTCGAGTTTGTACTTTTTATACAGAGTCACGTTCGCCCCAAAATAAACACTAGGTATAATTGGATTTGTATAAATACATTCCAAAAAATACAGATGCAAAACTGAATTTAAAAAAAAAATACTTTCTCCAAAAAACAAGAAAAATGTTTTCTGTTAGATGTAATACGAAAGGGTTGATACCGATAGATTTCTACCTACCTAAATAACTACAACATGACACGACATTCAAAAAATGATTTTCTTTGCACGCACTCATAAGACTCAATTACTATTTCTTCTTTTAAGACGGCTGGGTAGTGAGATTGACCTTGAAGAGTTTTTTAATCGATTTTTATCAATATCTTTTACCAATGTAATTGTTAACAAAATAAGGTTTTGTACGCGTCTTCAGAACTGTTTACTGAAAATAATTTCATAGCTTGGATTGGTTTATTAGATTTACTTTGTCCTACCTATGTTTAGTGCCCGAAAATTAGTACAATTATGATACTAAACATCTGTTGGACAAAATAAAACTATTATCTTATTCTAAACTATGGACTTATTTTCATTGAACAGTTCTGAATACGCGTACAAAGCCCTTTTGTTAACAATTATAGGTACAATGTTAAAAGATATTGAAAAAAATCGAAGAACTCTTCAAGGCCACGCTCACAACTCAGCCCTCTTAATTGCAATTTTAGAAGAAGAGGTAGATTTTAATGGCAGGGTAGATTATAAGGGTAGATTTGTCTAAAATACATTGAGCAGTGCAGAAGTTATGTTAATTTATTAATCATCAATATAATGTAAAATACGATTGATACCACACGGTTTTCCTAATCACAATATCAGAATAAGATTGGGACACACAAAGAAACTATCAATCTCCCGAGACAATGGATAGAATCTCGCGCGGTCAAAGTCAATGCCACATTGAATAATCTAGAACCCAGCTCCTTGCCCGTGACAAATGACACGTTGCTGAAACGGCATGACATGAGAGTATGATGACAGGCCTCGTATGACAATAGAGACGGCACCGCCGCCGCTGTTGTCGCCACAAATACCGGTGGAAATAACTCATCGCAGCATGAGGATAAATACAAGCGTGGCGGATGGGGATGATTGATTTGATATGCGTCACGCGGTTGTACTTCTTAATCTTGCTTGGTACACGCGTGGCGTGGCGTGTCACTTGCAGTCGAACGTGATTCTGAATTCAGAGAGTGGAGAAGAAAGAAATGTAGCCATTACTCTAGTCCCGGAGTTCTGGCAATAACTTCGTAAATGGAAGAATAAATTATTTTGATAAAATTCCAGTTTTAACATTTTTGAAGTGACATAAATGGTTGATCCAACTAGGATGTTTTCAAATGTCATTCATGATAGTTCTGGGATGAAATTGGGGTCGTGAAAACCCTCTAGAGTAAAAAATTGTCAATTTTTAATTCAAAATAGAGCATAATACATCCTTTATTTTACTGATGTATTAGCTGTCAGCAGAACACAATGTAGTATGTATATCCTACATTTCTATACCCGAGTTCTATTTGTATAAATAAGCAAGTTATTAGAGTTTTTGTCACAGTCAATTTACGTCCCATTTACAAAATACTTAAAATAAAAAAATTCAATTATCTCATTTTTAATTCAATAAATATTTTTTTTCCTTTAAATATTTTTTGAAATTTCTCAAAGGGATGTCCAGCAAATAGGTATCAAAACTACCTTCCAAAGCTGCATAACAGTGGAATATAATGAGCTTGGATATGTGTCCGCATTTTGGGGAAATTTGACGCAGAAGTCAGTTTCTACAGCAGTCCCCGGGACTCACTGGGAGATGGTAAATAAAGGGACGTATGGAGGGTGGGAGGGTGTGAATTATTGCATTTTGGTACTCCTAAAATATGACATCTCTGAAGAATTTTACGACACAATTTGTAATTCCAGTAGGTAGTTATCGTTTATTGTGTGTGTAAATGTTGCATGAAGTGCTGGAAATTAGTAATTATACATGATCTAGTGGAGCGGTCGCTCCACCCAGCCAAGTCGTACTGTACACTAGGGATGGAGCGAACTTGGATTTTGATATCGACTATCGATATCATTTATATATCGATATATATCGATATATCGATACTTCGATATATCGATATATTGAAATATCGAAATTTCGAAATATCGATATATTGAAATATCGAAGTATCGATATATCGATATATTGAAATATCGATATATCGATATATTGAAATATCGATATATTGAAATATCGAAGTATCGATATATCGATATATTGAAATATCGATATATCGATATATTGAAATATCGAAATATCGAAATATTGATATGGAAATAATATTTAGATGTATAGGTAGGTATGAAAATATTGATATATCGTATGAATGTATTAAATTGCTCCGAAAACCGCTAGGAATTTCAAAAGAAAATGTAAAAAGAAATAACACAGCCGTTCCAAAATATAGGGTCACCGGCCAGATAAGAAAGAAAATGTGAATAATCTGAGAAATTGTCCATAAATCTTGTAAACGCTGCACTGCAAATATGAATTATTTTGCCATAGTAGGTATAAACTTCAATTAAGAACATAATTGTATTATGCTGTAAGGCTTCAATATATCGATATTTCAATATATCGATATTTCAATATTTCGATATTTCAATATATCGATATTTCGATATTTCAATATTTCGATATTTCAATATATTGATATTTCAATATTTCAATATATCGATATATCGATATTTCAATATATCGATATTCAATATATTCAGGTATCGATATTTCGATATTTTTTTGATATCGATATATATCGATATATCGATATTTTCTCCATCCCTACTGTACACTCACACTCACTCAACATACCGTAAATGCCTAATAAACTGAGGAGCAGACCAAACACTTTTACTGTAAGCAACAACATGGCATTTTCGGCCTACTGGATCTTAAAATTGGAAAATCTCACATTGTTGTGAAATGTCTTAATTTCGAGCTATGGCGCACCCCACCCCATATACCAAATTTGGGAACAACAGGTTTTGCCATTTGCGAGCTAGAGGGCCATGAAAACAGTGAAATTATACCCCTTCTTAAAGCTATCTGATGATGATGATGATGATGATGATGATGATTCAGATATCAGGAAACATTGTTGACAGGGCCACAGCCTAAACGGCTAAACCGATCGATCTGAAATTTTTACCACATGTGCACTTTTGGCGTCTGATGATACCTTGCCTCTTGTGATTTTTTGTGCCGCCATTTTTAAACCGGAAGTGACGTCATATATGAAAAACGGCTGGACCGATTAGAACGAAATTAGCGCCATTCGATTTAGATGGTCATCTATATGAAGTATGTTACTTTAAAATATAATTTTCTTATATTCTAAACCGGAAGTGGCGTCATACATTTGCAATATTTAGCTTATTTCATCAAATTATACTTTAAATACACATATCATTATCTTACATTGTAACAAAGACAATACAAAATTATAATTTCAATACACAGTGTTCTCGGCCGCCATTCCTGAAACCGGAAGTGACGTCATACATCGAAAACGCCTGTACCGATTGCCACTGAACTAGCTCCTGTATATTCATTTTGCAATCTATTTGAAAAATCAATTGGGATAAATGAATATACAAATTAACGGTACCGGAAATGGCGGCAGGAACCACTAAATGAAACCGGAAGTGACGTCATATATTGAAAACGGCATAAGCGATTTGACGGAAATTAGCGCTATTGAATTCAGAAGGTCATTCATGAAGTATCAACTAGATAAAACTAAATTGTTTTCTTATTACCTATACCGGAAATGACGTCATAAAAATGCTAAATGACGTCATTAATATTCTAAAGGACACTAAATTCACCACTTTATACTTTTAAATAGATATTTAGTAAACATACATTGTAAATAATTATAAATTCAAGGTTGCAGTGCTCTCGGCCGCCATTTTCTAAAACCGGAAGTGACGTCATATAACGAAAACGGCTGTACCGATTGCAACTAAATTTTGGAATTGTGTAGGACTTATAATTATGAATTCAATACGACATTAATTTCGGCCGCCATTGTTAAAACTTGAAGTGACGTCATATATCGAAAACGGATGTACCGATTGCAACCAAATTTTAGAATTATGTCGGACTAATATAATTATGAAATAAAGACGACATTATTTTCGGCCGCCATTGTCAAAACCGGAAGTGACGTCATATATCGAAAACGGCTGTACCAATTGCAACCAAATTTTGGAAATGTGTAGGACTAATAATTAAGAATTAAAGACGACATTATTTTCGGCCGCCATTGTTAAAACCGAAGTGACGTCATTAGCGAAAGCGGCTGTACCGATTGCAACCAAATTTTGGAAATAGTATGACTAATAATTATGAATTCAAGACGACATTAATTTCGGCCGCCATTTCAAAACCGGAAGGGACGTTATAATATATCGAAAACGGCTGGACCGATTGTAATTTCTTAGTACCTATCCTAATCGGTTGAGGCGTATTTTTTTAAAGAAATTAGTCCTTGCTCGGACATGTGCTACAAGCTGTATGAATAAACTAACAAAAGAAGTGATATCCCAGAAAAAAACACTCCGTGTAAAAAAGGCAGCCAAGTCTCTTTACTTAAAAAAAAATCAACACCGAAAAGGAGTGATATCAAAAAAGGAGCCAAGTCAATGACATTTCCAAATATTTAATCGTATCTTTGAAATAAAAGTATAAACACCGAGAAATACTTTACAAAAGGACTTGGCGCATCGTTTTTTTAAAGACATTTTTCTATTCATAAGCATATGCCATTTATATACAACCGTAATTTAGAATTTTTAGAATAATAGGGACACAACTTTCAATTACATATTATACCTACATACCTACTGTAAAATATTTTCTATTTGAATATGTACGCGAATGCGATGAAACTTGTTGCCTATATTTGTAATAAATATACAATAGCTATCTTCATATTATTGTTTCGTGGTCAACATAATTAAGTCTCATGCGTTACACCTTCTCACAATGAAATACATTTCTATTAATCCACATTTTATAACAATACATTTCACAAAGTACACAGTGAAGTCACATTGAACAACTATTAAAACCATAATAATATATACCATATAATGGTATAATATATACTAATATACTTCCATAATATAATAGTGTTCTATAAATAGTTAGTAATTATTTGACAACTTTTCATGATTTCCCTCAGTCATGATCAAATTATGAAAAGATATCCTTCTAATATCACCATATTAACAGTGCTATAAGAATATATATGAGCCCACTTCCTTGTTATTTAATTCTACCTCCCTTATTATTACTTCTATTAAAGCATGACATCTTTCTTCTATCGCCATTACAAAATTATAAAATAGCCATTACCAAAAGTAGCTTGATTCATAGATCCTGGCTCTAATAAAAAGAGGAATATGTACCTACTTGTTAATAATCTTTCCACTTTTAGGATAGAATGATGTCTTTAAAAAAACGATGCGCCAAGTCCTTTTGTAAAGTATTTCTCGGTGTTTATACTTTTATTTCAAATATACGATTAAATATTTGGAAATGTCATTGACTTGGCTCCTTTTTTGATATCACTCCTTTTCGGTGTTGATTTTTTTTTAAGTAAAGAGACTTGGCTGCCTCTTTTACACGGAGTGTTATTTTCTGGGATATAGCTAACATTAACAATTTAACCTCATGTTCAGTATCGCATTCGACTTGTGAAGGGAAGCATACAAAGCTTAGCTTCGTAATCGCAATCGGCAACTCGTTTCTCTGTGTTTTCAATGTCTTGTGTTGCTGAGGATATTTCAGATTTACACTAGGGTTGTATCAAATTCATACCGTTTCATGTCATTGCTGTCTTGATAGAACGGCTAAAAATGCAAAATTCAGGTAGGGGACACTAGGTATTTTTAGATTCCACACCCTCTCTCGGCAAAACAACGTATTGCGTTCACTTGTCCGAACTCTTTCCGCCCACACGCACAAAGTAATGAATTACCCCACGCTTCAGGATGTGAGGAATGGCGTAATTGTGGTATGTAGGAATTTCAGTGGCGGATTGGGAGGGTAAGATGTGATTCCGCGTTCTGTCGTTACTAAATCAAGACAAAATTGCAATTCCGTACCGCGATTTTCGCTAAAATATAAAAAAAATCCACGTTTTATTAGTGATATTGTAGCTATGCTGGAGGCCGATTCTAGAACGTTTTCCTAATCCCATTACTGATGAAATCCGGTCATGACCATAAGGATTAACATTGCAAGAAATCGAATTCTATTAGAATTGGGGATTTAAAAGTTCTAGAATAGGACCCCTGATAGCAATTCAAAAAAGGTGAAAAAACGCGACCAAGCTGTAAGTTTGGTCTTCAAGTGCTCTTTGAAGGCGTTTGAAGTCTGGTAAACTGGAGAACATTCTTGTAGATTCTTTTCATAGCTTGCACGAAATTCTTTGGTATCAGTGCAAAAATTGAAGCTTTCCCCCGAGGTCGGATTTTATTTTGGCACGTTGGGTCAGTATAATTTAACTTATTGAGGTAGATCGATTTAATTTTTTGGCAAGTGAAGTGAATGATTGCTCATCTTATCAAAGTTTGTCCGGAGCCTACAATTGCCCAGGAACAATTAACTGTCGCGTAGGAAGGGGCTGGGAGGGTTATCCCCTCCCCCAATTGTTTAAATTCTAAAAAAATCGCCCTGCGGAGCAAAAATAGAGTTATTTGTTGAAATTTGAGCAGTTTAGATCCCAGAATCGATTTTAAAATGTTTATATTAAAAAAAAATGGCCTACGGTGCAACAATTGAGAGGGTTTTTTGCTTCAGTTTGGGCATTTTAAAGCCCCAGAATCACTTTTATCTGGTTTAAATTCTTAAAAACGCCATGCGGGGCAAGACTGGAGGGGCGCCCAGACCACCCTTCCCGGTATCGCAATCCCCCCCCCCCCCCCCCTTCCATGATGAAAGTTGTTCCTACGCGCTTGACAATTAACACTATCAAACATGGTAAAAAAAGCACAGAATCACAGCTATTCTGCATGGTATCATCAAGACGGTGATTTATCATGCCAACTAGAGTACCTTCTCTCTTGGTACGTATACATTACTGTTAAACTGATGCATGTAATTGTATTCCCCGAGACCCGCTCGTCTGCCGGCCACGGTTCCCCGAGTATAACGACGTCTTCGTGCCTGCTTCTCGAATGCAGTGTTTCATGCCAAGCCAGCTACGGGAGCGATGGAGCTGATAAACTGCTCGAGCGAGCATGCTAGCGCGCCATTACGTCGCCTCGTGTTCTCTTTCGCATTCGGACTGGAGAGAAAATAAGCCATTATATACCCCACTGACTTGTGCTCCTTTACTGCACGAGAAATCAGCCGGGTGATTTTGGCAGCGAGAAAGAGACGTATCAATATGTAGAAAATGAACGAAAATAACGCAAAACCCGTTCCAAATTGAAGTTTTTTGTGCGATCAAACACCCAAGGAATGTACATTTAATTTGATCATTTGAATCAAAGAGTAGAGGCAGCAGTGACAAAAATTCAAATACTGCCGCATATTTTTGGAATGTTTTTGGAATGTTTCTTTGAAGAAGAAAAATATTCATTGGAACGGTTGTGGAGCGTAGTGGCAAGGGATGTATTTAAGATTAAGAAGGCAGTGAAAATTCAAATAATGTTGGAAACAATTTTGGAACGTTGTGAAAATTTGAAGGCAAAATGTTTATGATTGAATTTGAAATGATGAAATCAATCATCAGTTTAGAACGTTTCCATTTTTTTTGTGGTATTCCCTCAGTTGACAGGCAAATGCTGGGAAGGTACCCTACTAATAGGGCACGACCACCTCCTTCCCCACCTTCCATCCTTACCTTATCTTCACCATCATCTCCCAATCATCCTCATAATCATTCATCCGTCGCCATTAGCCTCGCTGCAGAACAGTGCGACGTTAAGCCCCACACAAAAATGACAAAAAAAAGTAATCTTTAGTATTATCTTTCATTTAACATGGTGTTTTTGGTATTAAATCAAAAGATAATACGAATTAGAAGATAATACCTTTCGTGAATCCAGCCCCAGGGGTTCATACTCAAGGACTCTACCTAAAGAAAATGTAAAAAAAACAATCTTATCGCGTTCGATAGCAAGGAAAAGATCGTATCCTGGTAACAGCCGTCTCTCTACACACTGCCCACGACCACCCACGCGACCGCGTTGTGTCGTTTTAATGACGCACGCCGAGATTCATGACGTGTTTACACGACTCCCCTAGCGCGGCAACACTCAACATGTCATTCGAGAAGTTTAATTGTTACTGGCAATGACAAGGTCTCGTAACTCGTTCCTGATCGATTCCATTCGTGGGGTCATTCACGAAACACAAGGTTGAAAGATTAATGCCGCGCGGAATGTCATGTCTAGAGATTCTAGAAGACTCGTGACAACATGTAGTTGGGAGAAAGGGTGGTTAGCAACTCACAATTTTCGTATACAGCTAATTATTTTTATTTAGTTTATTTGATTACTGTCTCTTTTTGAGTTTGTTAGTTCAGTTCAACACGCTGTTCCGTGCTGACTTGATGCTCAAAGACAAGAAATAGAACGAACAATTACTTTATTTTAGTAAAGAGTTAATTTGAAAACATAGCATGATCCGATTTATTCCTAATTAGTTTATTGTACTGACAGGTTACTCAACTTGAAGAAAAATACTTCTAATTGATCTTGACTACTTTCCACTTGGTAAAACATTAAAAAGCCCTGTTCTTCAGAAATATAATGTTGAGTTCTTGAATTGTGATTGATTACCCACTTAAAACTTTTCTCAAGTGCTCAAAAATAAACTTCAACTACAGGAAAATCACAAAATGTAAACAAAAATCTTTTCCACAAAGTGACCTTCCAAGAGGATAGCTCAGTATCTCTAATGATAACTCCCCCCTCCCATATTATCCGAAAAACAAACATTTTAACATTCTAATTAATTTAACCTATTTATGTGGATTTCTCCCCTTCTGTGGTACAGATAGGGTCACAAGATAAAATGATAGAATGTCATATAATTACGATAACATTATTTTAAGACAATCAGAAAAAATATCTACTGGTATGGTCATCTTAGAAGAATTGATCCCAAGAGAGTACCGAAGAAGGAATTTGAAAGAGCGAAATGGGAAAGCAGAAAGGGCAGACCGAGAGCGAAGTGGGAGGACCAGGTGAAGTGAGGTGTAGAGGAAAGAGGTGAGGAGTGGAGAACAGTGACTGCAGGAAGAAGAGGAAGATGAAGAAGAAGAGTGTAATGTGTCAGGACCGGCCACCCGACATCACTGAAGTGACGGTGGAATTCCACCCCCCCCCCCCCCCCCCGACCCGATATTGGGTTGGAAACGGGCAACAATTATAATTCTAAATGTAAGAGCATAATACAAAGTTGTTTAATCCATGAGAAATCTTTTTCTGGCTATATTCATCTAATTTTTCTAACGATATTGTACCATTTTTACCCCAGGTAACCCTACTAGGAATAAGTTAAATTGTTGTAAAAACCGACTTGTTTGTTTGTGAGACATGTAGTGCAAGGAGGGAGATAAGACGATGGGAGGGCAGCCAGTGTGTTGACCTTGAGGAGGGGATCAATACAGGGGCGTGGGGGTGTGGGCGGGGCGGTGACAGCCACGAGGGTGTCGGGGACAGCTGGCGCCAGCAGGGGTTCACGACCCGTGCTACCGGCGTCACGTTCCCGTCCTAGGCAGGGTTCGACTCCCGCGGACGTCGGGTGGCAATGCTGGGGACGTCTCCATTGCAGACGACGACCCAAGAGGCAATGTAAAGAGGGGTTCGGATGCACCCAACTATGCTCGAAGGGTGCAGCAGCGCAGCACAGGGCGGCGCCAAAAAGGGGCTGCCAAAAAGTTTACACTGAGATAATGAGATTTTAAAAACATAATTTTTCATTGAATAGTCTTTAACTAATTTAGTATTTTAATTTAGTAAATAATTTTACCGATATTTTAGTATTATTTGTCGACAACTGCCTTCTTTATGCGGCTCATCTAAATACACATGCTGGTGCTGGGATGGATAGAAACTTCGTTCAATTTCGCAAATCCCAAGAGAAAAGTGGCTCATTATCTTGTAAAATCTGTTCCCGTTCACTCGCAGTTCCGGGGGATACCATATCGAGCACGGGCTTTTAGTTATGGGCCCTTTTCACAACTTCCGGGTCATATTTTTCGGGCGTTTTCACTCGAGTTCTGTGAATTTTTAGGTATATTATAATCTCAAATTTAGGGCGCATAACATACATATGTTTCACCTCATATTCACCCTTCATTCGCTTGAATCTGGATGTTATAACATCATGTGACCTAACACTGAACCATGCATTACAGCGGCCAGACAATACAATGAGGTATTTATACATGTATCTAAATGTATTTTATTCCAGAAACAATTTGCTGGACGACAACTTAAATAATCTGGAGTGTTTCACAAAATATTCGTGTCCTGTCGCCTGCAACTATATAGGCTAATGACGAAATGAATTATGATGAAGATGATAAAGAGAAGATACTGGAAAAAAGATAATGAGACCGAGGTAAAGTGGGAAGTAGACCAGTCGTTTTGATCTATTAGTAGCGACTAGCGCCCTTCCCAGCATTTGCCTCTTGACTGAGGGAAACCACGCAAAAACCTCAGTCAGGAAAGACGTTCACGAGAATCGAAATACAAGTCCAGGGGTGCGATCACAAAAATGATAACTTTCTTGTCACAGTGACAAGACCCCAGAAGGTCGTGAATAACATTGAGATGAGAAGCTTGCCATCATGACAAGAAAGTTATCATTTTATGTGATCCCACCCCAGAGCGTTGTCTGAGAAAACTCGCTCAGCTGCCAACGTGATTGTCGATCATCATTTGAATGTTCATTCTCTACAATGTTGAATATGCACTTGAGCGCATGCAATGACGCCGACCTCGAGCTAAAGAGACAAAGAGAGCGACATCACTTGACCTTCAGGCCGATCCGATGACGAATCCTGCGTGGAGTTATCAGTAGATCCTGCGGTGTCAGCTCCCAGCCACTGGGCCATGTGCACTTTGTTTTTACCCCACTCGACACGCCATGTGGCCGGCTGCGGTGGTGACACATTGCCCACTTGACACTTCACTTCTTCAGAGTTGTAACATCAGAGATTCAGAACTTGTCACATGAGATTTTAGTTTGCCTACGTGGGGTTTGTGTTTTGATCTGAAAATGTCGTGTGACAAGGTGGCTCAGTTTGGAATTTGGGGTCCAAAGATTGGTATTTGATAGTGGGAGGCAGGGGTGGATTACCCATTAGGCTAGAAAGGCTATAGCCTAGGAGCGCAAGCTTCCAGGGGGCGCCGCGGCGCCCCTGGTATTTTTTTTGTTGTAATTTGCATATCACAAATTTTAAATTTCTTTGAAATGGATGCCAAAATAGCTTCAAAATTGATTAATTTGCATCAAAAACTCAAAAAATTCCCTGCGGGGCCAATGGGGATTCCATAAACAAATAAATAGTTAGAGATTATATAACATTTGTCTAAAGTTTCCCCAAGAATATTGCATTACACACTATAAATTTCTTTGAAAAGGATGCCAAAATAGCTTCAAATTCAATTCTTTTGTATCAAAAACTCAAAAAATTCCTGCGGGGCCAATAGGGATTCTATAAAAGCAATAGTTACAGATTATATATCTGTATATCTGTAGGGATTTTCTAGATCCATGTTTTCTTTTTAGAATTTTAGGGGGGAGGGGGGCGCCACGCTTGAATTAGCCTAGGGGCGCCAAAATCATTAATCCGCCCCTGGTGGGAGGGGGGCTATCCTTTAATTTGAACGCCGATTTTAATATTTCCCATCTTACTCTTGCACGATTTTCTCAGTCAATATTTCAGTCAGATTATTTTTATTATTGTATATCGCAACCCCTTCTTCTGCCTTTTCAAACATAGCACAGAAACATTGTAGATATCGCAAACTACGAACTAATAAAACCACCCATGTCAACTCACCAATTACTCCAAAGAAAACTTGAATTTGATAAAACAACATAAAAATTCGAATACCTAATAAGTAATACCATATGAAAAGATTTTCCTTGAGTGGGATTTGAAACCACGACCTTCCGATATACAGTCAGATATCGGAAGGTCGTGGGTTCGAATCCCACTCAAGGAAAATCTTTTCATATTGGTATTAAATTCACATCCACCTATCTGAGCTAGGACGTTATCGTTTAACAGATAATTCCTTCTAAATTCTCAATAGCATTTCGGAATGGTCAACATAAGCCAGTGTTATGCATGGAAAAGGATTATGATTTTGCCAAAGATGCTGTCAAACCAGTCAAACTGTGTCAAAGCCGCAATACAGGTATTAGTTCCGAATCCATCATCTTATCACTGCAATGCGTCGGCTCAATGGAGGAATTGCATGCATAAGAGATGATTAGAGCCCTGATGATGATTGAGCAGTATGCAAAGCAGTGCAAACCCCTCTGATTGCCCATGTAGTTTAAATAATACTACACAATTCCAGTGATTGGTCGGTAGGTCTACAGGTATGCGGGGCAGCGTGGAAGGGGTGTGCGGAACTGGCAGCATGCAAGGGGTAGAAGAAAATTAGTCAGGTTTAATATTAAATTGGGTAGGAATCTTTGGAACATTTCTCTTCGTTTCAATGGAATTGTGTATGGTAGCCCCCCCCCCCCCCCCCCCCCCCATTATTGGAAGTTGTAGTATCATTTAATGCAATTATTGCCAATTCTTTATAATGACCAACTTCGAGTTAGAATTAAACTTTTTCTATGATCTTGTTTCCATTCCCATCTAATAATAATTAATAATGGTATCTACCTAACAATGTAAAAGGTGAGACACGTAGAACGCTGTGAGAAGGCACTATGAGGGCACGCACTTACTCCTACCATTCATTTCACAACACTGCCAAATCTTTGGTAGTTGGTTGGTCCACATGTTAACAGTAAATCAGAGATTACAATTTGTTTGCACTCTTGGTCAGGGTCACTGTACTGTGTGAAATAGGATTGTAATAACCGAGATAACAGATAAGGTAACAGATTAGACTTGTCTAGCAGGTCCAACCTCTGTAAATAAATATTGATATTGCCAAACATTGCTATTTACCGCTGGCCTGCATTTTTATTAAATACGTTAAATCCATTCATGACTTCTTCTTAATCAAGTTATCAATAATGAAATTGTTTAAAATGGTTTAAAAAAATAATTAAATCTCCTAGTTAGTAAGTACCTAGGTTGGTACTTGTCATAAATTCTAATAAAAGAGACTAGTAAAAACTCTCCTAGATTGATTGCACAACCTAGTCATTCTCATCAATGTGCAAGTACCTACCTACCAAGTACGACTACTAACATCATTCCCCAAATCTTCAGACCAAAATAGATCCAAGATAGATTCACATCCCTTCAAATCATTCTGACTCACGAAATACGTAGTAAACAACTTTTTAAGTCGGGTAAAGAGGTTTACGCAAGCTTATGCAATGAAATAAGACGTGTCTGCAGCATTTCATACATACCAACATGGCCAATAGCAGAGCATAATATTAACGTGTGGGGCGGACGTGTCCCCTCACTCTTTTTCCAGGGTGGACACTGGAGACACTCACTTATATTTTGTAGGTATATAAAACTTGGCTTCAAATTGTGTAGGTACCTACAAATCGTTTAGAAAGACACTAGGTAAATTCAATCCCGAAATTAAAAATTTTCTCTGGGACCCGCATTGTCTCCATAAGCAATCATATTTCCCCCAACAACCGCCGAGCGTCCACCCACATGAAGGTATTATTTTACAAACTAACAACTGGTCAATAGTTCACGGTGACTTTTGACTTTACGTCCTATGTCACGCATACTCATCAAAGACTTTAAATCCGTATCGATGTAAGTCCGTCCGGGTACCTAGTTCAGTGGGAGAGATCTCATCCGGAAAATGTCGCACATCCCTTCGTTTCAATCGAGTAGACAAAGTGTGACTCACCCTGGCTCTGGAAGACGACTACGCCCGATGCGTTGACGCTGTAATCCACGTGCCAGAGCGCGTAGCAACCGTTGGAAGACTTGGAGCAAGGTCTCGAAGGCTCGTCACTCGTCGCATCGTCGTCACCGTCATCGTCTGACATGTGGTGAACGGCGAACGGCACTTTCGACGGACTGTGAAGTCGAGCGCAGAGGCGAGCAGGTCCGTCGTCTGCTTCTACAACTGGTTCATCTCCTGTCGAGTACAACTCGTAGAGTTAAAATGTGGCCCACACAATGGCACTGTCATTACAATAAAACAATTTGTGAACTTTTCCTGTTGGCACTGTCATGGTTTTATTTCATTAGGCAGTAAGAAACCAAAAACCCCCAAAAAATTCTACGAACCCATATTGCAAGAATGTTGCTTCAACGAACCAACTATTGCCCGAAGGAACAAAACCATGACAGGTAGACAGCGGAACAGGGTAGGTTACCTTCCAGAATTAACTGTAAAATTGTGTGAACGTTCCATTAACTTCTTAAATAGCGGTTTAGCACCTTACTTCACCATCACAATACCGTCCTCAACTGCTAACGTCCACAATTACGCACTACTGAAAGATCTTGCTATATTCCCAACAAGAACAACAGGTTACGCTTCCAGACAAGCGCAACCAGACTGTCAGTATCAGTGAGTACCTAATGTAAACAGCAAGCTTACCTAATTTTCCTTGAGCGTCGTTGAATATGGCAAGAATGAACACGACAGCTAGCGCATTCATTCTCCGATGAAAACAGCGTGGCATTTTCAGTCTTTTATGTTCATCAAAAGTAGTAAAAGCTAAAAAAATTATCGAAGCCCTCTTTCAGAGAGGCAGCACTCTTGGTCAAGATTTGTCTCATTGAGAAAACACCTGAGCATGGTTTTAAGTTTGACCCATGAATCTGTAAGACAATAGGACATATTATTATTAATATTACTGGGTGGTTCAACCCTCTTGATAAGTTAGTTTACTTCCATGACCTAGCCAAAATCAAAAAGCCTATTTTGATATCTTACCTTTCTTCATGGATCTGTCATTGTTTCCTACACTTGTTTCAAAGACACCGTACAAATAGGTAGGACGACACACATCTGTCCCCAGATAAAGAACTGATAGGTAATCACATACGCACTTTCTACATAAAAATAAACACGAGATGGTACAGTGGCTGTAAAGATCTCGTCGTGATGTTATTTTCCCGTCTAGATGCTGTCTGGCGTCATTATTCTTCCCCTTTTTAGTTGAAATTGAACTGACCCAAAAAAAGCTGGAGCCATGGAAGGTCACGTGACGTCTGGCTATTTCAATGACAGAGCGGCAAATTCAAACTTCTGTACTTGAAAAGGAAGGAAATCATAGGTTCACAAAATAACAAGTGCACTTTATACATGATTATTTAATATTTATATTATTTATATGTATCAATTTAAGCCTAAGTAATTCATAGGCTAACACAAGAATAATGACTGAGCAAAATATTCGTTTAACTTCATTGGGAAAGATAGGTGCAAAAACTTGCAACCTTTACAATTTGTACTACGTAGTAATTTAAATAGTTCAACTTTGTGTTATCTAGATTGCTTGTATTTTCTAAATTCAACAAAAAAAAACTGTGGAAATAATAATTTATTTCCTCCAAAAAAAGTAGGTAGGTACATAATTCAGTTAGTTAATGTATATTACAGTGGTAGTCGGGTGTATCATGTACACAAGGCATGTAAAAAAACAACAAGAACGCTGGACTAGTATTATTCCACATTGATCCAGTCGCCACTCTTCATTCCGATGACTGTTGGTCGTCACTGACTGGTCAGCTGATCTGCTGGCATTGAAAACAAGCTCCTTGTAGCTCATTCTTGTTGACATTTAAGCCGGGTTCTTATTTGGAATGTTACCCGGTATGCCAAGCAAAGTGCCCTGGAAATTATATTGGTAGTAGGTATTTCGTTAGATTGAGACGTTCTGTATGTAATAACTAGGGAATTAGTGTGAGTAATGACAAATTACAACATTCTAGGTATGAAGTGATTTTTCAACCATGCAGGATTTACCAGCCCCGTATTCTATTATTACATAAAGAATGGGAAAAAAAATTTAATATATCAACTTGACATTAAAAATTATTTGACATGATAATGATTTTGAAGGAAACGGCTATTGGTGCAATATTGGTCAATAATTTATATTAATTTGTTAACGAATATGCACAACCAGCTAGTATTAAAGTAGGTATACTAGGTATGCATTTAATTTTATTTATGAATTGAAGGTGGTGATCAAATTTTAAATGGTAAATGGCACCTGGTGCATGTTTCTCTTTAATACTATTTCTAACCGAAATGGTCCATGAAAGTATACATCATAAATGTGGTACGAAGATTTTGATTCTTACCGTCAAAAAATTGGTCAACATAATTTTGTATCTCAATAAATTTAAATTATTGTATAGGATGTATGTGTATAATGATGAAAGAAAGAGTAGGTAGGTAGACTTTCTTAATTTTTGTTTAAATAGAGTTCTGAAGGAGCGAAAGGGAATGTAGGTAGTACGTAAATAAATAAATAAATATACCTCAACAATCTTTGTCAAAATCCAAGCTAAAATTCCTCTCAATCAGTGACTGGTAAATCCTCGTGCGGTATGATCATCACAGCAACGTCAAGCGTGGGCGTGCGACGTACCGTGGCGAGAGGTTTGATGTCCGTGTGCGTCGCCTCCTTGCCCTTCATGATGGCTCGGATGTCGTCGGCGTCCAGCGTCTCGTACTTAATCAGAGCCTCGGCCAGGAGGGTGTGCTCCTTGCTGTGCGCCTTCAGGATGGCCTTGGCGCGCTCGTACGATTCCTGAAACACGTCACCCATTGAGTTCGCTATCCTTCTGGCCTGGACACTTACTGGTACCATTGACAAACAATCATTTGTTTGGGATTTGAAAGTCTGTTGTCGATGTGTGCTGACAAACTACGCCGCCTCGTTCTTACGTATAGACCATGGTCAAATTCTTCGCGTGTCCGGCTGAGAGCATCTTATATTTTACCAGATTGCAGGGAAACCTGACACAGTACAACAATAGGCTTCTGATGGGGTCGTGTGTTAAATATGTAGACAGAACTGATCGCAAACAGAATTAATAATATGTCTTTATAAAGCCCGAATCTGGTAAAAAAGTGCAGCTTTTGACATCGAGGAAAGCATTCGGCTGCAGCTAAGCAGAAACGAATCCCATAGAGAGGAAGTAAATCAGTGGTACTCAACCTGCGGCCCGCGGGACCAATTTTTGTGGCCCTCCAGTTAATGTTAATACCTAGGGTTGGGACTTGACATCGATTTTTCGATTTGACATCGATGTCGAATGATATTTTGAGTTTCGATTCGACATCGATTTGAATTGTTTAATCAAATAATCGTTTGACATCGTTTAAAAAATTCCGAGAATCAGCGCGCAGTATTGTAGAGCTGGCAACAGTGCAACGCGCCTCTCAAGATCAGCTGAGTGGCCTGCTTCCGCCCTTCCTGCATACCGCGTGTGCGTGCAGTTGAGGGTGGGTTGGTCAGTTGTCTCTTGCCATTTCAGTGCGTATTGTTTTTATTCTCTCGTCAAAGAATGTTTCCACGCAAAAAAATAATAATCCCGCCGTGGAGACGAAGTGAATTGTGGAAAGTTTTCGAGTTTGAAGTGAACATTACGGGCAACATTGCTAAAGGATGTTGAATGCAGACAATGTTACCTATGCTTCACGGGATATATTCCGGCAACAAGTCTAATAAAACCATGAATTTGCAACTGGATTTGCAACGAAATTTTTTCATTAATTGTTCCCTTTTACATAAATAAATGCTTGTACGTTATTTGAAATGAAAAAGTTATTTATTTCAATCATTTCCTCGTAATTTGTTGCCGCGAGGGGGGGTGTGAGAGGGACTTCTCTAGCGCTGGAACATGGCCTTGGCAAGATTCATGGACATCATTACTACATTCATACTAGTAGAGACGGTTGTCTCACTCCTATACTGATAACATTGACCGCAGTGAAGCCTTTTCAGAACCTGTGATTGGGGAAATCTGGGTGGCCCCGGTGATTTAAGCGACGTCTATAGCGTGAAGAGTGAACTACTTGATGACCAATCTCTGACGATGGCTCAACCGCTAATTCATAGTTTACACTTGATGTGCCTGCTGGCACGCAGAATAGCTGTTATTTGACGATATTTAATGGTTTATAGTTCATTTTATAGTTTAATTGTAAATATCTGATATAAAACAAAAGAACATCGTGCATAGCATATAAATGCAACGACGGGCTCAATGGGTAAATTTAGCAGTTAGTTCATATTTTTACCACTAGTGCTGATATATGCGCTAACGATGCCGGGTACCCCAATTATTTCTCATGTCGAAAAGGCTTCACGTTCATTGGTGGAGTGAGAATACCTCTGCTATAGTGTAAGTGTATATCTATATATATCTCTCTGCCATGGCCTTGGGCAGACGCAATTGCAGTGTTGCCACATTTCGCCGTAATTATTTCGATGTGGCCCATTATTACGATGTCAAAATTATTTCGATGTCGAAATCTTCAGTTTGACATCGATTTAGCAAATCAAATCGAATCCCAACCCTATTAATACCTACTTAATCACAAAATTTGTCCCTTGTGCAATAATATTAAAAAAACAAAAAAATCTCGTTTCATTTGAGACACATTTTGCGAGTTTTAAGAGGATTTTGAGAGTTGTCATGTAAGGATCGACGCATTAGGCTGAAATGTAAAAGCGTGTATTGTTTTGGCGTAGAATTTGCTTAATTCTAAAAAAAAGCCCTGCGGGGCAACATTTTTGGAGGGTAGTTTGCTTCAATTCGCGCATTTTAGAGCCCCAGAATCACTTTTAAATTGTTAAATTCTAAAAAATCGCCATGCGGGGCTCAAACTGAGGGCCTTCGCTTCCCCCCCAGACCCCCCTTGTTAGTGTCGCAATCCCCCCCCCCCCCCCCATGATAAGAGTAGTTCATACGCGCCTGGAATGAACCTACCTGAGCAATTGTACTTTTTTTTTAAATGCGGCCCGCCAACAAAAGCAAATTCGGATTTTTGGCCCGCAAGTCAAAAAGGTTGACTACCACTGAAGTAAATGATACAGTACTCTATGCTCTATACTCAATGATGAAAATAACTAAAAATAATAACTGATAATAAAATAACTAAAAGGGGTACAACCATCTTCATCGGAACAAGAATGATAACAATTCTATGACAAATTTGATTAATTTCTTTTGGTCTGTTCGCCGACTGCTGAAGATGACAGCTACTTCTGGGATCACCAATAGTGTTTTATTTGACAATTCAAATCCATAAAAATGTGTCCTATTACTCGAATGTAGTTCCATTAATCAATTTATTGCAAATTCCGTACTACTGCAAATTTTGGAGGATCATAACGAGGATACTAACTCGACAGCTGGCTAATCAGGAGGCTCTAACACCGAACTTTGACGACCTCAATGTTGAACCATAAACAAAACTAAATACGTTTACACAGCAATGGATTTGAGTCACAGAACATTCGCAGTATAAACACCACTCACCGAGAGTATCCTCTTGATCTCGACGTCTATGAGATCGCTGGTGATGGGACTGAGCTCGTTGACCGTGACGAGGGACTTGTTCGAGGCGTCGTGCGTGCGGAGTCCGACCTTCTCGGACATGCCCCAGTCCTTGACCATGTGCGTCGCGATGCTCGTGGCCTGCTTGAGGTCGCTCGACGCCCCCGAGGTGATCTTCTCCGGCCCGAAGATCAGCTCCTCGGCAGCGCGGCCGCCCATCATCGTGTCCATCATCGCCAGCAGCTGGGACTTGGTCACGTGGTAGCGCTCCTTCTCCGGGATGTACGCCGTCTGCAACGCACAAGGGTACAAAATCATTGGCAATTCCAATTCGTAGATAGAAATTAGCCAAAGTACAAAATTCACAAAAAAAGATATTAATAATATAAATTGCCACTGTTTTTCATGAACCTCATGACCTTCATGAAATTTGACTCTTAAAGTCCTACACTAGTAAGTCCTCTGGAGAGGTTTATCTGAAGGCAAACACTATACAGTGGAACCTCTTTAATACGTTTTTCAAGGGACTGAAGCAAAAAAAATACTTAAGGGGGGCAGCTCAGTTCCCCGATTTGACACAGGTAGTATTGAGTCAGTCGAGGTTGGACCCTTGTGGAAGCAGGTCCACGTCGCTCCTCAGAGCAGTCGATTCATCTCCCCCTCCCCATGCGAAACTTACCCACACCTGTCATGGCAAAATCCACCGGACTTGATCCCAGGTAGATTCCATTGTCTGATTTGACCATTCAGCACCACTGATACCTGCCTAATTGCCCCCCTCATATGCAAACATACTTTGATTGTAGTTTTTCGTAATATAATTATTATAACCCCAGATAATTATTCCACTTTGAATTTGAATGCAATAGCTTTTTTAAAATTTGTTTTTCGCCAATATTTGAAGATGAAAACGAAACAAAAAGTGCTTCGCTTATTTTGATGATATATTATCATCGATATTTGAATTTTAAAAAAGCACTGTAATTTAATTTCGTGTCTGATTATACTTAAACTATTGCCATAAATAAAAGATTTGCAAAAAAACACACAAAAAGTCAGGAATTTCACAGCTCTTTGAAGAACTCGGAGACATTGAGAGACTATGGGCCGCTTTCATCCTGCCTATTATAATACGCAGGTGTACTTCCAGACAAGAAGTCTACGACCCTCCTTTACCGTCTACTAGACAATATTACACGTTCTTGTTGTTATTAGAGTACAGCTCTCTGTGCATCATATTGCAATTATTTTTTGACGAAATAACTTTCACTAATATTTCATTTAGTGTACTTATTTTATTATTTCCGCTGGCTCCACATGACAGTGAAAATTGTTTAGTTACAACAAACGATTCTAGATTGATTGACTGAGGGTCTGGGAGCCGTTGCAGATACTTGATGTCGGTTCTTCGGTTGAAGCTCCATTGTTCAAAACTTCACCATTCGACCTCCGACACCTAGGATGACGGAACCATGTCCGCCGAAACGTCGTGGCAAACGGCCCTTTTTAGGCCCAAAACCACAAACAAACAGTGGAGCTTCAACCGAATAACCGACGACATCAAGCAACGATTCTAGTATATACAATTATTATAAAAACCCTACACTAGACAACGCCGCGGTACTAAATATAACAATATATTTAGTTTTATGGTTTTATATTTAGTACCGGGCGTTGTCCAGAGTAGGGTTTCTATAATATGCATTCCCGGTACATCAACTTCTTCGTTTATTATTATTGTAGTAAATACAGCTTGTTACAACTCATCTTTACTTTATGGCGTTTTCCACTGGCTGCACTGGGGCGGCACTGAAATGACGTCACCATACAAAACTCAATGCAAATTTGAAACTGAGTGCAGCACTAGTGCAGTCCAGTGAAAAACGCTATTAGACTTCGGGAAGATCTTCTTTCGGGTCTTTTGTTTTCATATCCGTTCAAAACAAGAAATAAAAGAGTAGGTACATGTCGTGTTTGTATTTTACGAGGTTGCCACTGAAAATCTTTTTTTTTAAACCCATCGATTTTTCTTATTCATTACCATTACCTAGTAGCTAAAAGTAAATAAATGTAGATATGAACTATGTGCTAATGCAGCTCTTCAAAACAAATTCCCGAAAAGTCTGTGTAGGATATTTACTTTCGTATGAATTATTTTACAAACGTAAGAAGAAAACGCCGCTGGAGAATGCAACGCCGCAGGAGGGAAAGAAGCAGAAGAATTAATGTAAAAATTGAAATATTAAATATTATGTATAAAAAATATTTTAGATTGACATTTTGAAGAAAACTAATGTGCTGCTGACACTTTTGAACCTGTCTACAACCTACTGTATTTTACTAAATAATTATAGGTAAGCTCAAAGCGTATAAGATTATAAAATCATAAATTCTCGGAATTTTTTTTTAGATTTCCATGCGACGTTTTTAGAGTGTTCTTCAATGAACTAAAGATATCTTTATTATTTGGCCATTATATTATTTGGCTTCTATATAAGTTTTTAGTATTATTTGTTTTTCAAATTTCCATTGTTAAATAAATATCTTGTAAATAAAAAATTATTTAAAACTTCCCAATACCAATTTTCTTTATTGTGTCATGCATGCTTATAAAAATTAATTTCAAATTGACCTAAACGGTTTTTGATAAAATTTTTATTTGTAAATAATTATCAATACTAATATAACATCAATAAAAAGTTATGAATTGATTTCATTTTTTTAAACTATTTTCTGACCAATTTTCGATACGAAATAACCCGTTTTGGACTGCAGTTCTAGATTTTAGATTTCTATGTAATGTCCGTCCCCCACCCATCCCAAATACATGTTTCTATTTTTTAAATTAATGCAATTGCACAAATTACTTCAAAAATATATATGCAGTTTTAAATTATATTATTAACGAGAGCTTAAATGAAAAGTAATCATTTTCTATACTACATATTTAATTTATTTGCCTTATTTTTTTATTATAACGTAAAGAGAGTACCTAATTAAATAATCAAATTATTATATTTTTCCTAATAAATATTATAAAATGTTTGCTGAAAGTGGGCTAAATATTAAAGTTTATACCATTTGTAATCGTATACAAGTAATACGATTGATTATACTTATAATCTTTACAACAACAAAATAAACAAATCAATTTTTCAAAAGTAGCATGTCATACCAGACCTTTGAATATTTAATCCTTACGGGCCAGACGAACTTCGTATTCACCTTCTGGAAAAACGTTCTTTTGAAACTCCAGTTGTATTGTGGTCAGGTATCCTCGGTTAGTTAGGGTTGCACAGGATTGAGATAACAATCTCTGCCTATTGTTCACCCTCTGCCGTCTGCCTATTGTTCACCCTCGTCACTCGGCCTTCTCTTCCCCCAGCTAAGATTGAGGCATATTTTCGAGCAAAACTTCTAAATTTTGTCAGAAAACTCTTGGGTTTCTAAACCCGCTCAATTCAAATAAAAATTACATAATTAAATGTACACGCAAAAGTATTTATTAGATCACTTTGAAAACATTAACATCGCTTCATCATGAATGGATGCAAAGTGTGTGAAAAAATGAAGAAATTCCGATCAACACTTTGAAAGAACGCCTTGAAAATGTCCTTAATTAAAGGCGATCTTAATCCGTGGATATTTAATTGAGATGAAAATTTTATCAGGTGAAAGATTGATTCCTTCTCTATCTACACTGCAGTTTTGGCGATGATCTATCATTTAGAAGTGCCTCAAATAATTAGGTTTGCACTAGCACTTTCTCGTCGGCACCACCCCTTAAGTGAAAAACGTACTAAAGAAACAATTTAACATGTGTTCTTATAGGGAATGGATCTTTTTAAAAAACATACTAAGGAGAAAAACGCATTAAGGAGAAACGTACTTAAGAGGTTCCACTGGAGGCGTATTCTAGAACGTTTTCCCAATTCCATTCCTGATGGAATCCGGTCACGGCCATAAGGATTAACATTGCACCGAATCAATTCCATCAGAATTGGGAAATAAAATGTTCTAGAATACGGCCCCTGTACTCCGTTTTAAAAAACGGAGATTTTATTCAGCTGATTTTATTCAAATCCACTAGCCAGACTGTGGAGAGGTGTTAACATTTTAACTGCTATGTGCAAGTTAATCACCATTACAATGTTCATTGCCCATATTTATGAGCATTCACACTGATAACAGTATGCAATTAAGTACATAATACTTTATTTTCCAACGTAAAACCTAACTGTGTGTGCGTGAGACTTACGTGTCCGAGGGAGGGTCCGCGGGGGATGATGGTGACCTTGTGCAGAGGATGCGAGTCCTTGGTGTAGAACGCGACCACCGCGTGGCCACCCTCGTGGTACGCCGTGATCATGTTGGCCTCCTCGTCCGGCAGGCGAGACTTGCGCTCGGGACCTGTGCAGAGAGCTCCGTTACATCCCGAGATTGCCACTATTCTGTATGTCCATTTCAGATGGAAAGGAATCGGATTCTATTGTCATTTGATTTTAGGTAACATTAACATCAGAGGCAAATGAAACGCACTACCAACACATACAGTTATGGAATAGGCCTCAAGGCAATCATGCAAATTATGTTTATTCATTAATAATTTGTAGTATTCATTGGCTAGAGTTTACAAGCACAGCCTAATATTGGTTTTTCTATGCCTCTTTATTTGATGTTTGAACCTGGTCATGATGACGAAATAATGTATTTATCTGTATTTATATTTAGATTTGTATAAACCAGTTTTCTTTCCCTAAGCTTGTCTTCCATGAACGCGAATCGGCGCAAATTCGCATTGCAAAACAATTTTCTGAAGTAATTTAGCCGTGGTTCAGTATCTCAGTTATCTGTGCGGCCAACATTGCGATGTTAAATTTACATTACCTTGGAGGTTGTGATACCATTTTGAATTAATGGTAGACAAGATACTCTCTAAGATGTATGACGTAATGGAATGTCACTCACCCATGAGCACCTTATCCCTGGCATTCTCCAAGTACTTCATGGACACCGCATCGGCACCGTCGATGGCCGCCCTCAGTGCCGCCTGGTTGACCATGCTCTCCAGGTCGGCGCCGGTGAAGCCCGTGGTGCCGCGCGCCAACTGCTCCACGTCTACATTCTTGCTGAGCACGCGGCCGAGGTAGAGGTCCAGGATCTCCTTGCGGCCCGTGTAGTCGGGCGTGGGCACGTTCACCTCCACGTCGAAGCGGCCCGGCCGGAGCAGCGCCTTGTCCAGGTCCTCGCGGCGGTTGGTCGCGCCCAGCACGATCACGCCCTCGTTCTGATGGAAACTGCTCACATACCAACAAGAGGATAAGAATACATCTTTAATTATAATTTCTAAGAAAGAAATTACTTGTGAAAAATATGCGGGTTTGAACCCAGGACTTCTGACTTGCCGGGCGAGTGTTCCACCAACTGAGATTACTTGGCCGGACTGACACTAGACACAATGCACTGAGTTCCCTCCATTGGCATGCTTTCATACAACCCAGTTCCTAGGGGTGTGCGAATAGTGATTTTTTAAGTCGAAGTCGAATAGTTGGTCCAGAAAATGTCGAATATCGAATATCTCTTCTCATCGAATAGTTAATTGAATAGTTACTCGACAATATTTATTGAATATGTACACAATCCCCCGATGTCAAAAAGCGTTCACAAATTGGTTTTGGAAGCTGACTGGATGTTGTAATAGCCGTATCACAGACCACTTACTCAGCTAACAAACTAATCAAGTAACAATTTATCCAATTACTACTGGACAACTGGTAACTGGAGATACCTACCCAATTATTTTGTACCTAATCAGTAATCACACCTACAAAAAGGTTTGTAGGTTAAGTAACACTGGATTCTGCTGTTGTTCAAACATCTGCCCACCTGATTTTATTAAGGAACCCTCAATGAAAATTGCCTATGGCAGGGTATAAAGGGGTCTTTATTCATTGATGAGGGATAATCAACAATGCACAGTGAGGACAATAAACATTCATTGTCAAATCGTCATCAAGCTATGGCGCGCCATTGCCTATTTCCAGCAAGATGCCGTGACACTTGAAATCTCTACATGATTATAACCTGGATGGCCCAGCTCTCAGTTAAATATTATTGTTTCTTCAGCTAATGGATGATAAAGAAGTTTACACAGTAAATAAAATGAAAGAAAACAAACAAAACCTAAATCAGAAGCTAAAAAGATGACGCAAATACACTGACAGATGATCCGTGACGTGAGCAGTGAGTGTGGTGACCTTGGTTGCAGTGTTGCCAACTCGGAAAATTTTGAAGTCATAGCTGGACTGTGATTGGTTGGCGGGCGTCATCCAATCATAGCTCATTGGTGAACTACTTTATCGACGGACGAACAGTTTTCAGCTACTTTACCGACAAAAATTGCGGGAAATTCGAATTTTCGAATATTCGAATTTCAGAAAATCACTATTCGACTTCGACCGAATACTTCGCCTGAATCCATGGTTGAATGATATTCTTCTCGTCAACCAGGTTAGTCACTCCGCTCGACGCGTTTGAGATTCTACTGCGCACCTGCCAAAGTGACGTCAGCTAGAGACACGCTCGCTATACGCGCGGCGGCTTACTCATAGGAGGGGAGGTCAAAAAGATCGAGAAGTGGAATGTTTGTCTGGGGCGTGGGAGTTCTAGTGCACATATTTCGATTATGTGACCTTTCATTAGCCTATCTACCAAGTCTTAGCACAATTGCATCATTATTTTTTTTCTGATATCGAATAGAGTCAACCCCGATGAAAATGCCAATGCTCGTCAATTTAGTTTCGCGTGGATATCAAGTTCCTTACCTCAAACAATTTTTGAGATTTTATCGGTAATCCGGATTGTTGCAACTTTACCAACATTTTTAGAGGCGTTCTTTCTTCGTCAATTGAAATTTTAGTCACGTTTTGCCTTGCTTATTGGTTGATCTATCAAATTAATGATACATTTATGTTCAGTTTTGATTATGTTCAGCACATAGACTCCCACCACTTACTACCCTTTTATTCGCGGACTTTTTGGCCTCCCTTTGGATATATTATTACGCGTTATCTGTTCAATAGCTTTTATATAATGAATTTTAATCTCGTTTATTTACAGGGACGGATAAAATATCTGCCACATTTAGCTTAGACAAAATCATAATAGCGGACGACTATATTATTTCGTCTAAGCATTTTAGTATGAATATCTTGACGTGTAGCTATTTATACCAAGAGGACACTACAAACACCGGAAATGTGATGAATGGAAATAAAATTGTCATCACTTTAATATTATTTTCGTTCGTACATCACTTCTGTTGTGTCAAACTCTTGATAGAAATCAGTCTAAATGATATAAACGCTGATTTGGTCTGTGAAAAGGAGTTGATTCATGTAAATACGCAACATTGTATAATAATGGCAATATTTGTAAAGAAGTTGATCAACAAATAGAACCTACCGCGTAAATTAAGGGTTTAGGTCAGGGGTCGGCAACCCTTTTTGGTGAAGGAGCCAATTTCCCAAAAAGTAATAAATTAGATCTAGTGGAGCGGTCGCTCCACGCCAGTGGCTAAAAAATTAGCCAAGTCAAAACTTTATTTGAAAATCAAAAAATACTTGGCGCATCGTTTTTTTAGGGCATTATAGGTATACTATGTATATGTATATTTCATGTATAATTTATAATTGGCTTATACTTCCAAGCTATTTATGTACACGATGCGCCAAGTATTTTTTGATTTTCAAATAAAGTTTTGACTTAGCTAATTTTTTGATATCACTACTTTTCAGTGCAGAATTTTTAGATTTCATTATTTTTTTTTTAAGTTGAAGAGACTTGGCTGGTATTTTTACACGGAGTGTTTTTTATGTACCTAATACTGGGAGCCGCAGTAGAGACAATCAAATATAATACACCGAAAATAATAATTTGAATTACTAGTTTTTGTTGTTGATATTTTGACGAAGCCCCCAAGTTGTTGACACCCCCCCCCCCCCCCCCTAGGGCGTCTTTGTTTTGAATTTCAACAATTTAAAAATGATTCTGGGACTCTAAATTGAACAAACTGAATCAAATATCCTTCCCGCTGGGCGTTTTTAAGAATTCCAACAATTTAAAAGTTATTCTGGGACTCTAAATTGAACAAACTGAATCAAATATCCTTCCCGCTGGGCGTTTTTAAGAATTCCAACAATTTAAAAGTTATTATGGGACTCTAAATTGAAAAAACTGAATGAAATATCCTTCCAATTGTGGCCTCGCTGGGCGTTTTTAAGAATTCCAACAATTTAAAAGTGATCCGGGCATTCTAAAATGAACAAACTGAATCAAACAACATTTCAATTGTTACCCCGCAGGCCGTATTTGTTTCGGATTTTCAGATTTTTGATTCCAGATATTTATGTAAATTATAAAGCGAGCCAATATATAAAGGCACCAAGGAGCCGCAGGTTGCCGACCCCTGGTTTAGGTAGATGAAAGTCACTTGGTTGAAAATGAGCTAAGCATGACATTATTTTCCTCCTCGGCACTATTATTTTAGTACCTATACAATACTACACTACCTTGATAATGATGGAAAATTTAGTGAATCTCTCACTTAGGGATGGTGTTTTGGAGGTAACCTGCGAAATAAAAACGCGCACCCCGACTGGGAATCGAACCCAGATCCTTCGGGTTTCCGGCCCTATGCTTTAACCATTAAGCTATCGGGACGCATTCTTAATCAGCAGGTTGGGTTGGGTGTATAGGTCAGATACTCGGACTCGCAAGAGTTGTATGGCAACCCAACCTGCTGATTAAGAATGCGTCCCGATAGCTTAATGGTTAAAGCATAGGGCCGGAAACCCGAAGGATCTGGGTTCGATTCCCAGTCGGGGTGCGCGTTTTTATTTCGCAGGTTACCTCCAAAACTACACTACCTATTCAGGCAAACAAAAACCGCGCTGATAGCCATAGTTAAATAAATACACTTACATTACATATCAATAAAAGCTCTTTACATATTCGCAACAACAAGTAATAGCAATGCGTTGAAAGACTGCAGTGTGATCTAGCGCGCGAACATGCACAAGCACGTGTTATACCAGCCAGCCGGCAGCATTCTTGTCTCTTGCTGACGTCACAGCGTGAGCGGAGTCGAGCCGCTGCATGCGCAATGGCCCTCCCTGGCCTGAATTGAATATTCGCACATCCTTACCAGTTCCTCAATTATTCAATTATATTCGAAAAACATCTGCAACGTTTTACTGGATAATGCAGTTTTGTTTTTATATTTTACTGTTAGTACAATTTAATGATTGAAATTATATCATTATAATGTACTGCATCAGCCCACAGAGGAGTGTGACACTCATGCTATTGAAATGTTGACTATTTGGACAACGGACTCACCCGTCCATCTCTGACAGCAGCTGGTTGATAGTTTGGTTGGCGTACGGATGGAGCACCGAGTTGGTTCGCTTCGCACCCACCGAGTCGATCTCGTCGATGAAGATCACGCACGGAGCGCGATCCTTAGCTGCCTCTGTGGAGAAAAGTGTCACTTTACAAATCTGCGTCTATTACTCTATTCTAATAGCTTCCGTCAATATTTGTGTAGTGCATGATTTTGATTCAAGATATTGAACAAGCTGTGGTGTATTAATATAAGGCAAATGTGACAAATGTTTCAAAATAAGCTTAAACTTTAACCAAATTCACTGAAACCTTGGTCTCGATGAACTTGAAAAATTTCAGATTGAACAGAGCAGCAGTTCCGAAAAAAGAGACCCAAGCAAAAAGAAGGTGCAAGGTTAAATAAAAAAAAAATAAGTTTATACAATACTGTACACATTAATATACCTTTAAAAAAGGTAAATTTGTGGCAGTTTCTGCTGTGTAATGAACAATGAATGCTACTCACTGAATAAGTCTCGAACCCGCCTGGCTCCTTGGCCGACTAGAATCTCGTCGAACTCTGGGCCCGCGGCATGGAAGAACGGCACTCCAGCCTCGCCAGCCACCGCTCTAGCCAGCAGGGTCTTGCCGGTGCCGGGAGGGCCCACCAGGAGCACTCCCTTGGGAAGCTTGCCGCCCAGCGTCGAGAACCGGTCGGGGTTCTTCAGGAACTCAACGACGTCTTTCAGCTCTTGCTTTGCCTCGTCGGCCTGTAGGCAGACAAATCTCATGATAAAAAACAATCTATTAGAGGTCAACCAATTGTACCATGTAGGTACATTTTGTACCTACTAGGTTATTATTGTACTTTGATAGAAGGGGAAGAATCCAAACAGAATCAATTTCTTCGTAGGCATGTTAAGCTAATGTGTATTACAGTATGCTGTCAAAATTGGCAAACGTAGACCTACCAACGCTTAAAGGCAAACAAAATTAACCAGTTGGCAATACCTGACCTAGTGTAGTCTTCGGACAATTTAAAACTTATTAGTTATAACACTTTCCAAGAAATTGTACCTTTCTGTGTGTTTTCTATTCCCGATCAATCATTGATTATACATAAAAAATTTCATAATTCAATTTAATTTCTGAAGGAAGTACCTAGGGGAGAGGGGGGCACATTCGGACAGGGGGCACATTTGGACAGCTTGATTTTCCAGCCTAAACATATATGTAAAAATTTCAAATAAATACAGAAAGTTGGCAGCAGTGTGTACCTTGTTCCTATGTAGTTTGAGAAGGGCAGTTGTAACACAGCAGAAATTACAGCGAAAAGTCACTTTTTGATGCCAAAAGTAAATTTGAACTGTTTTATGTTTGTAGTAATATCTATTAGGTGATGACAGTTATTTGTTTTGATTTCATACATTCATTAAATCAATACTTTTAGCAATCTATTAAGCCCCTAACCTGAAACTTGAAACACCTACCCTCATCAGGAAAAAATATTTTTCTTTCCAATGCGTTTGGGGCACATTCGGACAATCTCTAGGGGGCACATTCGGACATGCTATTTATATGCTATTTTTACAAGTCCATTTTTACAGCATGGTTTGGTAGATCTTTCTTTGAAATAATGTATTTACATAAGAAAGATGATTCCTGGAATAATATTCATCCAGTCAAAGAGGACATTTATGTTGGAATTAACCGTTAAGACCTAGTCATAAAGAAGTGGTTCAATTATGAATTTTGAAGTAAATATTACAAGAAATAAATGTAATTATAAGGATTGTTGATTAAGAGAATGGTTGAGTTCATTTTCTCCTTACAGAGTTTCGATTTTAATTGTTTTTCAATGCAAATTACGTTATGTCCGAATGTGCCCCACCGGTGGGGCACATTCGGACAAAAAAGCATTTTTTAAAAATGCAATTATTATATGTACCTAAATATACATATTTACAAAATTGCTTAGAAAGCAATTTAAAGGTAATAGATTGAACTTATATAAACAACAAAAATAAATTCATTTCTCTTTACAACAACAATCTTATCTGCAAAAGAAAAAAATCGTCCGAATGTGCCCCACTCTCCCCTATTGTCCTCATAGGTATTCTGCGACTACTTACGCCTTTAACGTCTTCAAACGTGACGTGGATCTCCTCTGCATCCACTTCCGTCTGATTACCCAGCTGTATGCGGAACATCGAGCCACTGGCACTTGCTAGAACAGAAAGTGAGCATTATCTGTTGGCCACTGCTAGCGTACAACTTGACATGTCATGTCACAGAGTGGTCTGCAATGCTAACCCATCAGGGAGACGAAGATGGCGAGGAAGAGGACGATCGTGAGCAACTGTTGGGTCATCTTGAGCCACTTCATCGTCCGACCGGGAGTGCGTTGTCCGTTCCCGGCGATGTAGCCCTCGGCGAACGCAACCTTCATCCTTTGTTGGTCTTCCGGACTCAAACGCTCGTCGACGATCAGCACTGCAAGGAAGAATCAATCGATGAATACAGTTTTTAAGCAATTAGTATTTTGGCTAGGATCTCATCTTTTTCTGAATGTTGATTTGCCTTAGGTCACACTTCTGATCCATATGATATTATGCATGTAAAAACCAAATTGTCTGGCTTGTTTTGAGTCCCGATTGGTTAAAGAGAAAAACATATTCTCTGATTGGTTGGTATACTACCAATTTGAAAATGCTCTGAATCTGTTTTAAACTGGTAGGTAGAAAGTTTACAGGATCAAGACCAACATTTAAACATATCTCACAAAATTTCAATGAAATCCAGTAAAGAATGATGTACCTATGCAAAATAAAAATAAAGGGATGCACAGACCTACTTTCACATGTAAAATATGTGCCTAGTAGGAAACGAGACTATAACTAGCTAGTAGTGTACATACAACATTTACCTAGGTAGGTACCTACCTACCTTCTACATGTCGAATAACTTATCTTAATTAATTTACTGGAAAATTAACGTCAGCATTAGTACGTACTTCTGAGTTTCTCGGCTTCTGCGTCTGAATGAATGCTGCCAAGTTTCTGTCCATGTGCCGAGAGTAACGTCGTATCGGGACTGACGGTGGTCGGACCTCCGAAGGCGTTCTTTATTCGAGCGAAGAAGTTTGGATTGCGCGACAGTTCAGCGTTTGTGTTGCGATCCGTCTTGAAGCCTCGCACTTGAATGTCTGTGGAGAGAACGGATAAATACCAGACTTTTTCAAACATTTAGTCTCACTGTTTACAGTACTTCACAACATTTACTAATTAAGCTTGATTTAGAAATTATAATGACGGAAACATTTATGTTGACATCCTAATTAGATTATTCTATGTTTTTAGTGTGTTAATTCTTTGGTTTGTGTCTTTATTGTGTATCTTTATGTATCTTTGTATTGTACTGATTTGTGAAAGATAGCGCTTGCGCTAAATAAAGAATTATTATTATTATTATTATTGATTGGAATAGTGTTGAAGAAACAATCATATAGCTGCAATGATTTTATGTTTAAGAGTAAAAAAGGATTAATGCCAGTGTACCTCGATCATTTACTACAACAGAGAGGTGAAGGACGGACATGATCACAATACTAGGAATGTAAATAATATATTTTTAAAACAATGCAAGACAAATCTAGTTAGAAATAGTATTGCATATGGAGCAATTAGAGAATATAATAAGTTACCTGAAGATGTAAAAAATTGTAAAGATTGTGTAGTATTTAAAGATGGTAACAAAAGTAATTAGAGAAAAAATGTACCAATTGTATTATAAAAATGTACTGTAATAGCTATAGCTAAATAAAAGATTTCAAAATCAAATAAAAAATCAATACGTACCATAAGCAAAAGGTTTCCCAACGAACATGCTCCTCAGAAGTCCACTATATCTTGCTGGGATGGTTACTGTTACGTCTGGTTTTTTAAAGATCTGTTGTTCCAGTTCTAGGCTGGAAAAGCCATATTTGTTCTCGAAGAAAGTTTCCGCAGATGTGTGGAAAACTTGCCACGGATTTCGTGATTTCAGTTTGGACGTTGGCGGACTGGGTAGATTTGTAAATGTGACCCATGATCCGAAAGTATCTGCTGCATTTACTTTTAGTTTGATCTTCAACAAGTCCTTGTCGGGAAATTCTGTACAATTTTTAACGGTCTGTAAACAAAGATGATAAGGTGTAAGCAAATACAGTAGACTAATACGAATTACTCTAGCTCCGGAGTGCGACGGAAGTAAGTGGCGCTCCTGGCCAGCGCGGCCTCAGTTACACTTGCCGCGAATGATTTGAACCCGGTCACCAAATACAACTTTTAATAAAAAGTTACTAACGGCTTTCGAGATTGTCAAGTTTGCGCAGTATTTAGTTGTTGTTACGACTTTCAGAACAATTCAAGGTAATTTTATCGATTTCCACGAGGTATTTATGTAATACCTACTTGTAAAGTTATACCTACTCTGACTAGTATTATCTACATGCCGAGTTGCCTCTGACACAATTGATTTAATACTTAGGTACACTCTTCAATTATTTTTAATAGGTAATAAATTTATACTGTTGTTATTATACAGTACCTAGGTAATGTTGCTTTTTCTCCTTAAATATCTCATCTTATGTTTTACATCTTATTTCATACAATCCATATTAGGTACCTACTTCATATTCAATATCGTTATATTATTATACCTTTTTAGCTTTTTGTAATTTCTGTATAATAAACTACGAAAACGCTCAGTGTTACGGGTTGATGATACGCGCAACATCTCCAACCAAACAAATCCCACTCAATCAAATCGGAGAAATGGTGCGATCTGTATCTAGAGAGAGGTACGGATAAAATAAACAAATACAAAAAAAGTGTAGCAAAAAGAGCCAAAAGTAGTCGATCACTCAATTATTATTTATTTATGCAGTACCTATGTAACACTCAATTACTATTTATTTATGCAGTATGTAACACTTAATAATACTTGAAGGTTGCTATTTACTGTTCAAACTCGAATCATAACGCCAAACAACACGGTAACTATTTGAATTGGCAGGTTTTAATTCAGGCCCTGCCGCCAGGCAGAGCTTGTTTTTCGTGTCGCATCTTCTGCAATGCTATTCTAGCGGAGTAATTTGTATCGTATTTGGTGTAAGGTAAACAAAACACAGGTAGGCTATCTGACCTGAGGAAATGATTCAGCAAGAGTAAACGAAAGATTAGCTTACTTCATTAAAGCTATCGTTGCATAGCGCAACACTGATCTCGCTGCCCGATTTGTCACGACCATCTTGTCGAGCAGATTTCCTCGGTCGGTGGCTACGAGGAGATGCACTTAGGACGCTGGTTAATTGGGAGAGGTGAAAACACACCTGAAACACAACGATAAGCAGGTTGTTGAGTCAAAAGTCTAAATATAGGCGCATTTAGGACAGCATAAGGTTAGAATGATGACATCAGGCAAAACAATGGAATCAGGCAGCAAAGAAAACAATATTGTAATGTAAATAAACAAACGACTCACCTGATTTTGAGTTTGTAGGGAAAACATGGATTAATATTTATTGAAAATGTGTTTAAAACTGTATACTTGTAAGAACTTGGCTTAAAAAGAAATTTTTGAGCTGAGCTAATCTAGCTCATGATGGAAGAGAAGAAACCATTGCACGCAGTGTTGCCAACTACACAATCAGTGAAAGTGTTCTGTCAAAAACCTGACAACTCAACAAGTAACCTAACCTTGACGGCTGTTCCGCTTCTTGACACAGCCAAATTTCACTATTTTGCTACTTATCAATTAACAATATAATGGATCTAATTTATTCTGTATTTAGAAAGCATACAATTCATTCAGCAAAGGTTAATGAACCATATTTAAGGTAAACTTTGACTCCTACCTATCTAGGTATTTAGCGTGTTTAACCTATTTCAAAATTGAGCTTGACTGACACTTCTGATTTTAATTTCTGTTAAACACATGCATTAAATATGCCCTATGCATTAAAGCATAGTGGCAACAACTCAAAGGATCTATGTTTTGATTACCCGTTGTAATGTGTGATTCTATTTCAAATGCGTGTTCGACCGAGATCATCTTCGAGTGCATAGAATGTGGGTCTTAGTAAACAATCTATTATTTACTGTTGTTTGAACACTTTCAGTTTACACAAGGGAACATCACAATGTTCAGTATCCAGCCAAAACATTGTCGCGTTTACAACAACAACAGAACTCGATGATTGCAGCGGAAAAACATGGGGTTCACACGTTTATGTTGCTGATTTAAACACACCGTGGTACAGCCATAAGTACGTATACATATCAAATATCAAGCAATTTGACTTAAAGAATTAGGAATAAATCTAATGATTGTTTTGATTATTTAAGAGTAACATCGAATAAAGTTCTTATCACCGTGCTGGAATGGGACTTACCTGGCGACAAGTTGCTGGTGGCCGATTCATCCGGAGTTGTACAGCTGTGGTCATTCAAAGATCACATCCTCAACGAGTGGGTTTGCTTGGGAACTGCGACATTTGCCGGAGAATATATTCTTGGAGCTTCATTCTTTCATAATGGGAAAAAGGTATTTTAGAGCAAACACTTCCAGTCGGATATGGATATATTCCCCTAATTAAAAGATTATGAATTTCCTCTTCTCTTTTCTTGAATTATAATGCAACATTTACTTGTTCTCCGCAGATTAGCTTGGTCGCTGAAAAGAAGGACAATGCGCTTTACAACGAGAAGTTCAGCCACCTCCGTTTCGCTCCATCGGTTCGCTGCTTCGGTGGTCGTCCGATGGAGGGCTGCATCGTCATCAGCACGACAGGCCTGGTCGGCGTTGTCGTGATATCCAAGGAGGGTCAAGGGTCACCGGCTTTGATAACGACAAGTGATAGTCTCGGATCCACACGCCATCGCATCACCGCTGTTGACACCTGCTATGGGAAAAGTTAGTTAAAATCAACTTTTATTATGAATTCATTATATATTACAATCAAAACAATTGACAACTGGGCAATTAGGTCATGTGACGAGAGGGCCAATTATTGATATTCACGTTTTGAAACCGTGCGTTTTCATTGTTTAAAACTTAAAATAGTTGAAGGCTAAGCAACAGTTGTCAACTTTTCCAAGTTTTAAACAATGAAAACGATTCAAAATGAAGATGAAAATGGTTTCAAAACGGGAAAACTCAAGAATTGGCCTCCAGGTCAAACCGCACAACCAATCGATCTGAAATTTTGCACACATCCTAACGTAATCGAAGCGGTCTCAGGGATCGTGTTTGATCGGGATCCTGTGAATGGTTCAAATTAAAAAAAAAGAAATCGATTGAAAGATCAACTTAAAGCTTTGCATGGTCATTGGGACCATTATTTTAGGTACCTAGGTATTTTTGCCAATTTAAAGACTAATCTGTCGTTATTTTCAAAAGTTATTGTCATTTTGAGGCCATTTTATTCTATAATCTTAAAATATTTGAAAAATGTTACAATGTACCTATAAACTTTTATTTCTGCCTTCTTGAGGCTTCAGTACCAAGGTCTGTAGAGCAGCTGATACTTAAAATCGCATATCAAATCGGATGCAGTACGAAGGCTCGCTCATCAACAAGATACACTTAGCATTTTCCTGGTTGAAAATCATGTATACCTTTCGCACCCGAACAACTATAGTTAGAGGTGTAGTTTGATTGTGCATATTAATGTTAGAGGTCAGTTAGGGTACCCGGGTACAAACCGGGTACCCGGGTACGCCATTACCCGGGTACAATGGCGGGTACTCGGGTATAATTTTTATTTTTTTTATTTTTTTTTATTTATTCTTGTTTCGAGTAATGAGTGCGGCATGGAAACAGAGGACCATACCGGACGATTGGAGAAAGGGAGTGATTGTACCGATCTACAAAAAGGGTGACAGGAAGAAGTGCAGCAACTACAGGGGAATTACTTTGATGTGTCAGTGTGCCAAAGTATTCGAAAAAGTGGTGGAATTTAGACTGAAAGAAGTAGTAGAGGAAAAGCTCAGGGAGGAACAATATGGGTTCAGGCCAGGTAGATCAACCATTGATCCAATATTCACTATCCGACAAGTCATGGAGAGAAAGTGGGAGAGTGGAGAAAAACTGTACATGGTTTTTCTAGACTTGGAAAAGGCCTACGATCGCCTACCAAGGAAGAAAGTATGGGAATGTCTGAAGCGGAAGGGGGTGGGATTGGGTCTGATTGAGAGAATCAAGAGCACATATGAGAAGAACGAGAGCTGTGTACAAACAGTGGAGGGGAAGTCAGGATGGTTTGAGGTGAAGGAAGGACTTCGACAGGGCAGCGTTCTTTCCCCGACACTATTTGTCATTGTCATGGATGAGCTGCTGAGAAAAGTAGAACCAAGCGAAGACCAGGAGACGAATACACTGGTATATGCAGATGATATCGTAGTGTGGGGAGGAACCAGCGAATGTGTTCAAGAAAAGATTGATAGATGGAGCCAGATGACTGAAGAATACGGTATGCGAATAAGTCAGGAAAAGAGTGAGACACTAGTAGTGGAGAGGAAGGCAACAAGAAATGTGAAGATCAGGCTACGGGGCTTGGAACTGGCGGAGAGAGGAGAGTTTAAGTATCTGGGGAGCTGGCTAACTAAGGATGGAAAAATAGGAAGAGAGATAACATCAAGAGTACAACAGGCTAACACATTTTTCCAGTTAGTCAGGAAACTTCTTTGGAATGAGCAGTTCCCCCAGAAATGCAAGATACTCCTTTTCAAAAGCTATTTCCTGCCAATACTCACCTATGGTTCCGTAACGTGGGCGATTGGAGGAAAGGAGGAGAGCCAGTTGCAGGCAGCAGAAATGAAATTTTTACGAAGCATACAAGGAGTAACTAAGATGGACAAGATCAGGAGTGAAAAGATTAGAGGAGACTTGAAGGTAGAGAGGTTGGCATTTAAAATGGGGAGAGAGCGGCTACGGTGGTTTGGCCACATGAAGAGAATGCAGAGGGAGAGAATACCGCGTCGGGAGTTCGAAGCTGCGAGAAGTGATAAAAGGAGAGTTGGAAGACCGAGGGAAAAGTGGAGAGAGCTGGTAGCAGAAGATGTACAAGAGAGACTGGAGAAGTGGGAAGAAGTGGAAGAAGGAAGGTGGTGGGAAGACAGGAAGAAGTGGAAAAAACTGGTAGAGAAGAAGAACGAAGAGGAAGAGCCAAGCCTGGCCAGCTAGCTTAGGAGTCCGGGCCCTAGTAATGGTGGCTTCGCCACCCCCCGACCCAACTCTTGGAACCGGGAGGAAGATTATTATTATTATTTATTAGGTTTGTTTGCATTATTTGCGAATGCTGCCACTTAATCACCAGCTGCATTGTTTATAGTTATATAAACTGAATTTAATATGTATTCATATTTCCCAAATCTCAACAATCCCAACCAATAATTGGTTTGTAAATTCATTGTTAGTAATTTCATGAGAATGCTGGTGAGTTGAGGATGGATTATTGATGGAGGGGATGCATTGTGTTCAACCTTCCATTGTATGGACGTTGTGTATCTCTCCCCAAGGACACGGATAGGGCGGCGGGCTCAATGCAACAAATTTCAAAACATTTTCCAAAAAAAATAAAAAATAAAACATTTTTTATTTTTTTTTAGTTATTTATTACCCGGGTAATTAAAGCGGGTACCCAGGTACAAAACATTACCCGAATCCGACCTCTAATTAATGTTCTATATTCTTCTAGATGGGAACTTCCTGGTTGCGGTGAGCCCCGGTGACGCGAGTCTTCCGATTCAATGCTATCGAGTGTCGGTGAAACATGCGGACGAGAAGTGTGTCATCGTCTCGCAAGCTCTTCCAAGCTTCTTCCCTAAGTCAAGTCCAGTGCAGGACAAGCAATGTAAGCCGATACCCTGTTAGGTGCTTAGTTTGACAAGTACAGTATGAAAAATCTCAATTTGTTAACGTGAGAAAGGCTGTAAATGATATATTTGATGAAAAGTCATTAAAACAATTAGGTTTGACTACCTATATGTAGTCAAAAGGCCCTTCTTCACTGATTATCATTTCATTTTTTTATTACATGATCTATTTTATTTCATGATTTTAGATTTCTACTATAGAAATCATGCAATTATGATCCATAATGATAAATTTCTTGTTCTGGGGTTATGTTGCTTAGCTCTGTTAGTTTCCTATTCGACACTAAAAGTTGCAAAGCGCCACCTAGCAGAAAAAATTAACATCTTCTCCAACGAGTATTTCTGCTCATGCGCACAGGGAGCGTGCAGGCAAGTCACTTATGTCAATCGTATAACGAGTTCAGTAAAAGATATAATTACATCGCGAAATAACAGAAATTGATGAATACCTTAGTGTCAACAATCAAATACAATCGGCATATTTCATTACAGCACACATTTATTCAAATTCTAATGAAAACGAGATGTCTATTCACCAAAAATCACCATTTGACAGTTGCAATTGTTTTTCTCACGGCCTTCTGAACACACTTTTTTCTTGACGCCTCGTTCAAACAGTTGCAATCTGTCAAATGCTGCTTTTGGTGAATAGACAACTCGTTTTCACAAGAATTTAAATGAATGTTTTCTGTAATGAAATATGCCAATTGTATTTGATTGTTGACACTGAGGTAAGCATCAATTTCTGTTATTTCGCGATGTATTTATAACTTTTTACTGTACTCGTTACAATTGACATGTAAGTGACTTGCATGTAAAAGTACGCATGCGCTGGGACTGCATACTCACGTGAGCGGCCATCTTACTGATATTAGCGCATTCTCTAGATACTTTTAGTGTCGAATTACTACGTGGGAAGGTGGGATGGCTAGAAAATAAATAATACATTTTCATTGGGAATTGTGAGCAATTTATTCTGAATGTGCTGTAACTAACCTGAACTTGTAATATTATTTTAAGTGAGAATCGCATTGAGAAAAAATCTAATCATAATATAATTACCGTATTAACTCGTGTATAAGACGCAATTGTATGTCAATATTTTGATTCTGAAAACAGCCCTGCGTCTTATACATGCATACCAAGCTTTTTTCCCAGTAAATCCAAGGTGGATGTTTGTAAACAGAGCTGTGGTAGACTGCCACATGTTGTCTATCTCTGCCTTTCCCTCTCACTCTGTCTGGACTACTCATACTGTGTCTAGACACAACACTATTAACATATTAAATTTGTGCAACAAAATGTTTTCCCTTGCATTTAGATCAGGAGACAAAATATATGTTTACGTCTGAAAAATATTGCTCTGACAGACATAAAATAGACTAAACACTGTTGAATGGCGATCTTAATGGAAGGGGAGGAGAGGAGTTGGGTTTGTTTTGGAATGCAGAGGAAAGGCAGGTGCATGCCTCTTAGAGCAAGCAACAGCTGCTGGAAAAAGACTCCCCTCCCCCCTTTCTCAGAATCAAGAAATTACTGTTTGCTTACAACAAGTTGGCAGTGATTTTTATTCAAATAGCTCAGTTAGCTGGAAGACCAACATTTAGATGGATATCATGTATACAAACACACAATGTTTTTCATAATTTTACTGCGCCTTATACACGCATGCTAAGTGTTTTCTTAAAATAGACTTCTCAAAACAAGGGTGCGTCTTATACACGAGTGCGTCTTATACACGAGTTAATACGGTAACTGAATATTATTTCTGTTGACTCAGACAATGAAGTGGTCCAGCTGAAGTTTGTCGTGCGCGAAGATGCGGACTCGCTGGTGGTGGCGACTAACAGCTCGTCGGGCAGCCTCGTAGAGGTGTGGGAGCTGCGGGAGAAGCCGCAGCCCATACACAAGATGTTTGTCAACAAGAATCATCCCACACCTCTGGATCCATACAAGACAGTCGTAAGTGAAAGAAACGTTCTATATGTCTCGTGGTCATTGGAGTTCAGCGAGAGTGACAAAATGTTATCTTCGTAATGAATGAATTTAGTAGTCGTTAATTTTGCAACAAAATTGTGCATATCTATGCTACATCTGGGGTTGCCAACCGTCACGCTTTTGGCGGGACATTATCAGGTGTGAATGTGATGGACATGTGGTGTGACAGTAAAATCACGCTTTTCCGGTCCTACATATAATGTTGTTATATGTGCAAGATAGTTTGAATGAATGAAGAAATAACTTGAAAGTTAGTCAATATTAAAATTTCCACATCAGTTTTCATTCATTTCAATTAGGTACTGCCCTTACTACCTACTGTCAGATAAAAAGAAGTTGCCACAATGAAAACTTGTAGCATTTGAGCATCAATTTTCAGCATCAAATTGCAGAAATGTCCAAGCCACATAGAAATTGTCCAAATTGATTTTTTGCACTTCATCATTTTTCCACGCCCATGCGGCCTGGACACGATTGTTACTGAGTTTTCTCCCAATGCACTTGTATTTGTCTCCAGCTGTGGCAGCACCTGTCGCACTTCATCGCAGCATCTCCCGTGGCTTGTGTCACCACGTCCAAGTGCTCTGTCACCACGACGATGCCGCCACCGTGCTACGTGATGGTCGCACTGCAGGACGGAACCATCCACTGCCTCTATCGCGAGTCACTCAAGCAGGTGGGCCACAACACAAAACACATTCTCATATGACGGCAGTTGTGAAGTTATGGAAATCTGTTTGTGATTTTTAAAGAGTTACTTAATGAGATTAAACCTACAATGAAAAGAGCATTACCTTACATATTTATCTCTATTCATCGCTAGGAAAAATTTCTTTTGTTCTTCATCAACACTTGAATATTATACATTTATATTTTTTTTACTTTGAATTGCCTTGTTGGTGTCACATATGTCAGTTCAGATTAAACTTATCAATCATTTAATATCAACACTCATTATTTTGTGACTTGGCTCTGGCCGTGGCCTCGCCCAAACTCGCAGCATTCTTATAAGGGGCCAATGTCGACATTTGCGAAGGTGATATATTCTTCAGCCTGTGTTTCCGAACTCGCTCCTTCACTGACCTGCGCTTGTCAGCAAGTAATTCTTCCTGCTTGCGCTTCGGCAGTGTCAACAATGCTTCCTTCTTCTTGGCCTGGCTCTTCCTCTCCTGTTCATTATGCTTCAGTTTGTATACCAAAAAGTCATCATGATTCTTCTTCTTTCTCTCTCGATATCTCTGCATTTTCTCAGCAGCAGAAATTGGTGCCATCTAAAGCAGAGGACCCAGGGGTTACATAATCTCAATGGTAACTCATCATGTTACAAAATTAAATAAATAATTAAAAATATTTACAGATATCTGTTGCTGTACACATATTTTTTTCTATTTAATACATATTGAAAGGAAAGAGAATTCAGTGGACCAATGGTGATGGGAGGAGTCAATGTAGCATAATAGTTCTCTTTACTCACACTAGAGCAGCACTGTCCATATAGTGGGAGAGGGAGCCAATCAAACGTGTGGGGGAAAGACAGTTGAATTTCAAAATGGATCCATTTGCTATTTGATTACTATTGATTACTGTGCTGTCACAGCCTTCTTGACAGTCACGGCCCACATCCTTCTGTCATCAGTTTTATTCATGACGTCACATAGCAAGATACAGTTCGTTTTTCCTATGCTTGAACTCTCTACAGACCGAGACACCGTCAGATGTTCTGTTAGGCCGAGAAATACATCATTGCAAGGTGAGTGCGCAATGAAGTCTTTCTCGGCCTAGCAGAACAACTGACTGTGGCTCCATCTGGTGAGAGTTCATACAGTAAAAAAACAGACTGTAATGACTAGTGGTCCATTGATAATTTAAGTATATTTCATTAGAGTTAGTTAAAAAATTAAACTTATTGTAGATTTTGGTAACTCATGTTACAAAAAATATATTTTCTGTAATTACCTCTTAGAACCAAATATCTTGTGTCAAAGTTGTAAATGATTGTTGAAATTAGTAGTACATACATCACATTTTATTAAATAAATAATGGAAATTACCTTATTGGGAAGAATTCAGTCTAAAAAATGCTGTAGATCTTCAATGGTGGTCATGGTTGCTCTCCAACAACTTTTCCCTCAATTTTCAAATCACTGTCACATGAAAACTACTGCACACAAATTGATGAAACAAGTGTGCCAACATAATTTAAACACTTCTACGCAACCTTCCAAAAAAACACCCAAAATTTAAATTTTTAAAAAATATTGCATGTCTCTAGTTAGATGGAATTACCCATAGAAGTGATTGCAATGCCTTTTAGACCTTTTTCCAGCCTATAATTAAATAGTTTACCTTATAAATACTATCAACAGAGTACCAAAAACACACTTTGACAGCCATTCACGTGGTGTCATCAAGATTTTGCCACAACAAAATGGAAACATCTATATGCTTAAATTTTTTTCAAAATCTCGTGAATGGATTGATGAGATCTGGTTGCAAGCGAAGTCCATCGTGCTATGAAGTTTGAGATTGTGTTGATGTGGCAGGTGGCTCAAGCGTCGCTCAGCCTCTCGCTGCGTCTGGACGACACGCCGGTGACCAAGCGCAGCAAGACCAGCTCGTTCATCTCCCACATGGACATGAGTTGGCTCGGCGGCGTGCTCGTCGCTGCCGACACTCAGGTATGTATCTCCGTAGCATGGGACTGTGTTGATGTCGCAGGTGGCTCAAGCGTCGCTCAGCCTCTCGCTGCGTCTGGACGACACGCCGGTGACCAAGCGCAGCAAGACCAGCTCGTTCATCTCCCACATGGACATGAGTTGGCTCGGCGGCGTGCTCGTCGCTGCCGACACTCAGGTATGTATCTCCGTAGCATGGGACTATGTTGATGTGGCAGGTGGCTCAAGCGTCGCTCAGCCTCTTGCTGCGTCTGGACGACACGCCGGTGACCAAGCGCAGCAAGACCAGCTCGTTCATCTCCCACATGGACATGAGTTGGCTCGGCGGCGTGCTCGTCGCTGCCGACACTCAGGTATGTATCTCCGTAGCATGGGACTATGTTGATGTGGCAGGTGGCTCAAGCGTCGCTCAGCCTCTTGATGCGTCTGGACGACACGCCGGTGACCAAGCGCAGCAAGACCAGCTCGTTCATCTCCCACATGGACATGAGTTGGCTCGGCGGCGTGCTCGTCGCTGCCGACACTCAGGTATGTATCTCCGTAGCATGGGACTATGTTGATGTGGCAGGTGGCTCAAGCGTCGCTCAGCCTCTCGCTGCGTCTGGATGACACGCCGGTGACCAAGCGCAGCAAGACCAGCTCGTTCATCTCCCACATGGACATGAGTTGGCTCGGCGGCGTGCTCGTCGCTGCCGACACTCAGGTATGTATCTCCGTAGCATGGGACTATGTTGATGTGGCAGGTGGCTCAAGCGTCGCTCAGCCTCTCGCTGCGTCTGGATGACACGCCGGTGACCAAGCGCAGCAAGACCAGCTCGTTCATCTCCCACATGGACATGAGTTGGCTCGGCGGCGTGCTCGTCGCTGCCGACACTCAGGTATGTATCTCCGTAGCATGGGACTACGTACCACAGTCGTCAGTCGATTTTAGTAGAGATAATAAAGAATGCATTGAAACTACTGCTCTGTTTATAGACTTACCTGGAAAACACTTAATGTATTGACATTTTATATGAACAATAATTCTTTTCTTCATCCGATCATCACCATCTGCTTTGCAATTCATTTTCATTTCAAAACTTGCATAGAAAGAAAAAATAAAACTTGTCATGAGAATGTAGGTTTCTTCAGTGTGTAACCCTCATCAGTGTGTTGTGTCTAATGTCCGTCCGTCCAATCGGGTAGCTCAGTTGGTAGAGCTCTCGCCCGGCAAGTGAGAGGTTCCGGGTTCGAGCCCCGGTTCGGTCGGATATTTTTCACAACACACATCCCTTCATATCAAACTTGTCATATTCACAATTTTTTATATTATTGGGTAATGTTTTTAAATGTATTTTATTATTTTATTTATGTCAACAGTTTGGTCTCTCTGTTACGATCTTCTTAAATATAATAAGTATATGTCCTGAAGAAGATTTCAACGGGAAAAAAAAAATGACAAAATGCCCCAATAATTAATTAGGACCATATGAATGTTTGAAAATACGTTCCTATAATTACTTGTCACGTTTAGCAAAACCAGGCAATGAAGTCTCAGTGTCTACTATTATCTGATATCCTCAGGGTCAGCTGTTCCTGTACCGAGTGCTTCCGATGGAGCCGAACGGCCTCATGACCGTGCCCTATCTCTACTCACATCTGTTATCCTCAGGGTCAGCTGTTCCTGTACCGAGTGCTTCCGATGGAGCCGAGCGGCCTCATGACCGTGCCCTATGCGGTGACTCAGCTCGAGTATTGCCTGGTGACGGGCCTCGACTGGTGGGACCTCCTCATCTCGTTGCGACCGACGATGATCGACACGGTCTGCGAGAGGCTCACGGAGAGCTTCAACAGACAGCTGCCGTCCGTGCAGCAGTTCCATTACGTGCAGTTCCTCAACATCAAGACATCACTTTATAGGTCAGTAGTCGTGCCTCCGTCCATACATCACTTTCTTATAAAATTTGAATTATAAACTAAATAATGTACCAACCAGCAATCAAAGTGCAGTTTATCGATTTATCAATTTTGGCAATATTTTCAAAATAAACTAAAAGTCTCACGTACCCTCTAAATTCTTGACTGTTTTAGAAACAAATAGGTACCTACTACCTATGTAAAATAAAAATAATAAAATATATGCCTCAATTACAAATAAAAAAGTGAAAAAATCAAGATGAAATTTTGTACATGGTAATGTTTCAGATTGAATGGCTGATTAGTTGGAACTGGGCTGCGCGTACAATACAAAGGAATCATACCGTATTAACTCGTGTATAAGACGCAATTATATGTCAATATTTTGATTCTGAAAATAGCCCTGCGTCTTATACACGCATACCAAGCTTTTTTCCCAGTAAATCCAAGGTGGATGTTTGTAAACAGAGCTGTGGTAGACTGCCACATGTTGTCGATCTCTGCCTTTCCCTCTCACTCTGTCTGGACTACTCATACTGTGTCTAGACACAACACTATTAACATATTAAATGTGTGCAACAAAATGTTTTCTCTTGCATTTAGATCAGGAGACAAAATATATGTTAACGTCTGAAAAACATTACTCTGACAGACATAAAATAGACTAAACACTGTTGAATGGCGATCTTAATGGAAGGGGAGGAGAGGAGTTATGTTTGTTTTGGAATGCAGAGGAAAGGCAGGTGCGCGTCTGTTAGAACAAGCAACAGCTGCTGGGAAGAGACTCCCCTCCCCCCTTTCTCAGAAGCAGGAAATTACTGTTTGTTTACAACAAGTTGTCAGTGATTTTCATTCAAATAGCTCAGTTAGCTGGATAACCAACATTTAGATGGATATCATGTATACAAACACACAATGTTTTTCATAATTTTACTGCGTCTTATACACGCATGCTAAGTGTTTTCTTAAAATAGACTTCTCAAAACAAGGGTGCGTCTTATACACGAGTGCGTCTTATACACGAGTTAATACGGTAGTTGAAGTCACAAGAGTACCTACCATAGTAATGATTGCTTTATAATCCACTTAATCTTGTTTTCTAGACTGACAATCAATGGACAGTCCAAATCAGCTGATCTCACATCTCTCCTGATGCTACACTCGGTAGCGACGGCATTCAAATCTCTTCTTCGTCCGTCCGATCTGTCCAGCCACGACAAGGGTCCAGCCGAGAGCCTGGCAGGTGCGTTGACATCCTGTCTTCATGGAATTCTCTCTTCATTTTGTTTTCTTATAACTACCTATTCCATCCCCGGCACTTCTGTTACCAGCCAGTCTCCCATCTTTTGCTCCCTTTACTATTCTGTCTCCTCCCATTGTCGCAACATTCTCATTCCATTGCCGTCCGTCGTCTCTTCTTCACCCACTTGTTGATAGCCTCACTCCACATGTATCTCTCACAGCATCATTTCTTACACTGGTTTTCAATACAATTCTCATTAAAATTTTCATTTTACTCGCATCTTCCTGATCACATAGGTAGATAGATATTAGGATTTGTGGCGCTCAATAGCGAGGTTATCAGCGCCTAATTCTTGAATCCTATTTTATTTATTGTATTTTATTTTGTTATTATCTTCCGATAGAACTGTAGGTGTAGAGTATTCAGATATGGGCATCGTCAGTAATTATTTACATGTGTATAGAAACATATTTACAGATACTAAAATTATAGAGAAGTTTCAAGCAAGTAAATTATATGAAATACTCATGATGACTCATGATTTATTTCTAATTATTGCATCTAACTATGTGCTCACTAAGTATTATCCAAAATTAGACCACTCAAAACATGAGTTGCTCTTAAATATGACAGCACCAGACAATGATCTGCATTGTTCCGCAGCTCTGCTGGACTCCGCGCCCGCCGCGATGACGGAGGTGCTGACGGACGTGGACAAGGTTCTCTTCCACCTCGAGGCCAAGGAGTTCACCGTGGAGCCGAGCACGCTTCAGAGTCTGCAGCAGCTGATCCAGTGGGTCGCCGACCTCGCGCTCAACCTCCTCGCTCGGTTGCCGGAGCAGCGCAGCCAGAAGAGTGCCGGGGTGAGCGCATACAGACTATACAGTTCCCATCATTATCCACAATCCACTCGTTGCTCAGAAGTTTGAGCATAGCCATTCGAGAGAGATGTATTCACGTTGTCCAATGAGATCAAAGCGCTTCAGTCTTCATAAGTCAGATTCTTGGACTCACAAGAGTTGTATGGCAACCCAACCAACCTGCTGATTCAGAATGCGCACTGGTATCTTAAACTGTAAACTTTAACTTAAACCTGAAGAAACTGGGTTCGAATTGCAATCTGAGTGCGTGTTTTTATTTTGCAGGTTGTCTCTTAATAAAAAAGACTAAAGCTGGGTTCCCATACTTCACATCGAATTCACTTCCGGTTCGCTTCGCTTTCGCAAAATGGCTACCTTTTAACAAGGGAAATCGTCCATGTTTACATTCGCATGTTCCCGTGTTTCGGTTTCGTTAAAGTTGAGCCAATTTTAACTTTGACGAGACCGAAACGAAACCGAAACAAGTGAACATGCGAATGTAAACATGGACGATTTCCTTTGTTAAAAGGTAGCCATTTTGCGAAAGCGAAGCGAACCGGAAGCGAATTCGATGCGAAGTATGGGAACCCAGCTTAAACCAGTCGAGATAATACCTAATACTCTCTGTTTTAAATTGCTATATTGCTTGCCTATTTTGACTATCCCCTATAACAATGGAGGTGCAAAGTGAACCCTCCATTTCTGAGGGCTATTCAGCATTTTATTTGTGTTTGTGTTCAGGCATTTTCCCCAGACACTGCATATTCCATGTCAAACGGACTTGGGTCTGCTGAATGCACTTTTCACTACTTTTACTACCAAAATAAAGCAGTTGAAACCTGTAATGTAAATATGAACTGTTAATTACCATTTAGTGACACAGTGTTGAAAAATGTGTACAAGTGAACAAACCTAACCTAATTATGTCACTCCTTGTTGTTACTAGCAAATGTTATTTGTATTTGAGAGATTACCACGGTCTACTTGGTTGGGCTCCTCCCCTCTCCACCTTGGTACATGGCATGTTAGGAGTGTATTAATTAGCGAGTGTCTCCATTCAAGCATTTAATTTTTTTATTTCATAGCTCCCCCTACAGGTCATCCCTGATCAATCAGATATTTCAAATTTTTCATATTTAATTACCTAGGTATCACTATACAGGTGAGCTGTCAGTTTTAACTTTTGAAAGCTCTTTTCTGATTGGTTGAAGAAGTAACATGACCATTATTTTATCTTATTTTACACATTTCCATTGAATTCGGTCAAGAACTTATAGTGTTATTGACATTTTCAGCAATTTCGATGTCAGAAATGACCTATCAAAAAGAAAAGGCATCGTTCTTCAATTGTGCAAACTATTTCTATTTGTTCTTTTGCTTCAAAATCAATGACATCACATTCTCAATGTGTCCACATGATCTCTGTCTCAGTACGACCTGCTGCGCGACTCTAAGGCTCTGAACGTGCTGCGCGAACTGCTGGTCGTGATCCGCATCTGGGGCCTGCTCAGACAGAGCTGCCTGCCAGTGTTCGTGCGCAGTGCGGAGAACCTCGACGTGTTGGCGCTGCTGTTCAAACTGCTCTCGCGTCTCGTTCAGAACGCGGAACCTGACGAGAATCTGCTCGGTGAGTCACATGGGCCTCGTTATACATCAGTATATCCCCAACTCCGACAACATCTGTATATCTCATGTCTGTACAATAGTACCAGGGCAAATGCAGTGACTGAAGTTAGTCGCAGTGACTGAAATCTACAAAATCATTTTGTAAATAAACTTTATGAAAGACGATTAAAATCATCAGAGTTCATTAAATTACAAAATTATGAAATATTGGAATAAAAAATTAAAATGTGTAATATGTGTAATTTAAATTTGACGTTGCTTAGCTGTGCGATGCCAAAGGGGGTAGATCTACAGATCATAAAACATGGCCAGGAGCTTGTAAGGCCGGGTAGGACCAACTTTGGATTAAGTTAATTATCAATGGTTAGTGGATATTAGTGAATCTTATCGGCTGTGGAATTCGCGCCAACTTGATTCATTGGTTAACCATCGATAGTTAACTTAATCCAGAGTTGGTCCTACCCGGCCTAAGTAAATGTCTTGAGCAGAGTGGATAGAAAATCACAGCCTTGTATACATAGATTGGACGGTGACTCAACTGCATGGTAAACCGTGTAACACCAATTACCTACTTTTTGGGACGATGCGACCGTAGCGGCAGAATAGAGAACATTGCCTGTTGTTTTGGAGTTCAGAAGTATTTTTCTAGTTCAGCTATTTGCCGCAATGCATAAAAGGAGATCGCCTCGATCAAATAAAGTCTCGCCTCCAATGACAAAATTGTATACACTGGGTAACTGCATGCAGTAGACACACTTTTCTTTTATGTATAGAAGTTATTATGTGAAGTTTTATGTTTTGAATTTCCATTTGCTTCGTCTTGAGCTTGAGCCATTGACATGAATGGCAGTTGTCACTGGATACGGGGTTAGCCGATATAGGTATAGAGAGAATCGACGTACTATAAACAATTTCATGATTTTTGAAGAAATAGCGTAGTAAATGCTTATTCCCTCTTTATGCAGATAATTTCAATAAATTATAACAATTTAATAAATTAGGTGGTTTGGCAAGTGGTTTGTTATTAAAACTTATTTATTCTTTATTTGTCATCATCAGTCTAGAACGAGTATCTCTTTAATTGTTCTCTGCGTTGAATTTAGTGATTACGTTCTTTGGGAGTATAAATAAAGCAGGTCATGTACTTTGGCATCTATATTTCCCTATCAAAAATAATTGCATTAGAAAAGGTTTGTGTGAAATTGTGTTATCTGGAACAGTGTGACATTTTCTAATCTGTTCTTGGAGGAAGTGGTCCTGAAAGTGTTGAGTGTTGCAAAGGGCAGGAAGTGGTGGACTGATATTAGAACCAAGTCGTAACCGCCATTATCATAGCCATTGTCGTAGGCATACCCTCGAAGCAGTTCACTTTTGGCAGTGTTGCAGTGATTTTAATAGTGAAAGAGGACCTTGTGGTAGTCTTGATCTTTTAACAGTCCACTTTTGTCATTATCTTCGTAGTTTTAATAGTAGTGTTAGGAAGACTTATCGTGATGGCTAAACCGAAGCCTATTGATCCAAACTCAAAGGACAGAAATAAATTCCTGTTGATTTTGGTGATATTGTGCGGTGTTTTCAGCTTCTTGTACTGGTTCATCTTTTTCCCTTTGGTCTGGGAGTTTCTAACCGTCGAACGAGTCAATCGCTTTTGGTTCAACCTAATCTGCTTTGGTCTCTTTGCCTCCTGGCTTCTGTTGATTTCACTGTGCGTCTTGATTTGGTATATCTACAACCTCGGGCCGGCTGAGCCTCGTCGTCGCGGCATCCCCCCCGCTCAGGACGCGAGGAGGTTCGAAGGACCGCGATACGACGTCCTTCCCTCCAAGGTGCAGCCCAAGGCCGACGTAGAGATGACAGCGCTGTCTCTGAAGCCCGTCTCGATGATCGAGCAGAGCACCGTGGCGATCCCCGTTCAACAGCAGAACACCCCGTCGTTGTACAACCTGCACACAGGGAGGCGGAGTTACGAGGTGGAGAACGAGACGCAGAAGCGGCAAACGTCTCCGGAACAGCCAAGCAAGAAGCAGATCAAGTATAAGGGCATCTCGTGTTCTGACTCGGAACCGAGCTTGAACGACTGGGGGATTATGTTCGCGAACAAGGAAGGACAAAACGTCGCCCTACGAACGAAACGGGAGACTTTGCCATCAACTCAACATGCAGATAAAGTGATTGTGACCTCCGTTATCGTGGAACCTGAGAAACATTCTCCAGTCAATGAGCGACAACAGCGAGACAGTAACCTGTTCAGGTTTCCAGACCGTTCTTCTTTGTTCGAAGAGAATCCCGATGGCGACGGAGAAATCATCCACGAATCCGAACCGCTATCTCCGAGCTTCACTCCAAACGCCGACAAGTTGTCGCAGAATCTTCCCGTGTTCGATTCCTACTTGCATCTCGTCGACATCGAACCACCCTTGTCTCCTCGCGAGGTGTTCTTCAGCGATCTGATAAAACAGGCCAATCAGAGCGACAGCAACCGGCGCAGCTACTGCGTGAGCGACAGCACGGCCGTCAAGCCTGATCCCAACTCGAGGAAGAGTGTTCCGTTGTTCATGTACGCCGACAAGATGCGGGAAGCCGAGGAGGAACGAGCACAAGAGGTTGAACGAAGCGTTGACAGTGACTTGGAAATATTCCAAGATGCATCTCAAAAGACTCCTTTCGAATCCAGCGAAATTTTATGTGACAGACGGGATAGAGCTCCTTCGAAGATCGTTAGTTTTGTTCCGGTCATTAATCTCGACGACGACTTGAGAGAGGTCACGGCGATGTTCATTGAAAAAGAAAAAAAGCATTCTTGCCTTCCACCATTGCCCGTCATGCCTGCTGATGCCGAAGTTATTGAGAAGGACGTCGAAGAAATTGACGAGAATTACATCACCGTCGATGACACTAAACCTTTGAAGCTGAGCATGGATGAGGAACCGACTGCCGTATCGCCAACCAGAATGAAACTCGATTCACAGAGCGAATATTTCATTGCCAACATTGACAAGCCGAAAACCATCACTTCGGAAGTATTCTTTGAAATTCATGATTCTTGCCCCAAGTCGGGAACGGTCAAACAAGTGCAGGTTATAATTCCAAGGCATAGCCAAGATGTTTCAAACTCAAACGATCAAATGGAGTTTGACCCAGTTGATGATTGTGTTTTTGAAGACGTGCAAACTTCACTCAGCAAACTGAAGCATAAACATAAATAGTCGATTCCATTTGCAGCCAAAGAAGTGCAACAACAATCTTTTATTGTGACATACTTGTAAATAGAGAGACATTTCCATGAACTAAATCAAGAGTATCAAATTGAATGCTCACATTCTGTTACAATGGGACAAAAGTTTAATCAATTTCAAGAATTGTGTTTATCTCTGTAAATAAGGAAAACTGTTCCTGTATAAAATTGAATGCTCACATTCTGTTGCAATGGGACAAAAGTTTAATCAATTTCAAGATTGTGTTTATCTCTGAAAATAAGGAAAACTGTTCCATAACTCTGTCCATACAAAGCTGTGGTCTACAATTGTATGGGAGAAATGAGATGCAAAGAAGTGAGTAAATGTGATATTGCGGTTTCATACTTGTGGGTTGATGGATAGGTACATTCTTATCCAATATTTTATTAGAAAATATCTATATGAAAATAGAGTATCGAACCATTTAAGAATTCCGTACTGTTCATTAATAATGTCAAGATTTGGGTTGTAAACCACAAAAAAATCTGTACCTGCCATCAGAAAAAAGGGTTAGTAATGAATAATGACTAATTAGTATCCACTAAAAAGACTCCAATTCTTTGGGGTTTACAGTTTCCAAGTTGTTAAAGCACCACTCCAAGACAAAATGCTCAACCTATTTTAACTATCAGCCCAAAAGTAGTACAAATGGGATAAAGAAATGCGTCAAAGAATGGAGACTTGTTTCTATTATTTTCTTCCCTAAAGTTTAAATATGATCGCGAGTACTGACAATCATACTTGCAAGGAAAGTTTTAATTTTTTTTTCAATTGTCATTTTACTTGTCAATCATTACCTACAATACTTAAATTTTAATTACCCCTCAGATTAACTACCCCTAGGCCCTCCATGACTACGAGAGTTTTCTCATGTTTGTCTGATTTGTTATAGACGAGTGCTGCCTGCTCCCGAGCCAAGTGATGATCCCGACCTTGAACCCAGCTGTGGAGACAACGGCCATCGCTTCTCCAGCGCTCTGCTATCAGTCACTTCCCGTCCAGGTAATTTCACACGAGTTCGCAACCTACCTACTTAATGAGTACATTCATTGCAATTTGAGAAGTGAAATTACTAATATCACTCTGAATGTGCTATTTCCTACGCTGACAAACTTTTTCAGTTCATTTCCTTTTTCTCTTTTTTATTTCTATCTGTACCATGGGGAGCCATTTACATGAATTATTCTCCTCCACATGTAGTACTGTGTGTCATATTTCAAAGAAGTTAAAATTAATTTCTGTACTTCCTGGTATATTTATCTTCTTCATGACTTCATAAGAACATTGATCAACGGCAGCTTTGTTTTATCTACAATTTTGTACGTTTACATTACAGGAATATTGTTAATAATATTTAGAATGTTAGGATGTTTGAATACGTGACTGAGCGTAACGAAGTATGCTTTACTTTGGTTTCACAGCTGGAGTTCAACGTGGAGCCCGACTGCCTGCACTTCGTTCCCGAAGTGAACGCAGTCGAGGGAGCCATCCAGGTCGAGCAGACCGTTGACACCTTGAGACACATCTACCTCGGCAAGTTCCCGCTCGCCGTCAAGCAGTGCAGTCGGTAAGTTCGCCAACAACAGTTAACCAATACTTTAGTTAAAAGTAAAAACCAAACTTTTAGCATCAACTCCTTCATTTACCAACTCTTGTTTTCCAACTCTAGTTTCCAAGTAATTAGTTTACCAACGCTTTAGTTTAAACCAAGTTTTTATCACATCAACTGTTTTTTTCGAAATTTCCACGACTTCGTGTAAATTTTGGAGAAACAAAAAACTGTAATGTCAAACTCCTGAAGAAGCCTGCGGAAGGCAGGCGAAATATTGAGAGATTCAATAATAATATAGTTTGTGAAATGTTCAATATATAATTTATTGTTTATTTTATGTAAAGCCAAACTTAAGAACTGAGTTTGTTTGTAATATACTGCAAATGTTTGAGCGAATGTAGCGAGCATCACGACGGTAGGTACTACTCTTGACACTTTCTCTGTGTGTTTTTTGTTTCTTTGTTTGTTTGTGTTTTTGCCAGCAGTGCCCAGGTCAAACCGTTCAACCAATCGATCAGAAATTCTCATTTTTAGTTTTTGAACAGACTCTGGTGATTGTTTTGAAATTTAAACTGGAACCGTTTGACCAATCAACTTCAAATTTTGCATGGACATTGGGACCAGCACTTTAGGTGTTTTGTCAATTTACAGACTAAGTAATCTGTCATTAACTTCAAGTTCTTGACGCAGTTCTTGGGTGCGTACGTTTCGCTGCGGCGGACACTGGCAGTGATCGATGTGTGGAATGTTGCAGATGCGGGGGGAAGGCGCAGGTGCAGAGCATGTCGCGCACCGCGACCATCCGCGCATGGGACCAGCGCTGGGTGCGCACGTGTCGCTGCGGCGGACACTGGCAGTGATCGATGTGTGGAATGTTACAGGTGCGGGGGGAAGGCGCAGGTGCAGAGCATGTCGCGCACCGCGGCCATCCGCGCGTGGGACCAGCGCTGGGTGCGCACGTGTCGCTGCGGCGGACACTGGCAGGTCCACAACTACATCTAGTTCTTGCGCATCACAACTCAATGATACTTGATATTGGAGATCGAGACTACATTTCTTGGAATATAAGAGGCATTATGAAGAGGAAATGCAATTACTTATGCTTGAGTTAGAAGAATGAATTACACCCATCAAGTTTTTGACTCGAGACTCAAGGAAGACATAATTTAATGAATTAAAAAAGCAACTGGAAACTAGCTTTAATAAGTAGCCTAATTTAAAAATACAATTTAAAGTAAAAACAATATTATACATATGCATTTGAAGGGCACAGTGCAATATGTCCATGAGAGAAAATGTTTGGACACGCATTAAACAGTACATAAAATGGAATATTGGGTGAAAAATATTGAATTTCGTGTTTATTGTGCATTCTTAATCCTCTTTTCTTACAAAACATAGTACATACCTATACAAAATTTACTTTTTTTCACCCAATATTTAATTTTATGTACTGTTTATTGCGTTTATCAAACATAATATTATTCTCTCATGGACTTCCAGTTATTGCATTGAACCCTCCATTTATGGTTGATGGTTGAAACAATGATTTCTGTAATTCCGGCTAAGGTATAAGTAGTACATAATATTAAATTTAAAATATCTAATATACTTTCTATTTTTACAATATAATATTTTGTGCTCGAGCACTATTTTAATTCTGCCAATGAGACAAGAATGAAATTACTTTTTGCAATCAAAATTCATATGATCATCACCTGTTTCCACTTTCCAGCATTACCTAGGCTATATTTTATATAATAAGTACCTATTTGTAGGTATTTAGAAAAATATTCGTTCTTGATATTTTTATTTTTATGAATTTTATATATAGTTGTACCAACTTGCATGGAAAATCTATTGGGTAACCTATCCAAGATCCTAACGAATTATTGTATTTAATCCAATGAAATTGTAGTTATTATGATAAATGTATTGCCTAGAATGACTGTTCAAAATGAAATTACAATTAATTTGTCTTGACATTAGAGTTGCAGTGATATTAGTATTGTAATTATTTGCCTGAACTTCATACATAATTTTCTTATTTTCTAAGATAAAAGACTATCCTTGGCCTTAAATACCACCATATTTTGGAGATTGTGACCTTATTACTTTGAAATGATTACTAAACTGTACCTAGTAAATAATTTGCTCGTGAAATCCCATAACATTTCTTTTTAATAATGTATAGTCTACTAAAAGTGCTGATCTGTTATATATTTATTCAACTACATTGAACTACCAATAAGTCACATTCCTGGAAATGGTGGATGTCATTATTGGTGGTCCTTCCCCTTAAAACTATTCCCACCAAATGATGATTTACTTGTATTAATGTTGCAACATTGGTGAATGTAGGTATTTAATATTAATTTGATTGAGTATTGTAAATATTTTTGAATTAAATATATCGTGTATTCAATTTTGTACATATTTATATAATATACAACACTTTATGTATACAACAATCTCGTTTTTTCTCCAGAATATCCAGAATTCAATTTCTTTAATTCCAAGATGTTGATTTGACAAAGAAATCTGACATCTTTCCTCCGATTGCATCCAATAATTAAAATTTAAATAAATGTTATCACAATTTGTGGCTAGAAACGTCTCGAATTCATCAAAACAAAGAAATAAGTGATTTTCAAAAAAAATTAACGTGTTTTAAATTTTCATTTTTTAACATAAAATCAACATAATACAGAATCGCTAAAACAAATGTCAACAAAAACTAAAAACAGCTCGGAATTAGAATACCAATGGCGCAAATTAGTAATTTTATCAGAATCAGTGAAATTCCATACACTTCATTAAATTTCCATAGCGAAAACTTTAGACGTTTTTGTAAATTTTAAGAGTAGGTAACTAATAAAAGTGTCCTAATGTTTGCACTGCGGGGTCATATTTATAACATTTAAATTCCCAATTCTGATGGAATCTGATTCGGTGCAATGTTAATCCTTATGGCCGTAACGGGATTCCTTCAGGAATGGAATGGGAAAACGTTCTAGAATACGCCTCACTGACTAATTGTCACCACGCGAAAATTACGCTACAAAACAGAACAAATAACTTTGTTTGTACAAAATCGTTTTTAGTGTTTTATCCTCCCTCTTCAAATACTTGAGGATGTTATGAATAATGCAACCCTCAGCTTATTTAACGCCTCCTGTCACGGTTCATCCCCACAGCCCCCACATCATTTCACGCCATGAATCTGCATTTTCATCGGACTATGTGATCGCCGAAGACTTGTATTGTATCAAGGGTGGAAACACTGCCAATATGTGTGTTTTAACTTCCAGGGCTAAGATGTTTAGGATCCTTTTTTAATTTTTTGTTCAGACACGTCTAAAAATGATACATACCTAAATTTATGTTTATGAATTCCTGATTACAAAAGGACGTGTTTTATTTTGCCTCAAAATGCCTTTTTCTACATTTTTTTTATAAATTTAGTCCTTTTCTTAATATTTAAAGGTCTTTTTGTCATTTTTTAAATTTTTGGGTAAAATAATATCATATATTTCTTCCACAAATTGTTGTAACTTGAAAGTTTCAAGTGTCAACAATTATTGTTGTCTTCACAAAGTTGCCATCCTCCACTTGGATGACCATCATACTCAAATTAAAGTTCATTTAATATCTTACTCCAAAACCAATAAATCGAATAATATGTTGGCGAATATTACTAAGCATAACATTTCATTGGTTCTTTTTCGGGGTTTTATGGTCATTTTTTAATAGTCTAAAGATACTAGTTTGCCTGCCATTTTGGACGTTTCAAAACCATAGATCCTAAACAAACATTGATGATGATTGTTCAATGACTGCGTGTATCGTTCTGGGCATTGACTCGATCTTCATAATTTATTGATAATCTTGTCATAAAACCAGAAAAAATAATAACTTCTCGTGTCTGCTTCTGAGATAATTTGAGCTGCCTCTCCGAGTGATCTTATGGCAGCCAAGTAAAATCGTTTCATTTTTAAGGGTATTCTAGTTATACCACGTGATCATAAATATAAAATTGGAAATTGGCCAAACTACTGCACCCAAAGTTGTGAGAAAAGTTTTTTCCTCGTTATAAAAGTAATTCTAAAAAATTTTCACCTAAAAAAAATCCCTTGTCAATTTTTTTGCCGATTGCTTTTATAATGGAATATAAATAAGTTCAGCATTTATCAGAAAACAACACTGCCTATTTTTCAATAACTTCATTTATTATCTGGCCACAGTCCCCAATAAATGATGACTGCATCGAAGAAAAATCCGATAAGTAAAGATTTTGTTTGTAGATCGATTGTAATAAAAATACATAAAAAAGTAAAATAACGGCATAGTGTTGTTTTCTTCGCCTATTCGTAACGAAGACAATGAGACCCACATGCAAGTCTGTAGAGTGATAATTGCGGTCTTATTTAAACCCCATTAAAACAGCATTGTGTAGGCAAAAAATTGAAATTAAACATTTTTTTTGTGAAATGGTCACGTGAGTAGTAGAATCACTTTTATCAGAACCACTTTTATCAGAATTTTATCTTTTAGAATCACTAGATTTGAACAATAAACTTTCATCTTGTAGACTTGGACAATTATCCAACTATACCTAAGGATAAAATCAAGACTATACCAACGTGTGCTATTTTAATAGTTATGAAACCAAAATCGAAATTATTTTCCTGTACCTTCCTTGTCAAAGTTTTGTAATTTCCTGCAGATGTCATGAAATTTACAGGATATTGAGTCCTTATTTTTAAATATAGTTGAAATGTTGGATTATTTTTAAATGGCAATTAAAAAAAATGTTTTATCGGGCGATTGCGCCACCTTAAGCAAAACTGATAGGACCCGCGATTATTATAATTATTATCTTGTAAGCAAACGAACCTTAAAATGTAATCTTTGATTTAGGTCACTACAGGAAAAGGAGAAACAACAAAAGTTGAAACTCACCAAAAAGAACATAGGATAATTTTCAAAAGTTTATTTTTTATTTTGCAAAGGTTTAATATTAGATTGATGTAAATAAAGTACACGCGTTAAGGTGATACAAGCTCTCGGCCGTTTTCGCAAATTGAGGGAGAAAAATTGTTTCATAAGTGGGTGTAACTTTGATAGGATGTTTACACGATCCGTCTGATATTATATTTGTAGCACATTTTCATTTTTTCATTTCACATCTTCTTGATTAGGCGCCGCTTATTTAACAAAACCGCGCTAAACTTAGAAATGTCCTATACGATTGGAGATAAGCCCGTGAACCAATTGATCTCTAGTTTTAAAAGTGTGTTGTACAATAATGAACTCAGGGTTATCACTTGGCACATTTTAAAAATTACATTTCAGACGGCACCCAGCGAGACGAGAAAATAGCAAATTTTTCACCAAAATTCAACTAGTTATTAGGTAGGTACTAATGGGGTTGTTCACTGCCATTTGCTCTCACTCGCAACGCTAGCGGCATTGGAGTAGTCTCTCTCTGATTGGTTGGTCTCTGAATCCAAGATCACTGAATCAAACTCCCGCCAAGGTTTAAAAATATTCCATTCCGTTCTGCATTTTGATTGGCTCTCTCTCGGCATTTTGATTGGTTCTTATTACGGTTAGGACAGCAACGCCATCTACAATAGTTTTGCGTGATCAACCCCATTGACCAATGTAAGTGGGCGTTGCCTTATGAAAGACAAAAGTATTACCATGGTAACTCCAGGGTTCGTAGAAAAATAACAATTTTTCATTGAAACAAATGAAATTCAAAAAGATCAAATAATTTAGCTCACACGTGTTTAATAGTTTAATTTACCACTTGAAATAGAACAATCAATATTTTTAAACTCATATAAATCATGTTTGATGATTGCTGGACAATTATTACAGTGGTACAACGAAACAAATTATATTTTGTCAGGTATGTTGCCAAATTGTTTTACTTTTTAATGGCTTCTGTCATTGGATTGTTTCGTCAACTTAAAAAGGTCTTAGCTCTCATATGATAAGTTAATTGAGACTGAACAAGATTCAAGTAGATAGTTTAAATCTTTACTATTATTAATGGCAATTTGTAGATTGTAAAACTGTTAAATTCTTTAAGAAACAGCTGTTTGCTGTTAACTGACAGTTGTTTGGTCACTTGACCAAACATTGACTTTTGTTTTATGACGTAGTGGGGGGAGGAGATCTACATTGGTCAATTAACGAAGCAAAAAAATAAAAATGTGCAATGGATAACCCTAGGTCTGTCTTTTATCTAAGCATGATTCATATTTCAAATCATTTCGTCCGCCCATTTCTTCTCAAATTGTATCCAAAAAAAGTGCCTACAACAAGCGGCAAAATCGCTAGTTGCAAAAGTGTAAATTAGGTAACCAACGGCTTTAAAACCGATTTGTTATTAAATGTAAAAAATATTAAAATCCACTCAAAATGTTCAGAGAAGGTGACCACCGTATTCCCCAAAACGTCACACATTCATGTGAAGAAGGACTAATTTCGATTATTAAAATTAACTACAACATTTATTTTCCTTCACTATTTCTGCACCTTATGAAAAGAAGAGAAAGCCCGATGTCCATTGTATAGGTATATAGATTTTGCTTTGCACACTTTTAACTTTTAAGCTCTATCAATTGAAAATGGATTCTATACCTATAGTTAGAGCCAAGATTATATGGTTTATCACTTTTAATCACAAAATTTCACTTTAAAATCAAACATTTTGTAAAATTTCTATTTTGTGATGTTATATTATTTGTTGAGCGAGCGTAGCGAGCGTCACCACGGTACTCTTATGGCACTTTCTGTGTGTGTGTTTTGTTTTTTTTTTGTTTTTTTTTGTGTGTGTTCACAGCCCAGGTCAAACGGCAAAACCAATCGATCTGAAATTTTGCACATATACTAACGTAATCTATGCGGTCCCTGGGATCGTTTTTAAACTGGATGATGTGATTGGTTCAAATTAAAAAAAAAAAACTTTCGATTGGTTGTTCCGATCAATTTGAAATTTTGACAAGTCATTACGACCAACATTGTACCCAATCATACAAAGTTTCAGCCAAATCCTCCCATTGGTTAAAATTTTAAAATATCTTTCATATGATTTTTGAAATTTAAACTAGAACCGTTTGACCGATCAACTTAAAACTTTGCATGGTCATTGGGACCAACATTATCTGTATTTTTGACAATTTTCAGACTTATCTGTGTTTAAATCCAAAATTTATTTACATTTTATGGACATTTTGCGTGTTTGCTGTCAAATTACTCATAAATGTTGATCACGGCTATTTCGACTCTTTATAGTTCCAAGGTAGTTAGAGCAGAAACTTTCAAACGTATGAAACTGATATGACCGTTCAACAGATCGTCTAATATTGTGTAAGTACACACACTTTTATCAGTAATTTTCCCGGGGTCCTATTCTATAACATTAGAATTCCCGATTCTGCAGGATATGAGTGGTCCCAGGTATATTTTTTTAAATAGATCCTATAATTTTTGAATATTAACAAGGAACATCTTAATCATAAAGGTTCAATCGATCAACTTAAGCCTTTGCATGGTTATTGGGACTTAAGCCCCATTTACATGGTGCAATTTCTTGAACAACTTCTGTCCCACAGTGGTTCTGCTCGTGCGCAGTGTCACTTTTGAGATGAAAAAGTGACTCTGCACATGTGCAGAACTTTTGTAGCATAGAAGTTGTTCAAGAAATTGCACCGTGTAAATGGGGCTTAATACTTCAGGAATATTTGGAGATTTTTATACCTACAAGTCTTTAATGATATTTTCGATAGACATAATTTCGGTTCGAGGTGTTACGCGTGTCCGTGCTCGCTCATCAACGCGTTACACAGAGCGTTTCCCTAGTGTTAAACATAAAACTAAGAGAAATTATATCTTAAAACCACCAAAACGCGAAATTGCCAATATTTTAAACGAAATGTAGGCAATTTTAAAACCATATAATCTTGGCTCTACCTATAGTCAATAAACACACTATTAAAGTCTCTTTCAAATTGACTTGTTGAGCTCACCTTAAGGACTTCGAGCCTTCTTCTTCAAAGGAGGAATCAGAAAGAGGTTAAAACACACAGAACGAGGTTTCATTTTTAGGGTAGCAGCATTTTAATAGCTGTTAATTTTTCAAAAGTCCACAATAGAGTAAGTGGACATAACAGAACTGTTAGGTCTAAATAATTATGCAAGTTTTCATAGTTTTCATAGTTTTATTTCCTTTTCACATTACAATAGTACATATTACAATGTATTGACCCTTGAGAGACTCAATAATGAGGCCCCCATATGTTAGGGTATTTAGGAAAGTATTCTTAAAGTAGAGTATTAAAATTTAAAATATGTAGGTATTTATAAGTAATATTACAGTTGGCATTTGACATTATTGAGGAATTCCAAGTGAAGATTAATATTAAACTTATAGTTATTATAATTATTATAATTATGAACTATAAGTATATTTCGAATACCTACTAATATTTTAGTCAAAACTAATTACCTAAGTAACTAACTAATTAATGTTCTTATCATCAAGAAACTCTTCGAGTGAGTAATATGCTGCTTTTGAGAGGAGTGTTTTAAGAGAATTTTTGAACTGATTGATGTCTTTGGCTTTTTTAATTCTATTTGGAATTTTGTTGTATATTTTCGAATGTATGTATGCTGAGTTTTGTTGTATTTGTTTTGTTCTTTTGTATTGAACATGGACCTGTTGAACTTCACATTTTGAATGGTCATATGGATCAACATTTTAGGAGTTTTTGACAATTTCAGATCATATTAGAAACATTTTATGCTTGTTTGAAAATATTTGTCTTTACGTTCTTTCCGTTTCCAAGGTATCATAGAGAAGCAATTTTATTCAACCCCCCCCCCCCCCCCCCCCCATACCCCAACCCTCCAATGGTGGGACAGATAGTATATTATTGTTCCTTCATAACTTGGATAAAAAGAATCCTATACTACATTTCGTGTTAGCACTGTATAGCTCTAGGATAGGTTTGAACCCACGTACATCTAGTACGTTTCAGCATCCGGATTGGTTTTTCATTAGGCACAGTTCAGAAGATACGTAAAAAATTACTTTCTTACTGTTTCAATTAAAAAAAGATCCAACACAAAGAAACAATTCAACAAAAACGCGTTACATTTTAATTTTTGAAACAATCTCCAGGCAATATTATTTTTTAAAGGTTGACTTTTTCCTAATATCATGTAGGACAGCTTACTGTTTCTATTACCACAAACGTTTAAATTGCTTTTAACCAAATTGAAAATGTGATGATTCGTGCATAAATAAGCCTGTGGAATCTCCTATGCTCGAAACAAGAATGTGATAATGGAACTGACATGCGAGCCGCCAAATCACCTCTTAGAAAGATTGCTTTGTTGTTACTTTATTGAATGCTGGGGAATTATTAGGAAAAGCCGAAAAGGGATGAAAAGGATCGGGCGAATTTTGCCGCAAGGGCGTTTGCAGCTGGATCGATTATATCATTCTAATTGAAAAGTGAGTATAGCGAGCGTTACTCACACCATTTCTCTTCTTATGGAACTTGTTTCTTTGATGTTTTTTTGTTTTGTTTTAGCGATCGTAGCGAGCGTTCTTTCTCTGTGTTTTATTTGTGTGTGTTTTGCCTGTGTTGCCCCGACCTCACCGTTCAACTAATCAAACTGAATTTTTGCACACACACCAATGTCATTATGAGCGTTCACGTGTATAGTTTTTGGACAATATTCTGTGATTGGTTGAAAATTGAAATTGGAACAGTTTCGCCGATTAACTTCACATTTTGAATGGTCATATGGATCAACATTTTAGGAGTTTTTGACAATTTCAGATCATATTAGAAACATTTTATGCTTGTTTGAAAATATTTGTCTTTACGTTCTTTCCGTTTCCAAGGTATCATAGAGAAGCAATTTTTACAATAGTTTTTTCACCTGCATAAATGAGATCTTTTGTCAAAGCATCTCGACTACAAATATAGGTATAATAATGTATGATCTGCCCTAGACATTAGATTTTTATTTTGTTACGCACCACAAGAGAATGAGAACAGAATATACAAGACAACTTCGTTCCTCGCTCAAATATGAGTAGTTATGCCAGAAAAGCTGCATACAAATTAGCATAGAAATGGAACCGTTTTGTAATCTTCGTGCAATGAACCTACTCAACCTACTCTTAAATGAGATTTCTCTCTTTAACCTGCTGATTTGTCAACACGGGATGTTAAAGACTTTCCCGGCCATGCATGACACCTTAATCTGACGTACGAGCGACACTGTGGGCGAAAACTAGCGGAAAACTCGCCTGGAAAAGTGCGCATTTCTATAACTTTTAAATTCCCGATTTGGCCACAAACAGATTCAAGGCCATATGGATTAACATTGCACTGAATCGGGAAGTTTAAAGTTCTGAATAGGGAATAGTTATAATTTCAGTTCCAGCTAAACACTGTTCTCTTGAACCCAGAGGTATAATTATCAACTAATGACTAATGAGAGTTTATGAATGACGCATCCAGGGTTGCCATTTTTAAAAAATTAGATTAGATTATTTATGTGTGTTGACCATACATGATATTGTGGACTTGTCATACAAAATATTATAGTTTACAAAGTATAAATTAAATAAAAACACCAAGTCAGTACCTACGTAAATAATTAATATTCTAGTTGCAAAAAATAAACAAGATTGAGGTCTGTTAACATAGCAGCCAGAGTCAGATCTCATTATTGTTTATTTTTTGGGTGACAAGCAATTTTTCAATAGTTTTAGTCGTATATCGTAAGAAATAAACCAAAATAACAGCAACACTACTTGAATTCTGAAAATTTTCAAAATCTGTCACTCACATGTTCAAAAGATAGTCATGAGCTTTGCTTCCACGTTATTTGTAACATTTCTTTTTTTCATCAAAATGTAATTCAAGAATAAAAATGCATTAATTAAAAAATGACCTACTTTTATACGGTCATCTCATCATTTTGTAAATTTTATACCAACTTTTAACTTTATTTAGGAAAATAATCTAATGGTTTTTTCGTACAAAAGAAAACAATTATAACGTTGTAAAATGAAAACCCTAATGAAGACCGCCATGGACAAAGGTTTTCACGCATTAATGCGTACACAAAGTATGTGTTAACATGTATAATGTATTATGAATATGCACACATGCAGTACACAGTTATAAACAAAATGAGCCACTTCGCAATTACTTTTCTGTCATTTTCCACAGTTTTGCCGTAACATTACGTGCTTGTCTGAAAGCTCGAGATCCTTTTCTGAATTAGCTCATTCAGAAATGGTTCAGAAGACCGTGATAAAAACAAATGCGTTTGTCAAATGGTGATTTTGGTGAATGGATATCTGGTTTTCACAAGAATGTGTATGAATATGTGCTGAAATGAAATATGCCGATTGTATTTGAATGTTGACACTGAGGTAAGCATCAATTTCTGTTATTTCGCGATGTAATTATAACTTTTACTGAACTCATTAAGATTGACATTTAAGTGACTTGGAACATGCGCACTAAAGAGTGGTCACACATAGTGACACGCCCTTATTTAGTTCGCTTTGAGGGAGCCACTAGTTTATGTTTTGGTCTATTGATGAGGACTAGCATTGTTCTGCTAGTCAAAGCTCCCACAATATTATTGCTGAAGCAAAAACTGGATTACTAAACGGCAGTGTCGGACTGGGGCAAAATGTCTTAAGTGCCCCACACACGGTCAATCTTACTTGACGACTTGCATGACAAGCCCGGCATGACATGCTAATTTGATCGTGTGTGGAGCAGATTTGATGGCTTGTCAAGCCTGGAATTTGGCTTGAAGGAGTTCCAACAGAAACTGAAATCGAGCTTCATGCTCATGCAAGACGACAAGCAAGTTTGACGTGTGTGGAGTCATCAATCTTGCTTGAACATAAATAGCCAATCAGCATGCAGAGCCGGAGCACGTGACCTTTCAGCTCACTCAGCTGTTTTGCTGTTTTGTAGTTGTTTGGAAGTTGCGCAATAAAGTGCGCATGACCCCAAAGGTCTGAACTGTCAAACCTAAATTGAACGTGTGTGGGCGTTGTTCAGGTTTGTCATGCCGTCATGCCGGGCTTGTCAAGTAAGTTTGTCATGCAAGATTGACCGTGTATGGGCCACATTACCGGGCAACAGATTAGAAACCGGCCCACGGTAAGAGAGCGGCCCATTTTCAGAATGAACTTTTTTTGGCAATACTAGGCAGGCGCGTAGGAACTTTATTTTGAGTGGGGAGGGGGGGGGGGGGGGGGGGGGAGTTAAAATTATCAATGATCGATGAATGTGAGGAAAAGGTAATGCGCCGCCACAAGGGGGACGTAGCCCCGCAGGGCATTTTTAGATTTTTTTATATAAAATAATCGAATTTGAAGCTATTTTGGCATTCTATTCAAAGAAATTTAAAATGTGTGATATTCATTATCCTGTGGAAACTTTAGACAAATGTGATATAATCTGTAACTTTTGTCTACAGACCACAGAGGGCCATACACACACTGTAGACACAGAGGGCGTGTCTACAGAGGGCCATTTTTTGAGTTTTGGATCAAGATAATCTAATTTGAAGGTATTTTGAATCCATTTCAAAGAAATTTAAAATGTGGGATAAGCAATATTCTTGGGAAAACTTTAGAGAAAATGCAATATTATCTGCAAATCTTGTTATTTGATCAAATCCCCAATGACCCCGCAGGGCATTTTTTGAGTTTTGATATAAAAAAAATCGAGTCTGAAGCTATTTTGGCATATTTAAAAAAAAATGTGTGATAAGCATTTTCCTGTGGAAACCGTAGACTAATGTGATATAATCTGAAATAATTGTCTTTATAGAAACCCAATAAAGTATTAATTTTTTCATGGCAATTTTGACAAACATTATGGCGTTGGAAACGTGTCAATTGAAAAATACCAGAATCGAAAATTTCACTGAGGGGCATTTCACTCCCATTAAAACGCAATGTTAATTTGTAAGTTGCGTGGATGTATGAATGTGAATGGGGGGGTTATGTTGAAATATCGTCGCCCTAGTACTTATTTGATCCATATCCACTTTTCACTTTTTTGGAGTTAGTGCCACTGACTGTTTACTCAGTGCTTGTTCTATTTATATCCAAGAACTCTGGTTAAGAATTCTCAATTTTTAACATGATTTCAGTGTTTTTTTGTGTCATATTTTCGGCAAAAATGACTTTTTTAATACTTTTATGATGCAACATTAACCATCAGAACCATGTATGCCTTGACTAGTCATTATTGGAGGCACCATTCAGTTATTGTCCCCAACACGGAAGTAAATAACAATTGGGCAAATGGATATGGATCAAAATTTAACACATATTCTTACTAAAAATGAAAAAATGTGAGCACATTTCATCCATATCCAACCGGAAGTATCAAATAACTAATAATCTATGGGCCCAAAAGGGGTTTTCTCGCCTGCACATCATTAACTGATTTCTTTCCTTAATATTCATGCATCAAACGTCTTTGATGTCATTGGCGTTGAGCAAGGAACAACACATGAACTTTGAAGTCAATTTTCTCCGTTAGCGAAAAAGTGGATATGGATCAAATAAGTTTTAGGGCGACGATATCTTATCTGGCTAAAAATATACCTTGAAAAGTGTCATCACAATTCATTTATACTTCTTTGAAATATGATTGTAATAAATTGTAGTTTTTGGTTACCAGAGATAGAATAAAACACGTTTGGTAGTAGTAGTGCAGGTTCAAGTGTAGGAAAAATGCTTTCCGCTCGATTGGAGTGCCGAAATTGATTTTTTCATAATTATCGATTGTTTACATCATTCTTAATATTACCTGACGAGCCTTCAATTTTTTTGGTGGCCATCTTGGACAATATGGCGGAAAACGTAATTTTACAAATTATTTAATTATTGGTAGAGGAAAGTTTGAAAAATTATTAAATAATTCACTAAAACTAACTCAAATATGGAGACTTGAAAAAAAAATACGCCGTGAACGAATTTTATTTTTTCATTGTTGGAATTGACCAATCACGTTTCTGTGTTTTTTTGCTCTCAATTTATTATGAAACGCGTGGACTTAGACTAAAATATGTGGAATTAAAATTTGTAGACAATTTCATTTTGAACAATATGCGTTTAAAAAAATATGTATTTTTTTTTAAACACATTTTTTTTTTTTTTTTTTATTATTTTTTGTTTACGGCATATTTTTTTCAAGTCACTATATTTGAGTTAGTTTTAGTGAATTGTTTCATAATTTTTCAATCTTTCCTCTACCAACAATTAAATAATTTGTAAAATTTACGTTTTTCGCTCGTTTTCCGCCATATTTTCCAAGATGGCCACCAAAAAAATTGAAGGCACGTCAGGGCATATTAAGAATGGTGTAAACAATCGATAATTATGAAAAATCAACTTCGGCACTCCAATCGAGCGGAATTACATTTGCTCCCCTACTATAGGTAGTAAGTCTATTTTGAAATTATGAAAACATTAGCCACAAACCTGTATAATGTTTCTGGTTTCATCAAGCGAGCGTAGCGAGCGTCACCATTTGAAACTTATGGCTCGAATCTCTGTTGTTTTTTTTTGTTTGTTTTTGTGTTTATTTGTGCATTTGGCGTCTCCTGCCAAAGGAAGTAATGGATCAGGCCAATTTTTTCACACAACTTAAATTACTATTCTCGTTATGGTCAAAATGATTTTCAGCAAGTTCGCTCCATTGGTTGCATCGGAAACTTGATGTGTAGCACGGCCTCCTTTATAAGTTCCGTTTCACTACACGTTTCCCGGCCTGTCCACCAACTGAAAATCAGAGGTTCCACGTTTTGGCACAGGCCAAGAGCGCTAGTTCACACCCTACGCCTTCCTTATGAAAATAGTACATGACCAACTGAAGACAACATAGTGTGCAGTGGTTGCTTTTGTCTTTGAAAGAGCTGTCAGTTTAAGAAAATGCAATTAGTAAGCCAATATTGTTCATGAATTCAACATTAAATATGATTTTAATGCTTTATAAGTAATATTTTAAGCAATTATTAATATATTAGTTCTTGAAATATAACCTCAGCACCAGTTTCGTCAACATATTGAATGTGACATATACGAAATTTATTGTGAGGTTAAAAAATGTATGTAAAATCACCTAACTTAACACATTCAATATGTAGACGAAACTGGTGCTGAGGTTATATTTCAAGAACTAATATATTAATAATTGCTTAAACTATTACTTATAAAGCATTAAAATCATATTTAATGTTGAATTCATGAATAATATTGGCTTACTAATTGCATTTTCTTAAATGACAGCTCTTTCAAAGACAAAAGCAATCACTGCACACTATGTTGTCTTGAGTTGGTCATGTAGGATTTTCATAAGGTAGGCGTAGGGTGTCAACTAGCGCCCTTGGCCTGTGCCAAAACGTGGAACCTCTGATTTTCAGTTGGTGGACAGGCCGGGAAACGTGTAGTGAAACGGAACTTATAAAGGAGGCCGTGATGTGTAGTTATAGTTAGCTTGGCAATGGGGATGAAGGAAACTCTGTGTATATAACTGCAATAGTTTGACCGATCATCACCAAATTTTGCAAGGTCATGTGTACCAGCATAATAAGTGATTTTTTACAAATCTGTAATGAGCTTCAAGAGTAATAGACATTTTACTGACATTTGTATACTTAATTTAAAACGGCCTATAGCCACACCACCATTTGACCTATCAAATGGTCTTCGATTAATCTGATTAATCAAACTCATATTTTGCATGGTCGTTCAGACCAACATTGTCTCTTATTTTACAAATTTTCAGCCCTACCAGTCAAGAATATAGATGCATTTATTGACAGTTTTAATAACTGTCAGAAATGACATTTCAAAACAGAAATTCCACTGCATTCTGTGTTGCTCTATGTAGCAAAGCAAAGTTTATAGATGGCTATTCTCAATATCAATGTAAGACAGATTCTTTTCTTAGTGGATCATATTGCAATACATAATGTAGTCAAAATGTAATGTAGGTATTTCATATACATAGGTATAGGTATACCTTATGTACAAAAACAAAAACTTGTAAAAAAAACTGCCAAGCACCTTCCCACTTAAAACAATTGAGATCTAAAAGAAGGGCCAAGCAATAATATATTGTTTAAACATTTTCGCACTTAAAATTCGTGAAATCATTTCGCCCAGTTACTGCCGCCAAGCACAACACTAAAAACCTAATGTTGTGTCCAAATTTGAAGAATACAATCTAAGTGAACCATCATTGTAAATTTAACAAAATTATAAAAATTAAAAACGACTTCAAAATAAATTTAAAATTGAAATTAAAAAAATTAAAAATAAAGCTAGGCGCATTGTGTCAAGAAGAAGGCAACATAAGAAAGAAGATGACGATAAAGGAGCCGAAGCAAGACAGAAAGTAGGAAGAAGATAGAGGAAGTCTACAATATGGTCGGTGCAAATTCAATGCGCCAAGCTTTATTTTTAATTTTTTTAATGTCAATTTTAAATTTATTTTGAAGTCGTTTTTAATTTTTATAATTTTGTTAAATTTACAATGATGGTTCACTTAGATTGTATTCTTCAAATTTGGACACAACATTAGGTTTTTAGTGTTGTGCTTGGCGGCAGTAACTGGGCGAAATGATTTCACGAATTTTAAGTGCGAAAATGTTTAAACAATATATTATTGCTTGGCCCTTCTTTTAGATCTCAATTGTTTTAAGTGGGAAGGTGCTTGGCAGTTTTTTTTTTTACAAGGCCTCAAATTTCTAGGAGTGTACCTGGGCAACGCGAACAAAGAATGGGAATCGCAAAATTGGACATCTCTGACGAATAAGGTTCAATCCGGAATCGATAGATGGAATAGGTGGCATAAGACTACATCCTATCGGGGCCGACGAATAGTGTCCAACCAACTAATAGGTTCCCGCCTTGTCCACACCTTCTCTGTCCTCGAGCCTCCCTCTAGTTTTGTTAAAGAAATCCAACGCAGACTAACAAAGTTTATGTGGAGCGGTCGACATTGGAAAGACCAGAACCACGTTTTCGCTCCTACTGCCGTGGGTGGCCTGGGACTAATCAACATCAAATGCAGGATCATGTCACTGAGGGCGAAGCACGTGGCTGACTTCCTCTCTCCAGAGGCGGAGATCAGCCACCACCGCTACTTACAAGAACACAACATGAATAGGTACAATCCGGAAGACTCAATAGCGGCTTCACTCGTCGGAACTATCAGAACCGACTGGCTGAGAAGACTTCAACCATTTTACAAGTCCCTCTTCCTCGCATGGGAGACGATAAGCCCTGCAGAGGGCCCCCAGATATTAACAGACAACGTTAAGGACGCGAAACAACTATATTCAACCATCCTCAAGATAGAAATTCCAGACACTGAGTTGACTGGGAGAGGCGCCTGGACTGATACCGAGATCCATTGGGATGATCTCTACCGCTGGCCAACATGCAGCCTGGACGCCGACATCTGCTGGCGACAGATGCACGACGCCGTCGCGTCTCCCAGCCGGCTGCATCGCTGGGGCCTGCGGGACAGCCCCAAGTGTCCGTGGTGCGACGCAGTGGGCACGACCATCCACACTGTCTTCGAATGCCGAAAAAATGATAGGCTGTGGGCTTACGTCAAACAAAAGTTTCGACTTTTACTTAATCAAGATCTTAATACTGAAGACATGATTTGCGGGATAAGGACTGGCCCAGATGAAAAGACAGTCAACTTGTGTAACTTCCTATTAAATCTCGCAAAATCCACAATTCACCGATACATTGCTGTGTTTATTGAAAGTCCAGGAAGTCTGGCGGACTCTTTTTTAATTTTCAAGAATAGACTTCACTATAGGATAGGCGTGGAATTCGCGACAGCCAGCTTGACCAATGACATTGACAAGTTTAAGAAGACCTGGTGCCGCAAGCAGTGCCTTGCTGCAATAGAAGATGGGCATCTAGTGCTCAAATAAATGTATTCACTGTCTATTTTAATGATGTAATTGTGTTCTATTTTCGTGCTATCCTGTAATTGATAATTAATTCTGTTCGAAATAAAAAAAAAAAAAAAAAAAAAAAAACTAACTAACTAACTAACTAACATGAAAGTCAATCCTTGCATGTTTGAGGCCCAAAATTCACCCCGAAGGGATGATCGCAGCACTTTGATATTTGGTTAGGTGTTGTCAGGTGGCTAAATATACCCGATAACCATGGTTTTCAACTTTCATTTCTAAATGCTTGCATGCGTACTGACACCCCGAAATCGGGCCCGAAGCGCTTGCAGTATAAGTCTGGTAGTAGCTCGCACGTTGTATTAGAGCGGTGCTTGGCAGCGTCGAGCTAGCGCCCGACTAGATCTAAAATAATTTATTTTACGATATAGATTGTGTTTCACAGTTATGAAAACACAGTTTTGACTAGATAGCATCATATTTTACACATTTCCAGCCCAATCGGTCAAGAATTTACAGACTTATTGCTGTTTTAAGTGTTTGAATATCTGTCCAAAGAGATTGATGGAAAAATATCAGTACAATAATCTGTTATTTAATTGATCCAGAGTGTTTATGAAAAGTTGCAAGGAAAATTGGTAATAAATAATGTATAGTTAGTTATCTTTGATTGAATGGATCGTGCTATGATTGGCGATGTCGTGTGTGTCGGTGCTCGCTCATCAACGCGTTACACCGAGCGTTTTCCTAGTTTAAAAAATCGTAGAACCGCAATTTTCACTCTACAGACTTGCAAGTGGGCTCGTTGTCTTCATTTAGAATAGGCGAAGAGGGCACTAAGTTTCTTTTTGTCAATAACTTTATATCTAACCTGGCCACATGCATAAATAAATGCGGGTTTTCTTGACGAAAAATCCGGTAGGTACCTACAGACTTTATTTTAGAAAAATTGCAATAAAAATACCGAAAAAGACTTTATAGAACTCCTTAGTTACCTATGTAGTGTGATTATCCATTCCAAGTTTCAGCTTGCAATGTTGAACGGTTATACAGTTTCGATCTTTTCTGGTCGTCTTGAACCAGTTTGGATCGTCCCGGATATTTTTTGGACTTTCCAAAATGGGTTGTGATTCGCTAAATATCGGTCTCAGATGACATCTATTACAATATTTGCCCTGAAATTAAAAGTCATACCCCCCCCCCCCCCCCTGGAATCCCCTTAAAAGGAATATTTAATGTATATTGCGTATTATAATAACGTCCTGTATGAAGTCACACGAGGGATGAAGTTCAAACCTGCCAAGTTGCTGATGAAAACTGTGTGGGAGTGGTCCAAAGAGCACTGAGAAGGCGTCGATGAGAAAGACTTCATCTGGAAACAACGGTTATTAGAGAATGACCTTAATTTTCTGTGCCGCCCTGGCTTCAAGAACCTGCCAATATTTACTGTGGCGTTAGATTTTTAATCATAATCAAGCCGGGTTTGTTATCCTAATTTCACTACACAACAAAATCCAGGGCTTTCCGTAGACCCGATATTTCGAGGCATACTATCTCTGTGTACCATAAGAGAAGGGGAATAGAATCTACATAATAGGCGCCATATTTTGGTAAATACTAAAGATTAGCAGAAAAGTAATCATTGGGAAGTTTAATATTTATTTTTAAAAATCTTGGTCAACGTTTCGATCCTCTAATGTCTTGAAGAAGATGAGGAATTAAAATGTGGTCAAGATAATTTTGATGATAAGAGATTAAACATGACGAAATATCCCAAAGACATTACTTTGAACATATTTTTGGTCTGGGGCTTAACGTCGCACTGTTCTGCAGCGAGGCTAATGGCGACGGATGAATAATTATGATGATGATTAAGAGATGATGGTGAAGAGTAGGTAAGGATGGAAGGTGGGAAGGTGGGAAGGAGGCGGTCGTGGCCTATTAGTAGGGTACCTTCCCAGCATTTGCCTGTCGACTGAGGGAAAACCACGAAAAAACCCCAGTCAGGAAGGACGGCCGCGGGAATCGAACCCGGGCCACCAGAATACAAGTTCAGAGCGTTAACCACTCAGCCAACCTGTTCCGTTGAACTTTGACTTTGAACTTAGGCATGAAAGTATAAGAACGAAGACTTTGTAAAACATCAGCTAATGACCTGCTTTTCATTGCTCTGTTAAATTAGATATTAAGTTTAACAATTACTTAGTAGTAGGTATTCTAGGAATGGCATTGATTGTTGCCATGGCAATATTGTCCTAACTGTTTGAACTGAAAAACCGTCCCCCAGCAGCAAATATTCAGTTGCATCCTGCTGTAATTAAAATAATTATGTCAACAGATTCAATTCATATAATTGAATCTGCTTCAGGACAAAATGGACATAAAAACTTGCGCGTCAAAAGTAATTAAACAAAAGTACTATAAAGATTTTCCTGGAAGCTTTAAAACATGATAATAAATCTTATTTCCTGGCAAGAGGACTCCCCCCCCCCCTCCCACAATCCAGCTGTACCTCTCTTCATTGGGCTTGCTCCGAACTGCTCTAAGTTGCTTTAACTTGCACAAGTCCTATACTTCCTGTAGGCCGACGAACACAATCACCTGTTCCAAGCTGCTTGGAGCAGTTCCAGTAGTCCAATGTAAACACCTACAGGCATTTCGTTAAAACTATGCAGTCAAATCCAATATAACTTCAATGCTGTTCATACATATCAGTATAACCCGACAAATTGAGCCTTTTTATGTAGATTCTATTCCCCATCTCTCGGAGACATATAACACTTGTGAAATGTTAATTGTTGGCAACTTATAGTGGGTCGAGTACAATTTCTGTCGCATCAGCAAGTAAGATTTTACAACTTTATGAATGATAGATCAACAAATTAGGCAATCGCTATGTGTGAAGCGCTAACGCCAGCAATTTTAGTGCGCGTAGATAGCATGCTGCTCATGAGTTGCTGATCCGTAACTTTGGAGCTTGAAGTAAAACACAATCATTTGCAAGTAATCAATGGGAGGAGCATACTTTAATATTTTGAAAACTATTTAAAAATTAAATGTATGATGTCTAAAATCATTATAGTATTTTATATTTATTAATTTTACATGAATTACATTTCCAGTTCTAACCAATTTTGCATAAACATTAAACAAAATATGATAAAATGATGGCGCAAAGTCCGTGCAAAATTTCGTCTTGATCAGATAAACGGCTCATTTTCACTTTTCAAGCCATCAAACTATACATGTCTCCGCAGATACGACGTGTCCGCAAAATTTCAGGTCGATCGGTTGATCGGAGTGACCTGGGCGTTGCTGACGCAAGAAGCAAAAAGTCAAACAAAAAAGTGATGTAAGATTAATACCTATCTCTTGTAGGTACCTACATTAGTAATTCTCTCTAATCAAATAGTAGGTAATCCAAAATTGAATATTAACATAATTAGGCTGATACTCCGAGTGCTCATGTTTTTGATATGTCCATGTAACAGAGTAAAGCTCTAAGTAGAATGTATGTTGCTCCGGCGCACAATGTCGCTGGGCTTCATACTAAGTAGAATGTGAGTTATACCGGCACAATTTAATGTCGGCAGGAAACATCAAATCTCGCCGTCGCAAAATGTAAAACAGAATTTTAATTACCTTCTTCTCCCTTTTACAAATAAAACGCCGTAAAAGACAATTAGACATTGATCCTGGGGTATTATGAGAACCTATTTCAACCTACGAGGTATCGATATTCCTAAATATTAAAATGTATCTTCGTCGTAGTAATATTTTAAAATATTTCCCTTGCCTCAAGACGGTTTGTCTTTTAATTAATCTTAACTGTAGGTAATTGGGTTTATTATTAATTGGTTTTCCACTACTTTAAACCCACGACGGGTGTTCTCACTCTACTCAAACGTTATTATAATTAATTAAGTAGAGAAAATACATTATGTTGATAGTACATAGAAATAGAAAGACAGATGCAGCTGAAAACAATGTCAACCCAAAAGTTTTGCAAGCAAAAAAATATACTTTTAATAGTTATATGTATAAATTAGTTAATTAACATTATCTTTTGAAGCTACAAATGTTTTTACCATGATGCGATGAACAGTACTTGAAATAATATTGCTTCAAACTGAGTGTTTATTTCGTTTGTTGAAAGGCTTCGGAGAAAACCTCTAAAGACGAGTATCTGAAACATTTTCTATGGCGCGCGTTTAAAGGGCAAAACTCCAAATCAATACAAACATAAAGTATTCTTCCAGTCCCTTATGTAAATGGATTGGTTTTAAGTTACAAGTGTTATTTTGGATTGTTGTCCTAGAGCATATCGTTAACAATGTTATACTTTTGAAGTAGTAAAATTTATTCAGTCTCATAATAGCAATAGGGAATACACTTATCAATTCGATTTCAGAATAATAGTTATTTTATTCAAGTTGAGATGTTGCTGAACACAGATATAGTATTATTTTTGTTGTGAGACGAATAGTTTTCGAGAAATTCAGTTACAAAGTTTGAGAATTTTCTAACCATTTCAAAACAGGAAAATTGTCAATGACATCACAATCCTCCATATTGCCATAGCAACAAAGGAATCACCATGGTAACACATTGTTGGAGACTTGGATATGACATCACAATCCTGATTCACGTTACCTGCCGTTTTCCCCCCCAAAATATCACGTGACATTTGAATTTGATTTTTATGAATAAAAATTTTAAATTTCGCTGGTGATAAGTGTGTTTGTCATTGTTATTTGCGTTGATATTTACAAATTAACTAGAATAAAATTTCTCGTGACTTCCTTATTCTAAACTTTTTCATATTTCATTCAACGCGTCTGATCGAATTGAAATTAAGTGTTTAAGGGACTATTAAAAAACGAGATTATGTATTGATGAATGTTAATAAATGGTACTTCCTTGTAAAGAGATCATTTTTAAATTGTGTAACTTAGAAAACAATGTTTAAAGTGTCTCTTTTGGCCGTACGTATGGATCATACAGCTAATTCAAGTGCAAAGCCTTGTATTATTACATTAGCTGCAATTGGATGAAGCACAACAACAACACGCAAGCATGTTTTATACAAATTATATAATTGAAATGATATAAGGATGAAGTTTAATGATGTGTAACCTTTCCTTGTTCCACACATTCCTCAAGGGTTGAGATCCCGTATATAAGTGTTCCAGTATACCAGGGTGGAGCTTAATTAGTACTTATTACTCATTCTATTAGTCTGATCGTGCGAATAACTCTCAAGGTCAAACTCACAAACTTCGCCCAAATCATAAACATGTATATTACCATTTTGAGCCGAAAGATCAAACAAGATAAGTTTTAAGGAGTCAATTATAATTTCGATTATGAAGATCATTATTGTAAAATATTAGTTCGCCATATTAATTTATTGGTGTACAAGATCCAATGTTATCAGGTACTGGAAGATAATAGTTACAGAAAATGCCATTTTTACTCCAAAATATTTATTTATATATTTTTTGCAATTTTTTACTAATTTTTAAATTACATTTTTTTATTTAATAATAAAAATATTAATATTTAATAATATTTTGTGGTATTACCATCTGACTCTACAGTGATCATTTTACATCTTAAAAGTTTCAAAGAAAATTGTCAAAAGTTCGTATAAATGAAAAAATGCTTAAACATTGTTATTTGACAACTGAAAAGCTGTAAGAACGGATCCGAAGAAATTGAGCTTTTTCAAAAGGATGCACGCATTACTAATGGTACAGACAGAGAGAACTACGATACTTCAGAAAAGTAGGTCTGCATTATCCATCTTTTAAAGGTGCTGCAAGCGCGAGCAATTTTGCCGCTTGTTGCAGTCACTTTTTTGGATACGATTGGAGACAAAATGGGTTTACGAAATGGTTTGAAATTTTAATCGTGATTAGATAAAAGACAAACTAGGGTTATCACTTGGTAATTTTAATTTTTTTGCTTTGCTAATTAGTAATAACATGAACTAATACATCTAATGTATTAGTTCATGGTAATAATTAGGTAGTTTTTTTTTATGAAAATGTTGATTTTTTTGTCTCCCTGAGTGCCGTACGAAATTTAATTTTAAAAAAGTGCAAATAGTTTGGTTTCATTCAAATTTGAGATTTATTGGTTAACGGGTTTGGTCTCCAATCGTATAGAAAATTTCATAGTTTTGAGCGGTTTTGTTGAATCAAGGCATGAAACAAAAATGAAAAAGTGCTACTAAAGCTGGGTCCACATAGGCCGTTTTTCCGTTTTGCGTTTTCCGTTTTTCTCTCTTGACCAATCACAAGCCCGCCGCACGCGGATTTTATCCTCGCCGCGCCGCATAAACTTCAACGAGGATTTTAAAAAAGACGCACGGCGGAAGTGACGTAAAACTTTTAATAACCAATCACGTACGACTACGTCACATGGTCAAATAACATGGCCGATCTAACACTAGATGCATTATTTTAAAATTACATACTTGGGAAGAAAATTAGCCCATCTAAATACTCACAAACTGTCACTGACAGATATAAATAATGTTGAAAGAACATTTTTTTTGTTTTCCACGGCCTCCTGACATCTCAAAAGTAAAGTTTTAACCAGGCGGGGATCAAGGTGCTTAAAAAAGTTTTTGTAGAAGACGCAAAACGCAAAACGCTCTATGTGGACAGTCCTACTAAAACCGGAGATGTTCAATGAGTAAAAACGGAAAACGCAAAACGGAAAACGGCCTATGTGGACCCAGCTAATACAATCAGACTGATCATGTGAACATCATATCAAAGTTACACCCACTTACGAAACAATTTTTCTCTCTCAATTTTCTAAAACGGCCGAGCGCTTGCATCACCTTAAGGTGGAGGTGCCGCGCCAATCCGGATATATCCCCGACATCTTAGTAACTAAAACACTATGACGAATGTAAATATCTGTACGAGATCTCCATTTCAGTTTGTCTCTCATGTGTGTGAGAGTGGGTAGCACAGAGCCAGGGTTTGAAACCCCCTCCGCCCCCTACGCCGCCCCCGCTGCCACGCATCTGACACTTATAACCACCCCTGACCTGCCGCCCAGAAGCCATTCACTCATCTACCAGCGTCGAGGCTTGAACCGAAGACTCAAGGATCAGCGAAGCAGCAGCACGACTAGAGGTGAGCGAGTACATTTCATCACAGAAAATATTCACTCACTGCACTTTTTAAAATTTTGAGAATTTGCATGAAAGTTTCAAATGTCGTTATTACAATGTACAATTCAAATTTGACAATTTGAATTATAAGACAATCGGATTTCAGAATTTCACTCAAAACGCTATTTCATTGGCTAGACATTGAAATTTTCCAACTTGAATTGTGATGTGTGGTTGAATGTATAAATGGTAAAGCATCAAATGTAATTTTATGAGATATTTTAAAATTTCCTGAATTGTTTATTTAGGGGGCATGTCAAGATAGTGAAACAATAATTTCACCTTTGCATGATGAAGTGGAAAGTGGCGTTATCATTTCTTTTTGTTCTGTTCTTTTTGAAGATAAACCATAACCTATCCAAGTGCATATATTAATTTTATTTGTAAAATATTATATTTAAGCCCACTATATATTTGCACATCAAAACTTGGCTCACCGAGTTTAAATTCTCCAACAATAGGAATTTTTAACAAAGTTTAGGAAAATGTGACTGTGGTAATCCAAATAACTCGGGGCTACGACCAAGAGCTATAAAATGTCACTTTTCATTAGTGATTATTCTACTACTCCACCGCACAAAAAGACAAAAAGAATAATATAATTTTTTATAAACTTGATACAAAGATAATTAACACAAATTAACCATGATTTGAAAGTGTGGTTAGGAAGGGAAATCTTACATCATTCTGAACTTGGTTTTGGTGTCTCTGGATTAGAAACTTTTCACATTACTATTGTGGAACATGCACAGTTCATGTTCAAATTAATTAAATGTAAGTACCATTTCTATTTAGCACTTAAACAACAGATCACCTCTAGTACTACGAGAGAAATGTCATATCGTCGGCTTTCTGTAGAAAGTCACTACTTACATTGCGTAGTTTTTAGATAATTGAATTACAACGTACTTTAGCTCTGGACAAGAAACCTTTTTTTTGGCACACTTTAGTCTCTTAATTTAATTAATGTTCACACCGTTGAAAAGCTGAGAAGGTTCACTCAAATGTACTGAACTAGTTATCGATTAAGACTATTTTTTGGGAGATTGTGTGGAGTTAAATTAGCAGTGGTTAGCAATAACTTAAAAGTTTGTGTATGTCTTACTCTCCATCGACTGATAAAGGTATACTTCCCCCCCCCCCCCCCCCCCCCGCCTCTCTGCGATCTTGCTGCGACTATATTTTGTTGAAAGAAGTTCATATTTGAAATTAGGTTTCACTTCTGTTTGGTGCTTGGTAAGTGTGGTGCACAGGTGGGGTTATAAGTGTAACAATATGACAATTTTGAGTAGGTATTTAATAATTAATTTTACAAAACGGTATGTTTTAAAGCCCCTACTTTTTCTGAACGGCTTGACCGATTTCTCCAAAATATTATTACAGATTATAAATGACGTTAGTTTCCATGGTCGAAAATGTTTGCTTTTTTTATTTTTGCGGCAGGGGTGTAAAAAGACCCTCAAATTACTCCAGTTTTACCCTTTGCAATAGGAGTAAAAACATTTTTTCAAATCATAGATACACATATTATCCTATATAAACATTACAATTTTGAAGACAATCGGAGATGCAGTTTTTGAAAAATATTGGCCTGCTTTTTATGTTTGTTTTGAGTTTTTCAATATTTCAATTATAATAATTTACTTCGCAGCAGTATATTATTCAACATGCAATTCACACAATTATATATCACACATTCCCGTACAACTCATAGCTATAATGCATTTTCACGTCTTTTTAGGAAATTTTGTAGATCCAAATCGCAAATCTCTGCGAGTATTAAACTCATTCATTAGCGGTTTCATGACTAATTACGTCATAAGACTACTCTAGTCGCAACTCACAAAGGCTGGAGGACAAGTAAACAATCTATTAATTCGAAACCGCTGGCTCAAACTAGTGGATAAAATACACGAAATTTCATTGGTTTTATTCTCCTCTCACGTTAATATATGATTGCTGTTTCGTCATGGTTTATCGGTTACACATACATTATGCTAATGTGAACCAAATGATTTGTAGATAATTTTGAAGATGAAAAAACGGTAGTTCCACGAAAAGGAATTTCAAAGGCGGCTTTATTTCTTGTATTGGGGAAATTTGTACTTTTACAACCGTTAAATTGGCAAACGTGTCAGGTAAAACTGTTTGGTTGAGATTTTTTGTCTCATCAAATGTATAAATATTTCAAGAAATTGATCCTTTATATGTGTATTCATTCCCCTTCTATCAATGTACAGTAACAATAAAAGTTATTAACACGTGTCCTAATATCAACACTGGAATCTGGAAAACATATTAAGAAAGTCACAGTGATAAGGAGCATTTGGTTCCAGACTGCTAGCTTACTTTCAGTCGGGAAGGACATCTGGAATCGAACCAATGCCTTTGGAGTGTATGGTCAACTCATTGTGTTGACTCATAAATAAAACTAACCACCAGTCGTACATTATACGTAGTTTAAGTTGCCTAGAATGATTGATACAGAGGGGTGATTTGCAAGACTAATTTTATCAGAACATAACGAGGCTGCTGTACCTAAGTGCAAAGCCTGGACCATTGCTGACAATTAAACCTTGACATGGTGACTGCTCTGTTTGAGTGGGTGTGGATGATCATTTACTCATTAAACATGCAATCAGCATTTGATTTAAATCCTCCATAATACGCTTTGACCTCTGTGTTGAGCTCAATGTTCAAGTTGATGCTAATTAGAGGAATTCGGGGACAATCAGATGCTAAATGGATACATCAGTATTCGCGGCTTTTAAATCCCCCCCCCCCAACCCCTAACATGCCACGCAGTTATTTGTACTAAATGTCCAAACTGTTGGACAATTTCTTCCTCCGTGTGAATGATAGCGAGAAGTGGTGAAAAGTGTTTATAAGTGTTTTGTTTTTGTTCTATTTGGAAGTTCTTAACCTTAAGACCCCTGCATATCACGTGATTTTTTTAACCGAAATGCTACACATTTTAACTTGGAAGGGTTCAGTTTAGTCCGTATTGTCCCTCATCAGATAAGTTAGGCCACATCTGTTGGAACTAATCTATGCAGAAAAGAACTACAAAAATAACAGCTAAGATGATTTTATTTCCTTGCACCTAAATATTCTCAAATCAAGACCTGAAGTTGAAGGAAATCCTACGATTAGCCAAGAACAGCAAACTTTACTCTAATAAAAGGGCACATATGCATCACTAACCTGACACAATGTCTCTAAGGTATAAAATGCGCTCTTTCTTCATCTTTCCAACGAAATGTTGAGATATTAATTATATCCACTATTATGAATGTAATATTAAAAATAACAGCTTGGATTTTGACAGCTTTCAAAAGCGTACTGATACACAAGATTTTTGTTTTTTATTATTATTAAATCACTGCAAAATTAAATAATATTGACAGAAAATATTGATAAGCTCCAGTAGGTATGCAGTTAATTTCCTTCGTAATTCGTTTTAGATAACTCAATATGAGTTACTGTCAACAGACTGTTAATAGACTGTCAACAACTTAAAAGTTGCAATAACGCATAACGTGTATTCTCTTCCCCTCGTTGCGTGTTACAGACGTTGCCCCCCGAATGAATGGATTCGGCCCAACACCAGACAGTCATCCTGGAAAACTTCTGGTCTATCTGTTTCAAGTGTGTTGACGAGAGAATATGATAGCCCGGTATCAATGACACATGCATGATACATCAGCAAATATCACTCGCATCCCACTTGAAACGTTCCAAGTTTCAAAGAAGGCGGCGGAAAGATGGCGGCTTTATAGAGCCGCGTAAATACGTAATCACATGGGAATGTTTTCTCATGATGTAGAAAAAGGGACGCCGTCTTTAAAATATAAGGTGGAAACTCTTCGAGTCTTTCCGCGATATCAGTTCCAATAGCACGATTATCAAGGTCTGTAGATGCCCATCGCGCAACACTCGCTAGCGCTAGGGCGAACTAGCGTTGCATTCTAAAACATTCAAAACATTCTTAAAACATTAAAACATATTTTAAACATTCTTAAAACATTACAACTAGTCAATCGATGGACCTTGAATACTTTAGTTCCTCAATAAAGCGGCGTGGTTTATGCATCAACTTCAAAGTTTTCAATGGTGATTCAGCGAAGAGTTTCCACCTTATATTTTAAAGATGGCGTCCCTTTTTCTACATCATGGTTTTCTTGAGAATGAGTTGTGTGGGAAAACTGAAGGGATATTGCTGTTGGTGAATGTTGTTACAGGGTCGGTTTTTCAATGCTCTGCTAAAACTAGTAGCTAATTTTAATCGGCCATTCAAGGAATTTCATTGGTTTTAATCATAAAAACGATTTAAAATTAAGAACCGCCATTTTGCCTCTATTAAAATGTTACCATAAGCCTTTATTTTTTCCCTTTATTTTTGATCGGTCAAAATCGCAAAAGGATTTCTCAAACCTCAAAACGAAGGTCGTTGAGTTTTTTTATGATTCTTAAAAATTACATCCTATAGATTTTTGCGCAATAGACAACATCATAAATTATCTAGTTAGCTCTGCTTTTCAAAAATTTTCATATGCAGTACCGTGATCCAAGTATCTATTATGGTTATGATCCATTGTTGAAAAACCTTAATAGATACTTGGATCACGGTACTGCATATGAAATTTTTTGAAAAGCAGAGCTAACTAGATAATTTATGATGTTGTCTATTGTTTACGGTTTTATATGATTGAACCAAAGTCTGAAAGGTGGAATTGTCGCCCTTTTTCTCTACTAAAATGTTAAATCTTGATTTCTAGTATGGAATATAGGCAGCGTGTTTAGACAACAGATGGCACTGCAAAAGTACAGACAGAGCCACCTAATCTGTGGGAAGGAAGCTTACCTTTTGGCAAGGCGTCCAAGTCGCTGCAGTTATATGTTATGTTGCTGCACATATTACGCATTATCAATTCTTAAAATTTACACAAGTTTGCTAATGTTTATTCGCCTACAAAATATTAACAACAAAGTGTTCACAATTTCACTGAATCTGATCACAATATTAATTTGCGCGACTTAGTTCTGATTCCGAAATATTTTGAGTACATTTGTTGACATCTGATCGGTTGCTAGGTCACGGCCAATGAGAAATGAAACAGTTGACGATCTTCCCACAAATGTTGCTAATCTAGTGGAGCGGTCGCTCCACCCAGCCAAGTCGTACTGTACACTCACACTCACTCAACATACCGTAAATGCCTAATAAAATGAGGAGCAGACCAACTACTTTTACTGTAAGCAACAACATGGCATTTTCGGCCTACTGGATCATAAAATTGGAAAATCTCACATTGTTGTGAAATATCTTAATTTTGAGCTATGGCCCACCCCACCACATATACCAAATTTGGGAACAATAGGCTATACCATTTGCGAGCTAGAGGGCCGTGAAAACAGTGAAATTACATCACTTTCATCTTCTTTAGATGATGATGATGATGATTCAGAGGGTCAGGAAATACCGCAATCACCGCCACAACCTAAACGGCTTAGCCGATCGATCTGAAATTTTTACCACATGTGCACTTTTGGCGTCTGAGGTGCCTTTTTATAAAACCAACCGGTAGTCGCCATTTTGAAACCGGAAGTGACGTCATATCTCGAAAACGGCTAAACCGATCGGAATGAAACTAACGCCAAATGATTCAGACGGTCGTCTATATGGAATATCAGTAGTTAAAGTAGAGATGTACTATTACCGAAACCGGAAATGACGTCATGAAAATGAAGATCTAGATTTTAATGACCTCTTACTACAATAACTACATATTCAGAAGGCTTATAATGATACATAACATTTATAGAAATAAATTCTAGGTGGCAGTTATTTCAGTCGCCATTTTAAAAACCGGAAGTGATACCATATCTCGAAAACGGCTGGACTGATTGGAACGAAGCTTTCGCAATTCTTCATGGAATATCACTTTAAGCTTAGGTATATTGAGCACCAAACACAATTTTTCGTATTAACCAATTCGGAAATGGCGTATTTTTTAAAAGTATTTAGTCATTGTTGCTCCGATGTGTGTTACAAGTTGTGTAAATAAACTAAAAAAATAAGTGATATCCCCATAAAAAAACACTCCGTGTAAAAATACCAGCCAAGTCTCTTCAACTATAAAAAAAAAAAAAAAAATCTAAAAATTCAGCACTGAAAAGTAGTGATATCAAAAAATGAGCCAAGTCAAAACTTAATTTTAAAAACCAAAATATACTTGGCGCATCGTTTTTAAGGGCATTATAGGTATATTATATATAATTAGGTAGGTACATTTGATTTTTGGCATATGCTTCTATACTATTTATATACACGATGCGCCAAGTATATTTTGGTTTTTAAAATTAAGTTTTGACTTGGCTCATATTTTGATATCACTACTTTTCAGTGCTGAATTTTTAGATTTATTATATTTTTTTTATAGTTGAAGAGACTTGGCTGGTATTTTTACACGGAGTGTTTTTTTATGGTTTCTCTTACTCGTGGCGAACACTCGGTGCCTATAGGGGCTTGGCACAAAATCTACGACAAGAATATAATGTTATTATTTTTAAGTGACGTATGTTTTCGGAAATCGGAACAAGTTTGCTTTTTGCCTGTACTACTCAGGTCAAACCGTTCAACCAATCTATCTGAAAATTTATACGCATACTTATATAATCTAAACGGTCTCTGGGATCGTTTTTGAACTGGATCCTGCGATTTGTTGATAACTGAAAATGGCCAGTAGCTCACACCGTTTGACGGATCATTTCGAAATATTTCACACGTTTTGAGGCCGTCTTATAGTTTTAACTTTTAGGGTTATACATTTATATAAATCCGTTGATTGGTTAAAATTAAAATTAAAATTGATTTATTGTGTGATTTTTGAAATTATAGCTATAGAGCCGTTTGACCGATCAACGTAAAACTTTCAATAGTCATTGGGACCAAAATTTTAAGTATTTTTCGTTATCTCATCTTCAAAAGTTGTTGTTATTTTAAGGATTTAAAATGTTTATGCCATTTTAAGGATTTTTAAGGAATGAAATATTTTCAAATCTATGCAAATAATTTCAATAATTTTATCACTGTTATCTTGATGCTTCAGTACCAAGACCTGTTAGAGCAGCTGATACTTGCAAACGCATATCAAATCGGATGCAGTATGCACGCTCGCTCATCAACGCGTAACACAGAGCGTTTTACTAATTTACAACCTGTGGGATTGATTGTAGTTATTTTGTATACATTTGACACTTACAGCAAGTACCGATACTGAAAACTTAAATATACAAAACATACAAAAATACAATTTTGAATTATCAAAATAATTCGTAATTTATTACAGGGTCATTCTCGAAAGGTTTTAACTTAATTTTTCGGATTAAATAGTTATGACCGGTCGCAAACCAATTCTGGAAGCACTTGCGACCAAACAAGATAGCCGATTTTTGGATTAACTTTATTACCATTTCCGGGTGGTCATATCTAAGATAAGACCGAAAAAAATGGCGTCATTTTGAAGTGAAGCGAAACACGGACAGTCATTTTACCTCTTTTATCAACTTGTGTGGCGAGAAAGTGTTTTTAACTCAACGAAATAAGAATAATATTGTTCCCCGCGAATGTTTAAATATACCGCGCAAACTTGGGTCGAACTAGAAAATCGATAGCTACGACCTAACCTAACCTTCCGTCCGTATGTGTTGTTTTCGTGTTGTTATTGTTTCGTTTTAACCTAATAGATTACTGAATACCAATGCCACCTTTCCAGAACATTGCCTTCTGTGTTGTGTGTGACCCAGACGATGAAGAGATTAAAGGACTTCCGCGTATGACAGCTAGTAGGTACCTACCTACATAGGTATTTGAGTGAACAAAGTTTCGCCGGTGCACAGTACTGGCCAAGCCGGGCCAAGACTTGTACATTTTAACCTCCAAACTCGCAAGTTTTAATGCACTAGCACAAGAAATCAGCTCTTATTGGCATGTATTTCGCGACTGGTGGTTTTCAGTGGCTAGTGAGTGACGATTGAAATGTTATCGTAGCCTGCAATGTGTCGAATCATCACCGTCATACATTAGCCGTAGGCTACCTTCATCACCGTGACATGAACCGAAAGTTCAAAAACACCATCAATGTGAAGTTAACTTGCAACTCGACGTTGAAAGTCATCGATGTACCTAGCAGCAAACTATCCCGGATGTAATCAAGATTTACTGAAAGCAGCCTGCGGAAGTTTTCAGCATCGGTCTTCGTTCGAATCTTCGTTCGGTCTTTGACGAATGGCTCATCGGTGGCGGTAAGTAACATGTGTTTCACATGGGTTGTTTGTACTTAGACCCGGCTGTACATTGACTTTCAGCTATTGTGACCAAACTGTGCTAACTACCTACCTAGCTAATTTACAAGATGCAAAGTTCATGAAACTGACTTCTAAAATATCTAGTCCTCTTAGATCTAGGCTTTGTTAAGTAGGTATTTAAAAACTCTTATTGAAAGAAACTGTTTTAATCTAATGCAATAATTTTGTTGAACTGTACATTTTACACATACTTTCATACAAACACATTTGTCCTATTGGTCTAGTTTTGCATCACTAATCATGTGATATGTATCTGTCAATACAGCTGACAGCGGCTTTGAAATCGTGGCTGATGACACCATTCGAGCATCTCCACAGCGAGGCAGAAGACCGCTTCAACAAGTCCTTCCGCAACAATGTCGCGCGCTGCATCTAGTCGAGGTTCAGATCTGTGGACCACACCGGGGCTGCTGGTCATCTTCTCTCCTAATGGCTGGTCTTTACGGCTGTGTGCATCCTTCACAGCATGTGCCTCGACTTCAACACAGTCTGGGCCAATCATCGCAAGGACCAAGACAGTGTTTCAAGAGATCCTGTTAGTAGGGGTGTTGCTCTGGTAGCCGAACAAACTGTTTCTCATAGTCAACTCATTTGTGAATGAAACAAGACTCTGAGCAAATATTTTTTTAAATTTACCTAGCTGTTAAAGTACCTACCTACCTAATAAAAAAAAAACTCAGGTAGTATACATTTCAAAAATTCTTATAGGTAGGTAGGTACCTACCAATACCTACCTACCTATACAAATTCAATTTAATTTCAACAATAAATTAATATTAGTTCTTTCTAGATTAACACTGTTGGTTGGAACCCACATCCCACTCTTCTTTTGGACCATTCATGATTATTGATTACCTACGTAAACTATGATTTCTTATGTGTCATATAACATATTATGTTCCTTCTTACTCTCGGTTTTTCTCTTGTGAAAGAGATGTGATTTCTGTCCTCACACACCAAGATAGGTACCTAGCTTTTTGACTGGATAGAAACCTTGTTTGTTTGCATTGAGTCTCTCTTCTCTTAAAAGTGTAAACTATGATGACTTTTAAATCCATGTAAATGTTAGTGTCCAGCATGAGTTCTCTATTTCGGTTAGTGTTCATGGAGAGTTGGAGTTAATGTGTCAAGAAAATGATTCTACAACATCGTGTAAAAGCGATGTTGTGTGCACCGATGTCAACTTTGGTCTCTCAAATCTGAATGCAATATTCAGCAGTGTTTCACTATCTTCATTGTCTGAGTTGCTCAAAACACTATCAAATACCTTGGAAAATTGCCATGTAACCTAGGAACTTATTATTTATATTAAGTGTCTCAATGAAGTACATACCTAACAAATAAAACATTTTATTTCTTTGCTTGACGTGTATTATTTGCCTACTGCTTAGGATTATTTTCAATGCTATGCTTTTGGTTTAACAGAAGGCAGGATTGGTTCTAGGATTGTCATTGTGCTGGTGTCATGCTAATCAAGTCTTAAACAACTGTTAAAATGTAACCAAGCATTTGAAACTAGATACATATAAAAGTTTCTCTTTTTATGTTAGCTATCACCATTTTGTTGTTCTGTCAATTGTATTCTAATGTACTCTTGCAAAATCACTTTTATTAAAGAACAAATAACATTCTTTACAGTAATTTCGAATTTTACCGCCAATTTTCGAATAAATCCAAAGAATTCGTGAAGAAAAATTCATACTTTTTGAAGTTCATTGGAATATTTCACGGCTTACTACTGTCAAAGTTTCGAAAACATCAATTGTTTCATTCTGTGTTACAATATTAGACCTTGAAGATAATCCCGAGATATTACCTTGTTGAAGAATGAGGATACGACCGTTTTATTTTCGGTCGCAAGTTGTGATTAAAGTTGCGACCAGGATCAAAGTTACGACCAAAAGATAAAACTTGTACCAGAATGACCCTTAGTCTCTAACAATGTTCTGAGGAAGAAGTTCAATTACTTCCACATCGTCCTGTAAGCCTACTTACATTATGCCAGTAGGTAAATCATTCATTTATGCATAATCCTTACAAAGTAAATCAAAGGTGGCCTGAAAGCCAGTCAGGGGTAGAAGTCACACCCTTGGAGAGAGACTCATGGTTTTAGGCAAGCAATTTCATTGCACTATTCATGCATAACTTTAAAGTTTGCCACTCAGTCGGCTCAAGGGCATGACTATGGGTCGTGTCTTATCAACTTCAGTCAGAAGCATATTGCAAAACAAATTAACTTCAAATATGATTCTTAAGTATGACTTAAACGTAATATCAGTATCATAGACATTTTAATAGATTGACTCTTTTTTGTGGTATTTACAGACAATTTTTTTGTGTGGGTTTAATGTCGCACTGTTCTGCAGCGGGGCTAATGGCGACGGATGAATGATTATGACTTATGATGATTGGGAGATGATGTTGAAGAGTGGGCAAGGATGGAAGGTGGGAAGGAGGTAATCGTGGTCTATTAGTAGGGTACCTTCCCAGCATTTGCATGTTGCCTGAGGGAATACCACGAAAAAAACCCAGTCAGGAAGGACGGTCGTGGGAATTGAACCCGGGCCTCCGGAATACAAGTTCAGAGCGTTACCACTCAGCCATACCTGTTCCGTTACAAAAGTCCACTTGATATCAAAAAGGGCTTCAAAGTGGACATTAGGCAACTATAAAACTGTTAAAAACCATAGACGCCTCAAGAGGAGGAGCCCATTTATGTATATTCTGTTCCAATTTTCTCATGATGCAGATTATTTAACGATGCTAGAGTCCATCTTAGTAACTCTGATGAAAGTATCGAAACTAATGAAATTACAATTAAATATTTTTGTTATTCATTGTTTGCACGTGACTTAATATCATTGTTGCCACCATCTTAAAATAAAGGCACTATTCAGAATATATTGTTGGTTTGCTTTTTGTTATGTCCACTTATGGAGTATTGCATCTGTTGGATTTATTAATATAAATTAATATATAAATAAATAAGCTAAGATTGTGTACTTTTTTAGCGGAGTGATAGATTTGATGTCTACCTGGCAATTTTAGGCTCAGGAGAATTTGTATTTAGTATGAAGAATGAAGATGATCACTCGCATTACAAAATACGTACATCGATACCTCCATTTATAAGTTTAATCTGACCCGTCATCGTCAACGCGCCAACATAATATTCGTCCTCGGGGAAATAAATACATTGCATACATTTTTTGAATTGTTGATATAAAACAAAGAAGTTCGTGCAAACTATGAATATGAATGAAATTGTTTTTTCGCCACGGCAATAATTTTCTCTTCTTTTGCTAACTGATACTCGTAATGTGGGCGATCACTCGATATAGCACATTTTCATTTATTTGTGAAATTACCATTTCAAAAAACTTTTTGAAAGCTTCTATCCCCGTCTTCAGGTGTTTCATCTGAGTGTGCACCTGAAGACGGGATAGAAGCATCCTTGAAATATTGTGCCGAGGTTCTATTTATTTGACATAGTACTGTGTAGATCCTAGAGAGAGTTTGTTTTATTAAAGTTCAACTATAATGTCCGCGGGCAATAATGATTGTTTGTTTATCAAGTCATATAGGAGGCAGTGATAGAGATACCCGAGCGAACAGTGTGCTGACTGTTGTCGGTTGAATTGACAAATAAAGGTGGGCGATTGGGGTGGGCGCAGGTGGGCGCGCGCCCACCCAAAATTGTCTACTGCCCACCTAAAAATAATCATATATTTACTTTTATTATTGTATTTTAATTTTAATTTTTGATTATAATTTTGAAATAAGTTTAGGTAATAAAATGCCCAGATTGAACACCTAATAATTGTGTTCTGTAGACTGTAAGTAGATCCAAACCTTTATTTGGTAACTTTACAGTCCACCCCTATTTTATGTGATATTCCAATAATATTTTACCCCAAAAGTAGTATTTTCAGAGTCCCAAATTCGTTTATGATTAAATAATCCGAAAAACGCCCTGCGGGGCATGGCTTTCGTTTAACTTAACACCTATACTTTCAGTGGAAAATATGTGCCAATCCTAAATAAATTATAATTGTCCGCCGCTCATTGCCCACCCTATCAAAAACTCATGGCGCCATCCCTGCTATTTATTACTGCACATCTAATTTAGTAACTTAATAATTTAGGCGCATTCTGTGATAAATACGGTCTATTTTGTAAAAAGATAAGCGTACATTTTTTTACAAAATACATAACATCAAGTGTCTACAAAATTTCTCATGTTTGGGAATATCAATCTCAATTTTTTTTCTCCAAAAAGAGACACCAATAAGTGAAATGAAATCGCTCCTCTCGCGAACACTAATGACGTCACAACCCGGCACCTCCACCGCTCCAAAAGCTATCGGGACAAACGGGAACTTGATATTACACTCTACACGCTTCGTTTGCATATTCCATTCTTAATTAGCTTAGATTCCAGGTCTCACCTCTTCCCTATGGAACGTCTTTATTGTCAACACACATGGAGCACAGAAATAATACTCACGCTGCTTTCACGATAAAAATACCCTTCGTTGCACGTTCAAGAAATTCATTTGAATTTATTACGGAATTAATTGCACTTGATGTTAAGTCATGCGTTAGCTGTTAATAAGACGGGAAGGACACCTGTGCTTGGGTTCCGTACTGCATAGTTTAATCACAACTAATACGTTTTATAACATAATATGCAATTTTGAGCTACAAGGACATTCTTACGTAATATATTACGACAAGATCTTTGATGTTGAACGCAGTCGATCAATCTGTGTGGTTCATTTAGGTAACTGTTTCATGAGAGGAAAGCGTGAGAAAGCAGCACAGATAGCAGATATTTCACATAATATAGGTATGGGGAAGCTATCATTTTCGTACTCGTTCATTTTCGGGAAAAATTCCCGATTCGGCCAGAATTCGATTTACGGCTATGGATTTACATCACCGAATCAGATTCCAGCAGAATCGGGAGTTATAGAATAGGGTCCCTGTATTATGATCATTAGAAGTGAAGGAAAGAACTCTGTAACTCTAAGTTGTAACTGGTCTATCTTCAGGGATGGGCAGTATCTAAGATACAAGTATCTTAGATACGTATCTTGAGATACAATAGTATCTTAGTATCTGTATCTTAGATACTTTTTAGTAAAGTATCTTATGAAAGTATTAAGATACATTTTTAAAGTATCTTGAGTATCTTATTTTTCCAAGATACTTAAGATACTTTAAAACTAAAAATGGTCAAAATATTCCGAATATTTTTGCAAACAATTACCTGAAACCTCAATCTAACTTCCTGTGGACTTTCTGAAGAAGTTCTTTAATTTGTATTTGTTTCTTTGGTAATTAAAAATAAATAATTGGTATGACTATGTTATCACCTAAAAGAGTTTAAAAAATTCTGAATTGACTCATATTTTTTTCCCCGACTCTTAATTCTTCTTTTGTTTTGAAGTATCTTGTATCTCAAGTATCTTCAAGATACTATAGTATCTTGTATCTTTAGATACTCTTAAATGAAAGTATCTTGTATCTTGTATCTTGAGAGCAAATACTTAAGTATCTTGTATCTTGTATCTAAGATACTTTTTTTAAGTATCTTGCCCATCCCTGTCTATCTTCCATACAAACCGATATTTCAATTGCTTTTTCAAGACTTTGTGGCAATATTTTAAAAGACCGATGGAATATTCTGAAAGTCATTAAAATCACCTCAAGATGACATCTTAAACATTTTTTTTTAAATTGATTCATCCATACTTCTCCTTCTCCTACGTTTTCACAGCTTACTGTTCAACATTTCAGTTGATTCTGTCAAAACTTGTGTGTTTTATCTTAAATATTTTTATTTTTTATTACTTCTTTTTCTTAGGGGTCTGAACAAAAATGTTTTATAGCATCGAATTGTTTTTATAGACTAGAACATGCAGGTGTCTGGTGAAAGTATAACGGCACGCATGCGGTTCTGTAAAGTGCTTTTTTGAGTTTAGCCTTCACACTTATACAATTTTAAAATATAGAGCAGTACGGACCATTAAGAGTCTACAATACTTGATGAAATTCATGTTTTATGAAGCACAAAAAGGCAGCCCCTACTTTTTTATAAAGGCTTTACCGACTATCTTCAAATTTTCACATTTTTTTTGTTTAGTTTCAGGGCACAGGTGCCAAAAAGACTAATATTATTTGCTAAATATTGCCCATATTAGCACTTCCTCAAAAAATATATATTTTTATTTTATTTTTTTGGATCACTAGAGACACAGAACTTTTTATCTCTATGCTGTAAGCTGTTAAATATTGAAAACAATCGGTCAAGCCGTTAAGATAAAAGTATGGACCGCCCTTTTATGGTTTTTTGTGGTTTTCAATATTTGAATTGAAATAACTTCACAGCAGTATATGCAACATGCAACACACGATTAAATGTCACAAATGTCACGTACAATCCAGAGCTAATGCATTTTCATGCATTTTTAGTTTGTTTTTTTACATCGGAATCGAAATTTTCTGCGAGTACTGTCGACTTTTAAACTCACTAAACTATAAATAATGCCACAGACTGGAGTACATCAGGAGCGTCCTCATGTAAATACATTATTAAGGTGTGTGCATAAACGTTCTATATTACGTGCGTAACAGGAAGACTGCGTGCATCCTGGACACTTAACAATTATTAAAATTTACTCAGAAGAGAACTCATGTTTTATTTATTAATTCAATTACGGTTGTCCAGTATTTGTTTGTTAAAAAACACTCGTATATGATTAGAGCTTATTCTATATTTTCACGAGGGAAGTGGATTGGAATCTACATTTATGAGCTCCATTTCCTGGGGGTGTTTGCACTTTAACAGATTTTAATTTGACAAGAGCTTCATTAAACCAGAGCAGAGTGATTTCAAGCTATTTTGCTACCAAGTAGAAATATGACAACTTCATATCTGTTAATTGAACTTATAAAATTCAAGAAATTGACATTTTGACGTGTATCGTATTCTTCCATTTTCTCGCGAAATACAAATTATCGTAGTGTAAAGATAATTGTCAAAAAAAATCGATAAAGCTCCAATGATATTAGACACACACGTTCTTACCTCCCGGAAGTCAATTTTCTCGATTTTCCGTCGCACACTTTTGGAATGATGTAACCAAGCTCTATCAATTGCCATTTGACTTATGTCAACAATAGTATTCTCTTACAATGACTCGTGCCACTCTTACAAATGTTTTGGATCAAAGAAGTATTACTAATTTTTGAGCTCACTTCAAGAATCATTGAAACGGACTGCCGGCCTTCTACCTCTGAGTTACAGTTGTCAAGTTGGCAACCCCTGCATCTAAAACATCACCAATTGTTTACCCAGCGCCTTCTCGATGAGCTTGATGACATCGTATCCAGCCCTGAGACATGATTGTGTTTATACAATCATCCCGTCCCGACCAGCTTCACTCTCATCATCTGGACCTATAAGGAGCCGACCCTCGGGCGGTGCGTGGATAGGGTTACATTACATGCGGGGATGATTGTAAAGATGGGCACGTGATTGTATTGGGGGTGTCAAGGTGGTTCATTTGGTTCACTATAGTATAGTATACCGGGTGGCGCAAAAAAAAATCCCCCTGATTGAGAGGTCACTTTATCGAAACTATTATAGATAGGATTCTGAAATTTGTACACATATTAGAAAACATAACAAAATTTAATATGTGCAAGTTTCAAAAACATTACTATTGTAGGAAAAAAGTTACAGACGATCAAATTTGGTTGTCAAAAAATTGATTAAACGGAGCTCAAATAGTGCGCGTCGAGAAAATTTCCAATTGCCGGGACGCAGTTTCTTCAAAACTACTTACGATATCAAGCTGAAAATTTCAAATTATATTGAAAATATATTAAGATTGATTGTGTAAAAATTTCAGTCAATTTGAATGAATGGAACGAAAATTATGGTATCTTGAAGTTGAGCGTAAAATCAGAAAACGAAGATTATTTCTAAACTTTTATTACACACGTTATAAATGTGATTCTTTTCCCACTATTCTGTTTTCAAGCTCAACTTCAAGATTCCATAATTTTCGTTCCTTTCATTCAAATAGATTGAAATTTTTACACAATCGATCTTAATCTATTTTGAATATAATTTGAAATTTTCAGCTTGACATCGTACGTAGTTTTGAAGAAACAGCGTCCCGGCCATAGGAAGTTTTCTCGACGCGCTCTTTGAGCTTCAATTTTTTGACAACCAAATTTGAACAGCTGTAACTTTTTTCCTACAATAGTAATGTTTTTTAAACTTGCACATATTAAATTTTGGTATGTTTTCTAATATGTGTACACATTTTAGAATCCTATCTATAATAGTTTTGATATAGTGACCTCTCAATCAGGGGGATTTTTTTTGCGCCACCCGGTATTAGTTCTTCAAACATAGATGCAAGTCAACGTAAAGATATTATGAAAAAGAGTTTAAAACCTACAAAAATTATATTTTTAATAACTGATTATATTATAGGTAAGTATACTTCGAGAGAAGGAGAAATTGTATCTATTGTATCTAATGCTCTGTTACTTGGGATAATACTTTATTGTTGGAACAATTTGGATGAAGAGAAGCTGCTTTTTTCCGTTAAGAGGCGTTTTTGGTCATTATAGTTTTATTTCTAATTTTTAGGCACTAAACGTCTGTATAAGACAAAATAAAACTAAAAAACCATTCCAAGCTATATGAACTAATTTTCATTACAAGTCTTATTTTATTAACAAATACATTGATATAGATATTGCTAAAAATCGATTGATAAACTCTTCAAGGCCAAACTCACTACGACCATTTGCACACATGTAGAGACAACCTTTTCTGTTTGCAGACCCTAATTTTTTTGACATCCATTCATTGGTTAAAATTTAAATAAACATCTCCTAATAGATTGAAAAATGAAAATGGTCTTCGATAAACCTGATCAAACTCATATTTTGCATGATCATTAAGACCACCATTGTCTCTTATTTTACAAATTTTCATCCCAATCAGTGAACGTATGAACTTATTGACATTTTTAGTAGCTGTTAGAAATGAAGTATCGAAATGAATGTTTTTCACTGCAACATGAATCTGATTTGCTTTAGGTACAAGAGTGCTTAGACGCTATTTTCAAGTTTCAATGAAAAGCAGATACTTTTATGTTGATTGACTGAATCATATTTCAATTCAATATGGATGTATATGTTTTCTGTGCGTTGTGTACGCTTTTCCGGTTCAAGAATTTGCACGTACCTGTGCTCGCTCATCAACGCGTTACATTGAGCGTTTTCCTAGTTACCAGTATTATTTACGTTTATGAGCTTTATGACTTAGTGAAAGTTGTTGAAATAAATCCACCGCAGCTTTTCATTCTGACATCATGTTACCTTGCCCGACTGCGAGTACTACATTCAAACATCAAAACATTCCAATTCCAGGAAATTTAATTTGCATTACCGTTTGAAAACATTAGCAGGGCGCATGCGTCATTTCATACGGCATCAAGAAATTTGCATCTACTTTAAAATATGAAATGGATGATGTGGGAGTGCATGTGCTGAAAGTAAAGTATACATTAGTAGATGATACTCCTCTTCAATTGATATTATGGTATATTAATTACCTATAGTGGAGTGACTGAGATTTTATTTATAATTTATTTGCAGGCTTTATATAGATTTGTATTAACAAATGCTGTGCGTTCACAGCGTAAATGCAGCGTTTTTAACCCTTTCTGTTATCATGAATATTAAATTAATGGGAGTGTATTGGTAAAAAATATGACAATATGGACGTGAAAGTAAATATGATATCTATACTCTTCTCCATTTGATATTATGATATTAATCAGTGGAGTGACTGATAGATATTATTTACAACATTTGCTTGCAAGCTTTAAATAGATTTATATTATTATTATTATTATTATTAAGTCTATATTCTCAATGGAGCCGAGGCTCCACTAGTGAGAATGTAATATAGAGAAGGGAGGAGAGGAAACCCGGTACCGGCATGTAGCCTACTCCTGACGAAAGATACCAAGGGGACCAACGGCTTAACGTCCCTTCCGAAGGACGGTGTAACATTCACAGCACGAGCCTCCACAACCCGCGCCGTCGAGAGACTGATAACAGGTGGAGGGAGGTCGTCACACTAACCCCCAAACACCCCAGTCTCTCTGGCCCAACGGCAGCAACCTGGCAAGGCAGAGTTGAATGGTCACCCATCCAATCGCTGACCGCGCTCAATGTTGCTTAACCTCGGTGATCTAACGAGAACCGAGGTATCCAACACACCAGCCGTTGGGATAATAGTTATAATAACAAATACTTAGGGTTGGGCCAACCGGCTCGAAACCCGAACCGTACCGAACCGGCTTTAGATGTTCGAACCGAACCTGTCTGGCAGCGCCAATTTGAAATTTTCAGTAAACATTTCGTTCCAATGTAGTGTAGTGTAGTGTTAGAAGGCTGTGATAGATGGCAGTGTGACAAAGAAGCTAAAGAAGAAATAATTCATGCAAAATTTTACAGAATTAATAGTTATTTATTAATTTTACTTTTTACTTTTCTTTTTATTCAATGAAGTGTTGTTATAACAAAGGAAGCAAGGGCGTATCCAGGATTAAATTTCGGTGGGGGGGGGGGCGAACATTACTAATATTTTGAAAAATCACAGTGGAAAACAGGGGGTTCGGGGGCGCAGCCCCCGAGAAAATTTTGGATCAAGGTAATTCATTTATGTGCAATTTTGAATCGCAGTGTAGCTTTTTTGGAAAATTTTAAATTACAAAATATCCAAAAATTGGAAAATTGTTGGAATTTTAACTCAATTTTAACCACTTTGGAACGTTTTTGACATGATCTGTCTCTTTATATGTGTATTTTTCACATATTATATTAAATGTGCTTATTTTCTTAGATGAACCCTGATTTCGGGGGGGGGGGGGGGGCATGGCCCCCTCGGCCCCCCCCCCCCCCCCCTGAATACGCCTTTGAAAGGAAGGAACTATAAATTGCAAAATCCCCTTGTGCAAACTGTGCCAAATAATATTTGATGTTATTCGTATGTATCATCACAACCTACTTATTATAATAAGTGATAAAACCACAGCAGGTAAAAAGGGCCAGAGGCCTGACCCCTTCTGCACATTTCTTAACTTTTTCACACACCAATGTCCTTTATAATTAAAAAAATCCTCTGCTGACCAGATTTTCTTCATTTACCCCAAAAATTAAAAGAGTTGTTGCATTGAGTGAGCGTAGCGAGCGTCACCACGGTATAGGGTTAATATAGGGTATAGGGTATAGGGTAGGGCTCTCTGTGTTAATTTTTTTATTTTTTCCCTGCACTGCCCAGGTCAAACCGCACAACCAATCGATCTGAAATTTTGCACACATACTAACGCATCTAAGCGGTCTCTGGGATAATTTTTGAACGGGATCCTGTGATTGGTTCAAATCTTAAAAGTCATTGCAACCAACATTGTCGGGTCAATCTTACAATCAGTCAAATCCTCCCATTGGTTAAAATTTTAAACCACATATCTTGTGATTTTTAAAATTGACTAGAACCGTTTGACTGATCAACTTATACCTTTGTTTGGTCATTACTAATTGGGAATTTGGGACCAACATTTTAGCTTTATTTGCCAATTATCAGACTAATCTGTCTTTATCTTCAAAAGTTATTGTCATTTTAAGGACATTTTGTTCTATAATCTTGAAATATTTGCAAATGTATGGCAATAATTTCAATTATTTATCAGTGCTATCTTGATGCTTCAGTTCCAAGGCCTGTAGAGCAGAGACTTGCAAACGCATATCAAATCGCATGCAATACGAAGGCTCGCTTATCAACGCGGTACACAGAGCGTTTTCCTAGTTGATACAAATATGAAGTCTGGATACGTGCTGCGATATAGTATCAATATCATTGATAATGCATGAGCTTTTATAGGTTCAGGGTTATAAAGTCTATATTGTGACTCCTACAACTGTATTTGAGTGCGGAATTTTGTTCTTGAATTTTCGATCAGAGGTACAAACATAAATGCGAACTGTCTTTTATTTCAAACCCACGGCAATCATAAAAAACGAAAGAAATATGTTGGGTAAATGTTATTTGAAACAACAAATAGCTTCACATAAGTTGATTGACTGGTATATTACATCCTGTTTTTTTTTATATTTACAAAATTGAAAGAGTCAATTCAGTTTTGATTCATTTATTGGAATCTTCCTTATGTCAATATTGTATAGAAAAACTTTTACGATAGAATCAACAAAGCAATAATTTAACAAAAGAACAATGAATACTTTTCTGGTGGCTGTATATTGGAGGTGGGGAGCTGTTTCTGGAGGCTGTGTACGAAATAGCGGCGTTTTTAAACTCAGCGACCTCTTGTAGCGAATGTAGCGAGAAAATAACGTCCGCCACATCAAATTTCCACTAAGTTTATGAACGCTTTTGCTAGATGAATGTGGCGGCAAGATTTAAAACATGGACGTCGTTGTCAAAGACGTTCATTGTCATTGTGAAGATGTTCATTGCCGTATAAATGACGCAATAATACGGCATATATTAAAGAAATATATATTTACCTCTCAGCTTCATCGACATTTCATATTCGACGCATAACTGACAATTTAAACCATTGACCCACAGATCAACATAAAAAATGACGCTATTTTGCATCCATTAAGCGAAGAATTTTGTTGCTAGAACCCGCCGCTAATCAAGGACAATTGAAATGAAATAAACAAATTCTTCTTCTTCTTGTTGGCCACAGAGCACAACTCTGGACCGGGTTCGTTGCATAAATATATTTGAAATATCACTGCTCGAGTGAAGCTGTCGGTAGCGGAAAGAGACCAAGAATAATGTCGGTTGTGAAGCTAGATTGCTGATAAGTGGTTGTGGGGAGCAGCCAGTTAAGAATAAATGTGAATTAATGAATAAACTAGATTTGTACGAGCTACTTTGAAGTGAGTGATTTCTCTTCACATTAAAGATTTCTCCAGAGCATATAACCATTACATTTAAAACTATCAAAAACCACCAATAAAACTAAAAAAATACGTGTGAACGGTACCAACAAGATGGTGTCTACAATGTGAATCAAATTTGGCGCTTTGCTATAAACACTCCACTGTTTCGCTATATGCAATATAATATTTAAAAATATACATATTTGCATGCGGTCTTCCAAACATAGGTACATATAAGATACATTACCTATATAGGTAATAGGTAATAGATAGGTAATATAGGCACGTAGGAAATTTTGTGGTAGGTTGTCCTGTAAAAAATAATGAAAATTGTACCCACTAGGTATTTCCAAGAAATTGTGGCCCCAAATGAAGTAACAAAAATATACAATTTGGGGAAAAAAATTGTATTTAAAACAAATCCTACATATGCCACCATTTGTGAAATTTAACAGATAAAAATGTTTATAGAACTAGTTACGTTCCACGAATTAAGAATAATTTTGTGCACCAAAACTCACTCTGAAAATAATAAATAGGGCGGCATTTTAATAATTTATAAAGCGAGCGTAAGGAACTCGTTTATAACGGAACTAGTATGATGCTTTCTTTGTGTGTGTGCTTTTGATTGTCTTTCTGTCTGTGTTTTGTCTGCAGAGCTCAGGTAAAACCATTCAAGCAATCGATCTGAAATGTAAAATTTTGCACACACACTAATGTAATATGAGCGGTCACGTTTATAGTGTTTGGACAAAGATCATGTTATCGATTGAAAATTGAAACAAGAACTTCAAATTTCGAAAGGTTATTGGGACGGAACATTTGACAATTTTCGGACACATTTGTCAAGAACGTCAGTCATGAGAAATTGACATTTTACTGAAATTGTTGTTTTAAAATGTGTGTAATCTTCACACGAATAATTGAGCAAGCGAAGCGAGCGTCTCCTTTTGGCTCTTTTGGCACGGACCTCTTTTTTTTTTTTTTTTTTTTTTTTTGTTTATTTTTTTTTTTTTTTTTTTTTTTTTTGTTTTTGGCTGCTTATAGCCGATACACAGGTCGCACCGTTTCACCGATCGATCTGAAATTTTGCACACATGTTAAACCAACCTTCTCTGTTTGCAGACCCTAATTTTTTTGAAATCCATTGATTGGTTGAAATTTAAATAAACATCTCCTGATAGGCTAAAAAATGAAAATGGTCTTCGACAAATGTGATCGACCTTATATTTTGCATGGTCATTAACACCAACATTGTCTCTTATTTTACAAATTTTCAGCCAAATCCTCCGATTGGTTAAAATTTAAAAAAATATTTCATGTGCTTTTTGAAATTTAAACCTGAACCGTTTGACCGATCAACTTAAAATTTTGCATGGCCATCGGGTTTACGGATATTTTGCGTGTTGACTATCATATTTCTCGAATGTCATATTTCACGGTATCTTCGAATCTTCACTTCAAGGTTGTTAGAGCAGAAACTTTCAAACGTATATTATGAAACTGATATGAACATTTAAAATTATTTTGAACGATATCCTGTGATTTTTGGAAATTAACAAGGAATCGTTCAATCATAAAGGTTTAATCGATCAACTTAAAACTTTGCGTGTTTATTGGGACCAATATTTTAGGAATTGTTGGAGATTTTCATACTAGTCTGTGACGAAATTCAAGAATTATTGGCTTTTAAGGATATTTTCGATAAACATAATTTCGGTTCGAGGTGTGGCGCGTATCCGTGCTCGCTCATCAACGCGTTACTCAGAGCGTTTTCCTAGTAATAATTAATTAGTATGCAATGGCCTTTGCAAATTCAATGTAAAGTTCGTTTACGATAAGAATAATGAACCGTAATGGCGGTCGTGTACTACTGTAGTCAAGTGAACGTATACCTACACATGTAAATATCAATACGATAATCAAAAAATTTGTATAATAACACTGTAGATAAAAATAAATCAATTTTATTGAATATTTCTAATACTTTTTACTTAAACATTGTGTATTTCACATAATTTATAAAATTTCAATAATCCAAAGAAGAAAGTCTTGCCATTGACAGGGCAGTCAGTGTCCACGTGAACGACCAATCAACGACGTGATCGACCAAATCGTCAGAAATATTCTAATAGTGAACGAACTTTACCAAGCATTATTTTTATATTTTTATATTAATTTTGATGATGTATTCTGTAATGGCGGTCGTGTACTATTGTAGTCAAGTGAACGTATACCTACACATGTAAATATCAATACAATAATCAAAAAATGTGTATAATAACACTGTAGATAAAAATAAATCAATTTTATTGAATATTTCTAATACTTTTTACTATTAAACATTGTGTATTTCACATAATTTATAAAATTTCAATAATCCAAAGAAGAAAGTCTTGCCATTGACAGGGCAGTCAGTGTCCACGTGAACGACCAATCAACGACGTGATCGACCAAATCGTCAGAAATATTCTAATAGTGAACGAACTTTACCAAGCATTATTTTTATATTTTTATATTAATTTTGATGATGTATTCTGTAATGGCGGTCGTGTACTATTGTAGTCAAGTGAACGTATACCTACACATGTAAATATCAATACAATAATCAAAAAATGTGTATAATAACACTGTAGATAAAAATAAATCAATGTTATTGAATATTTCTAATACTTTTTACTATTAAACATTGTGTATTTCACATAATTTATAAAATTTCAATAATCCAAAGAAGAAAGTCTTGCCATTGACAGGGCAGTCAGTGTCCACGTGAACGACCAATGAACGACGTGATCGACCAAAACGTCAGAAATATTCTAATAGTGAACGAACTTTACCAAGCATTATTTTTATATTTTTATATTCATATTGATGGTTTATTCTGTACTTTTCGTTCCAGTTAGCAAAACGTGCTTTGCTAATGTTACTAAATAGCTGTTCCAACTCTATACACATCATCTATTATTAACCTATTCTAGCACGAATTCTCTAAATAAGTGGTAGGCAGTGAGTGGGCAGATTACGTCACTGCGTTGTCAATAGAACTCAGTGGGGTCCCATTAGAAGCCCCGAGTTCGACCTCTGCGTCCACCACACACCACTGTGATTCCAGGAAGCTCCAGGCAACAATCATGGCGCGGTCGACTCGCACAATTCGTTCGATATTGGAGAGTCATCTCTGTATTATACTAAGTAGACCAATCCTTCGATGTTAAACTAATCACCCAAAATGATAAAGCAGACATAACATCACTGCTTGTGCAGCTTTGTGGTGTACAATTTTTGAAAAAGTGCTGAAGGGACACTATGATCTCTATGATGGAAGATGGATTCTCGACACTAGCAATAATGTGATCACTGTTCTCGCACACTTCTTTAGTGTAAAATATACCACGAGGGAAGACATTTTCTTGAGGGAAAGTATGAGATTACGTTCATCAAGCAACCGGAGCGAGCGACTCCACTTGAAACTTATGGCTCAAATCTCTGTTTTTTTTAATCTGCGTATTTCGCATTACATTTTAAGCGAAGTAAAGGATCTGGACAATTTTTTCACAAAAGATTCATTACTATCCAATGCAGAAAGATAATGATTTTCAGCAAAATCGGTATATTAATTTCATCGGAAACTTGATTTGTAGTCTGTACTTAGCTTTGCAATATGAAAGAAACTCAACTCTGTGTGCCAATAAAACTGGAATCGTTTGACCGATCACCACCAAATTTTGCATGATCATTGGTACCAGCATTATAAGTTTTTTTTTGACAAATATGTCATGAACTTCAAGAGTAATAGACATTTTACTGACATTTTTTTGAAATATATGTCAAAATATACCTATCAAAACATTCACTATCACTGCATCTTTGGTGAATGCAAGCAAGATCATGGTCCACTAAATCCTTTAGTATAGATTTAGTGGACCTTGAGTAAGATAATCTTCAAAAGGGTTCTCAATGTCTGTAGATGAAACATAATGAAAATAAATGAAACAATTATTGGACACGGGAGGAATGAATTCGAACCCGGACTCTTCCAGGTGAAACTGTTGAGCTTTTCAAACGGTGAAGTCACGTGTATGCGGAAGCTTTACGAGCTTTCAAGTTGTCAAAGACCCTTTGAAGTTCGGTTAACGTGAATGGTTGACATTTCTTCTTCAGTGATGGTTTTTAACGGTCATTAAAGGAATTGGTTATTGCCATGTAATCGAGTCCTAGGCCCCTATTCTCGAAACAGTTATCACGTCATAAGTTAAAAAGTCATAATATTATCATGGTGAGAGATAGGACAAACCTCCTTATGCAAACATAACTTGGAGTTATGACGTGATAACTGTTTCGAGAAGAGACCCCTGATCAACTGTTTAAAATTTAGAAGAGTTTAGAATAACAGGCCATTAGGATCCGTTTCTTAAATTTTTGTTAGCTTCCTCTATTTTAAATAAAATATATCTAGAAGATACATTGTACGTACAAGAGATTAAAAATTCACACAGTTTATTTCCAATCTCGGCTTTTCTTTTATACATGCAACAAAACAGTAATCGACAAAATCTCAAACAATCTCAAAACTTATAAAACCAGTTTTTTATATTGCCATGGCAACAACCAATGACATTCCTTTAATGACCTGTAAGTCGAAGAGTACTGAAAAAAGTTACACGAAAAGTAGCTCCTTTATGATGGAATACTTTTATATTTCTTAAATGAACGAGTAGGTGTATGCAATAGAACGTAAAATTGATATCCATTCTGTAGGCTGCATTATTAGCTACTGTGTAACCGCACTTAGAGCACGTACTTCAGCTTATTCTCGCTAGTGGCGTTTTGAGTAACTGTGCCAGCCCAATAGATACTCTTGTACCAAGAATCACTTAAAAATGGTTAAAATTCTTTAAAAAACGCCCTGCAGGGCAAATATAGGGAGTTATTTGTTGTAATTTAAGTAGTTTAGCATCCCAAATTTATTTTAAAATGTTTATATTCGAAAAAATGCCCTGCGGGGCAAATATTTTAGGGATTTTTGCTCCAGTATGTGCTTTTTTAAGGCCCCAGAATCACTTTTAACTGGTTTAAATTCTAAAAAACGCCCTGCGGAGCGTTTTTATCGCTACCCCCCCCCCCCCCTCCCCCCCCCCCCATGATGAAAGTAGTTCCTACACGCCTGTGTAAAACCATAGAAAGAAGTGTATCCTAGATGTGTGATGTTTGTTTCAGAATGTCTTGTTGGAAGTGCACATGGTTGCCGGTGGCGGCGCTGATCTCGCTGGTAGTGGTGACCTCGTCAGCTCAGCAGTTCTACGCCAGCAGCCGGTACGGCAAGCGAGCCGAGTCGGCGGTGGTTCCACGAGCAGGCGGTGAGTGTCACGGCGGCGGTGCATTTCATTAGGCGGCGGTGCATTCATGAGGCGGCGGTGCATTTCATGAGGCGGCGCACGAGAAGAGGAAATGGATCCATAAAAATTTATGATGCCAAAAGTACACTTTGAAGTCTGGATTGTTCAACGTCATTCTTCTACGTAGACTTGTCACAACGAAAATGCTATACGAAAATCGTTATGCTAACGAAATGCATGAGAAATGGATGATTGTAATGATGGTTATGACTTGATGTCCCCATGTACAGCAATGACAATCTGTCAGAGATAGTCATAGAACTTTGTTATTTCATTTGAAAACGTTCCACTACTACCTATTTCATTCCGTTTCAAAACGTTACATTCATTTTACCATTCAATATAAAAAGTTCTATATTTATATTACTTATCCATTTAAAAACGTTTCATTAAAACTTATATGCCATTTAATAACGTTCCATTTATATTGATTGCTATTCCATTTAATATTCCATGCCATTTCCGTTACTATTTTAAGAGTTAGAGATAATCGCGCAGTAATAAACATAATGTCGACAACGACAGGTTTCAGGGCAAAGTCACAAACAGCCCTTGAAGCGCGTGCCTACCGCAGAATCATCGGTATCATATTTTCAAACTTTAAGTCAACTAATCATAACTTTATTCATGTAACGATGGTCAAACATGATCCTCATTATAACAGTGAATAGCCTCAGCCATGTAGTTTAGAACTTTGGAAAGAAATGTAATTTTTGGACATCAATATACCTACATAGTTAAAAGTTGAGATGCTCCTGAACTCGGAGATGGTATATTATGTTCAAGGAAACGATCTTCAAAAGAAATCAGTTACAAGTTACACGTCATAGACGTCACAACATTTTATATAATTGACTTGACCACAAAGTATTTCAAAATACGGCGCGCGCACACACTCATTTAAAAAGGCTGGAGCAAACCCACTTTTACTGTAAGCATCAAAGTGGCATTTTCGGCCTACTGGATCTTAAAATTGGAAAATCTCACATTGTTGCGATATATCTTAATTTCGAGCTATGGCCCACCCTACAACATATACCAAATTTGGGAACAATAGGTCACGCCCTTTGCGCGCTAGAGGGCCGTGAAAACAGTGTTTTAGGGCGGTTTTCATAATAATAATAATCTCAGTAGTAGTAGTAGTAGTAGTCTCCTGGAATTTAAATCCGGTAAACAGGCCACAGCCTAAACGGCTGAACCGATTGATCCCACATTTTTACCACGTGTGCACTTTTGGCGTCTGATTTAACCTTCACCCCATAAATTTTTTGTGCCGCCATTTTGAAACCGGAAGTGACGTCATATCTCGTCAACGGCTGGACCGATTGGAACGAAAATTGCGCCAAACGATCCAGACGGTCATCTATATGCATGATAAGTAGCAAAAGACTAAACATTATGTTAAAGAAACCGGAAATGACGTAATGAAATTTGAAAATCATCGATTGGCTTTTTGGCAACAAAGGTTGATCCGATTATTTTGATATTTATGTAACGTATGTACTTTTGACGTCTCATGTGACTTGTTATAAAACTAACCGGAAGCCGCCATTTTGAAACCGGAAGTGACATCATATCTCAATAACGGCTAAATAGATTTCAACGAAACCAGCGCAAAACAATTGAGACGGTCAACTTTATGTATTATCATCAATAATATTTGCAGTTTCTTATACCTAAACCGGAAATGACGTCACACATTTTAATAATCTCACAAATTTTTATTTTGATGCAATAAATATACTATTTGAGACAGCTTATAAAATTGTAATCATGTTTCAAATATACTTCAAGGGGTCAGAGATTTCAGCCGCCATTTTTAAACCGGAAGTAACGTCATATCTCAAAAACTGGTAGACAAATCGGTATGAAACTAGCGCCAAACGATTCGGAAGGCCATCTCTATGGAATATGAACAGTACAAATAGAATTTTCCTATTTATGAGACCGGAAATGACGTCATTCAAATGTATAAATTATTATAATTCCCTCCTATACAATAAATACATATTCAGAAAGCTTAAAATGATACACATCATTTATAGAAATAAATTCTATGTGGCATTGCAGAAAGTTCAGCAGCCATTTTGAAAACCGAAGTGTTTCCATATCTCGGAACTGGGTTGACTGATTGGAATGAAACCTTTGCTATTCTTCGTGAAAGATCATTTAAAGCAATTATTTAGGACCATACGCTGCTATTCATTAGTGGTAACGAAATTGTAAAGGGTGATGATTTTTTAAAAGAATTTAGTAATTGTTCATTTTATATGTGTCACAAGTTGTTATAGAATAAACTAAAAAAAGGAGTGATATCCCCATAAAAAACACTTCGTGTAAAAATACCAGCCAAGTCTCTACTAAAAAAAAATATATGAAATCTAAAAATTCTGCACTGAAAAGTAATGATATCAAAAAATTTGCCAAGTCAAAACTTTATTTGAAAATCAAAAAATACTTGGCGCATCGATTTTTTAGGGCATTTTAGGTCTACTATATGTTTGTATATTTTATGTATATTTTATATCTGGCCTATACTTCTAAGCTATTAATATACACGATGCGCCAAGTATTTTTTGATTTTCAAATAAAGTTTTGACTTGGCAAATTTTTTGATATCATTACTTTTCAGTGCAGAATTTTTAGATTTCATATATTTTTTTTTAGTAGAGACTTGGCTGGTATTTTTACACGAAGTGTTTTTTATGGGTATAATTGACTTGACCACAAAGTATTTCAAAATCATCAATTGATATTTGTTGGGTATACACAAAATGATCATATTTCTCTCGTAATTCACCGTTTTTTCCACCAAAGTGTTTCATGAAAAATTTCAATTTGATTTTATTAATTAAAATAATTGTAGTAGGTACATTTTTCTATTTATATCGGTGCTTGTCACTATTATTTTTCCGATCTTACATATTTACTGAGATAAAATTTCATTACACGATTCCCTATTGTATATTTTGTTTGTCTTAAAAATGGTTTCTGATTCAATGATTGTGGATTTTGTGGTACTGACAGCAGAATTTGATATAGAATATTTTAAAGGTGAACTTTTATAACAAAGTACTGCCACTTGATAATGATGTCAGAGTTATTAAATGATAACCAAAGAAAAGGACACAAGAAAAAGTCCAACAAGTTGCTCTACACAAGTGTAAACTATTACCTGGAGCCTGTGCTGACGTCACAGTGGCCATGTTTCAGGCACGAGCGCGGGGTTCCAGAGCGGCAGTCGCTTCGGCCGCAACCAGGCACCACGGGACGAGGTGCAGGTCGTACCCAGGACAGATCGCTTCTACATGGGCAGTCGCTACGGCAAGAGATCGGATATAGACGCTGTCAGTGACGCTGGTATGTTGACTCGCGAGGTGGAATATGCAATCACTACTAGCTACCTAGCTACTAGCTACCCTAACAGGATTCAGGTGATACGTGGCAATCTTCCGAGTTTTCAATCAGAAGTTAATGCAAACAGAATATCGATTTGAATTAGAAGATTGCAAATATTCAATGATGGACTAGTGCAAGGGTCGGCTATCTTTTTTTAGTGAAGGAGCCAATTTCCTAAGTAATAAATTAGATAAAAAATGGGAGCCGCAGTAGGCAATCAAATATAATGCACCGAAGATAATAATTTGAATTTCTAGTTTATTTTGATATTTTGACGAAGCCCCCAAGTTCTTGCCCCCCCCCCCCCCTCCCCGCAGGCCGTCTTTTTTAGAATTTCAACAATTTAAAAATAATTCTGGGACTCTAAATTGAACAAACTGAATCAAACAATATTCCAATTGTTACCTTGCAGGGCGCCTTTTTTTTCGAATTTTCGGATTTTTTGATTCCAGACCTGTATTTAAATTATAAAGACCCATTTAAGAACAACCCAGGAGCCGCAGGTTGCCGACCCCTGGACAAGTGGAAACCTTTAGGCCATGTTAATCCACTTCTGGTTATAGTTATACTTTTAGCACAGACAAGAAGAAATCTTTACAAACAGCCCGCTGTCTGTATTGAAAGGTATATCGTCATAGAAATACTCCAAGCTCATCACCGTCAAGAATGTTGAAGATATCTTCTTCGATTACCTCCTCTGCAAATACAGTTGTCGGATACATTAAATTCACCATTGTAGAATTTAATCGTACTTGCAGTCGAGATTCTCAATACTAAAAAACGACTCTAAAGTGCACCTATGTACGAAGAAGTCAGTCGTTACTGAGCCAATCTGATCAAGTGATATGACGTGAAGCTAATTTACAAGAGAGATCTCGACATTTTACTGCTAAATCTAATTTATGAATGAGCAACACTGTTGTAGCTCGTACAATAACAGTTTGTCTAAACAGGTGGCGTTGGATTATTTAGTAATGTTTACCACGCAGAAATTCTCAGTGCTTAATTTGTGGAGGGTGTGGGTGCGCATGCTCTCTCTTTATTTAAGAATACCTGCGACTTATGTTTCTTGGAAGTAAAAGTGGCTTTTTATGTACAAATCGCGAAGAAATTCACCAAATTCAATCCTGAAAAACTCAATTTTACCTGGGCTCTTCAGCCCTGACCCACATTGCTTGGATGGATGTGGGGGGGGGGGGGGGGCTTATGCAAGACCCCCCATTGTCTAAATCGACTGTTGATCAACTTATTATTTTACAAAATTAAGTTTAATTGTTCAGACACACAATTGCTTGAGTGTGACAAAAGTTTCATATAGGTAATTCTCTCAGCGCAGAAAGGGAAATAATATTTGAATAACGATGCAAGTTGGCTCCGGCAGTATCACTCTGGACTACATTTCTGGATGTCCCGAGTTCGATTATTCCTGACATAGTTTTTTTCGTGGTTTTCCTAGTCGAACAGCAATGCTGGGATGGTTCCCTACTAATAGGTCACGACAGCCTCCTCCCCACCACCATAACATCTTCATCATCCTAATCATCATCATAATCATTCATCCGTTTCAATCACTCTAGTTTTATAACAGAGCGTCGTTTGAACATCACTAAATTAAAAAAAAAATGGAATGAAGGAATGGGGATGAACAGTAATGGCAGTGTAGGGAAGGATGTCAAGAAGGGGTTAATTTCAACGGGAAAGTGTGGGGGAAGGGATTATAGTATGCTTTAAGCCATAATCGAGTGAGGGGGGGGCATTTTAAGCGGATCCAGACATAGTACAGTTTAGTTTTAGAGTTTTGGGTTAAGAAAAGTTATTTTTGACGACATTTTCACATGTGAGGGAATGGTAAGAATAATACATGTCATGTCTATAGGCCCTATCCCAATTATATTTTGCTTACATTTCAAGCAAAAAGTCAACACATGAATTTACGATAGAATTGACAAAATTGTTGAAGCATATCTCAGTGGATCGAAAAATAGCACAATTGATCATGATCTTTATGACATAATTTTTTGAACATATTTTTTAAGTTATTTTTTTCATCTTCTATTCATTACAAATCAAATCAACGATGGTAGTGATTAGTGTTAGACTCAGGTATGATCAGAAAAAATAACGCCACATTTCAAAATACAATATTTTTTCTGATCCTACCTGACACTAATCAGTATCACTACCATTGTTTATACACTACATTTTAAATAGCATTTTGAAATACTATTTAGTAACATGAGTGTTTACACATTTTCTGCACATCCAATTCGTCGCCTCATAATGTATTTGTTCTATGTCCAACAATTGCTGTTTCGAGAAAACGAGGGTTGAAGTTTGACAATTGATTAGACATGTATAATATTTTTTAAATCCTAAAATTTTGGCACTTATGTGTCCATACGTATATAAATTACATATTAATACATAAGATTTGTTTGCAATACCCCATGGGGCCTCAGAAATGCACCCTAAAAATGGACATAGAACAATTGCATCTTTGGAGTTTGACGTTTGTGTTAAAAAATAATGGTTTATGTCCAATTATTCACACGTTAAATTGAATCTTGAACATGATTTTGACTTGATTCGAACAAAATTATATTTCCTACGTAATTTATAGCACTCTACGTAATTGAGTTCTAGAATATAGCTATACAGTGTGAGACGATTTCTATGTCCATTCTATTGATTCTATGTCGATTTCCATTACATTTGTTCTATGTCCATGGACATAGAACACTTGAACAACCAAATGAATATTCAAGAAGTGTATGTGTGGACATAAACCTAGTGTTTTCGGCTTCTCTATTAAAATTTATTAAGAATTCGGATATACACTCTGTGGACATAGAACAAATGAACTCTGAAAAAAAATATAAAATATATAACTCAGAAAAAGTGAAAATTGGACATAGAACAAATACATTATGAGGCGACGAATTGTACATGTTATTGTACCTAAATCTGGCCATGGGTTCCAAATTTGTGTATTTTGTAAAACTGGGTTTTATGGAAATCTTTCATGGAGTTCCATAGTAGATACTCTACATTACATTGCCTTCCCCTCTCCCAGGAAAAGATCTGTCTGTACTGGAATCTTCGTGAATACTCTCTGAAAGAGACATTTGAGTTGAAGAACAAAGTCAGAAAGTAGTCCGTGTACACAGACGCCACGTGGGACTGGAGCAGCAAGGATGTGGAGAGAGGAGTTCAAACTGTGGGCTTGCGGTGTGCTTGTCGCGATGGTTGACGGGGGGGGGGGGGGGGGGGGGCAACTCTCACGTGGATAATATTATGTTCAAGGTTCAAGCTGCCTAGAATGAATTGCCCTCATGTGTGGACATGTTGCACGTTCCATTGCGTTATGCGTAATCATGATATAAGTAACAATTGCGTACTTTTGGGTTCATATACGCACTACGTACGGTCAACTCCAAGAGTAAGGTACACCCTTGCAGTTAGATTACCTGCACGACTGGTTTAGCAGATTGCCAGTAGGTAGATACCTCCTGTATCTAGGCAACACAACTAACGCAGCTGTACTGCGGTGTAGATACAGGGTCTACCTTTAACTTACAGGGGAGGGGAGTACGTACTAAAAATGGAATGGGGAAGAGCTTGGTGGTGTAAAAATACGCACAATTGCCGAGACATTGCTGTGACGAAACTACTGCATACATCGAGCTGAAAATTTCTTATAATATAAAAATCGTACTAAGGTTTAATGTGTGGAAGTTTTAAAATCATTACTTGTGTGGGGAAAAGGTTACAGCAGTTCGAATTTCGTTGTCGAAAAAACGAATACGGAACTTAAATGCGTCCAGAAAACGTGCAATTGGTTGGGATGCTGTTTATTCAAAACTACACGCATGATAGAAGCTGAAAATTTCAAATTTTATGAAAAATATATTGCCATCATTGGTGTAAAAATTTAAATGAATTTGAAAATTGAACGAAAGTTATGATACTTTGAAGTTGAGATTAAAAGCAGAATTCAGGCGTGAGATCATTACACTTTTTGAAATTATCGTGTGTTGTGTAATAAAACTTAGAAATCATATTCTGCTTTTAGGCTCAACTTAAAGACAGAATAACTTTCGTTCCATTGATACCAATGTATTGAAATTTTTACATAATTGATACCTAGCAATTTTAAACAATATATTTGGTTTAAAATTTAAAATTTTCAGAGGAAATAAGGAAAGAGTCTGGAAGAAATACGCGAAAGAAACCAAATTGTTGCCGGCTTAACTTTAAAAATTGATATAAATCGATGATTTGTTACAGAAATCAACCCGGACACTGCAATCAAAGGCATGATGACGACTGAAGACGATATGAAGATGATTTGCGTGTATTCTGGAATCACCAACCTGTACCGCTGTTTCCCGAGGTAATAATATCACATAATCGGTCATGCAGTCGTGCCCCGCAAGAGAAAGCTCATTTCCTGCATTTAGATCATTCGAAACCGCAGTACAAGTCCATGACAAACTGATGAGTATCAATGGCTCTGATTGTCCAGAAAGAGCTGTCAATATATACGTCCGTTCATGCGCTTGAGATTTTTAGGATAAAATACAGACCGCAGAAATGAATGTAAAATTGAAAATCGATGTTACTATTTTTTTTTGAATTTCGGAGAATATTTGGCTGAATTCAATTGTTGCTAATATTTTATGAGGAAAATATTATTATGACGTGTCATATTGTCAATTTGACATTTATTTCCAACGTAAAAAATTTTAAATTAGGTACAGTACCCTAATAATCTCACGAATGGAACGGAATCGACAACTCTTTCTTGACAGTCGAGAGTGAAAAGAATGTTTGTGTCAGGATTGTAGAAACTCGACTGTATTACCTGGGTATATCGATTCAGATTGGATTGCCATGGACTTTCAAGACTTACCTTGTTCACATTATGATATTTGATCTCCATTAACAGTCTTAATCTCTGTTAAAAGATAATCGAGTTCCTGAAACTCTGTTATCTTTTAATGTCATCAAATTTAACTTAATGGAGACAGAGATCATATTTCATTGTATGTATACAGGGTATTAGTAGAAACAGGATGTATCAATGTACGCGAAGACATAGTTTCTCTCTTCAGTTTTGGGTATTAGAGGCTGCGATTCCTGCGGCCGATCCGACTGAGTTTGTTTCGTGGTTTTCCTCAGTCGGGAGGCACAAACTGGGAAGGTTCCCAATACAGTACAAACATGCCACAACCGTATCCTTCCTTCATTCCGCTTTCTTCGTTATCATCTTCTCATAATCATCTTATAGGGTGATTTACATCCCCTAGCTGTGAACTCATTAAAAAAAATCACGGAACAGGTTAGGTGAGTGGTAACGCTCTGAACTTGTATTCCGGAGGCCCGGGTTCGATTCCCGCGGCCGTCCTTTCTGACTGGGGTTTTTTCGTTGTTTTCCCTCAGTCGACAGGCAAATGCTGGGAAGGTACCCTACTAATAGGCCACGACCGCATCCTTCCCTCCTTCCATCCTTACCTACTCATCACCATCATTTCCCAATCATCATTCATCCGTCGCCATTAGCATCGCTGCAGAACAGTGCGACGTTAAGCCCCAGACAAAAAAAAGAACCCACACCAGTGGCGTATAGCTGCCGTGGGGCTGGGCCGGCAAAATGCCAGGGGCCCAGGCACTAGAGAGGGGGGGGGGGGGGGGGGGGGGCGGTACCATTTTTCAATAAAGCAGAATTTTATTAAGGTAGCTGTATATCACGTGACTTTATTTCTCTACATCCGATCAAAAGAAATAGTTACCTATGAGTACATATACATACCTTACATCGTTCATGTTGAGGAATCCAAGGTGATATATGACGGAAATTTACTGCATACTGGATCTTATCAATATTTGCAGTCAATAATATTTATTTTTGGAGTGGTTTAATAATTAAAAAAATAAAAATCTTGTGTATCCGTACGCGTTTGAAAGCTGTCAAAACCAAGTGCTGTTCGTTTAATCATTACATTCATAATAGTGGATATAATTAATATCTCAACATTTCACTGGAAAGACGAAGAATGAGCGCATGTTATACATTCTGACATTGCGTCAGGTTTGTGATGCATATATGCCTTTTTATTAGAGTAATGTTTGCTGTTCTTGGCAACTCGTAGAATTTCCTTCAACTACAGGTCTTGATTTGAGAATATTTAGGTGCAAGGAAGTAAAATCATCTAATATGTTATTTTCGCAGTTCTTTTCTGCGTATAGATTAGTTCCAACTGATGTGTCCTAACTTATCTGATGAGTGAGAAGTATTTGCTGAACTGAACCCTTCCAACTGAAAATGTGTAGCTTTTTGGTTGAAAAGTGCCGTGACTTTTACAAATTAATTTTTCCGTTTTTTTTTTTTTAATCAACTTGGTATATATTAATTGCTTTCAAAGTAGAGTAATAATTTGTATATTGTGTGAAACATTCTGATTGATTCTATTCTGATTAAACGGCTTATGTTTGAAATATGGTGGCTTATTTTATGTCAATCTTTACGCCACTTATCCACACAAAAAGGTCCCGTCACATTTTTAGGATACATATAATTTAGGAAAACGCTCTGAGTAACGCGTTGATGAGCGAGCACGGATACGCGCACACATCGAACCGAATTTCTGCCTATCGAAAAAGCCAATAAATCTTGAATTTCGTCACAGACTTGTATGAAAATCTCCAACAATTCCTAAAATATTGGTCCCAATAACCATGCAAAGTTTAAAGTTGATCGATTAAACCTTTATGATTGAACGGTTACTTGTTAATTTTCAAAAATCACAGGATCTCGTACAAAAATATACCTGGGACCACTCATGATATAAGTGTGTGAACACAATATTAGGTCGTTGAAAGTTTCTGCTCTAACAACCTTGGACATGAAGAGTCGAAGTGGCCGTGAAATATGAAATTCGAGAAATTTGACAGCCAATTCACGCAAAATGTCCGTAAACTGTCAATTACTTTTGGATTTAAACACAGATAAGTCTGAACATTGTCAAAAATACAGATAATGTTGGTCCCAATGGCCATGAAAAGTTTTAAGTTGATCGGTCAAACGGTTCTAATTAAAATTTCAAAAATCAATGAAAGATTTTTTTAAATTTTAACCAATGGGTGGATTTGGCTGAAACTTTGCAATATTGGGGACAATGTTGGTGTTAATGATTTGTCAAAATTTCAAATTGATAAAACCTACCAATCGAAAGATACTTTTTTGAAAATTTGAACCAATCAAATGGATATCAAAAAAATTAGGATCTGCAGCGCCCAGAAATGTTCCATACAAGTGTGCAAAATTTCAACTCGATCGAAGAAAAACTCTGACCTGTATAGCCTCAGTAACAGAAAAAAAAATCAGAGGTCCGTGACAAAAGAGCCAAAATGAGACGCTCGCTTCGCTCACTCATAAAAGATGATAAAAAAGTGTTGCATCGGCCGGGAATCGAACCCGGGCCGCCCGCGTGGCAGGCGAGCATTCGCCTGCCATTCGCCTGAGCATTATGCTTGGTCAACTGATTCGCGCCAGCAATGATGCAATGAAAATGACTATAAAACAATCTTGTTTATTCCCCCTCGTATGCATGTTGGTCTCCTTCATTGTACTAAAATGGTACTAAAGGTGTTCCGGCCTACATTTATTTCTGTTCAGAACTAGTTGAACTCTGTTCAGAACAAAAATTTTATTTTTATGTGTCTGATTTTTTACTAGGAAAACGCTCCGTGTAGTAACGTAACGCGTTGATGAGCTAGTACGGATACGCTCAACACCTCGAACCGAAATTATGTCTATCGAAAATGTCCTTAAAAGCCAACAATTCTTGAATTTCGTCACAGACTTGTATGAAAATCTGCAAACATTCCTAAAATATTTCCCAATAAACCATGCAAAGTTTTAAGTTGAGCGATCAACAGTTCCTTGTTAACTTTCAAAAAGCACAGGATCTCGTTAAAAAATATACCTGGGACCACTCATATGATAAGTGTGTATACACAAAATTAGATCGATCTCTTGAACCGTCATATCAGTTTCATATACGTTTGAAAGTTTCTGCTCTAACTACCTTGGAACTGAATTCAATTCAATTCAATTCAATTCAATTTATTGGTCCGCTTTAAATTTACATTTGGTGGCAAACAACACTTCATATCAATTCGTCGTACATAATTGTCATACATTACAGTGACAATACAATACAATTTGACAGAGTTACAATAATATCAAACGGATAGATGCGAGTATATCTATGACATATTCTGACATCTCTGACAGAGTTACAACACCATAAATGGATAGATAAATGCGAATGTTCTATGACACCTTAAAACTACGGAAATACCTATGCTTTCAGATAAATAGACATAAACAGATAGATAGATAAAATGATAGACAACTAATCATTATGAATACCTCCTAATAATAAATTTAAACTTTAAACGAATTTAAAATTCGAAGTAGCCGTGAAATGTGAAATTCGAGAAATTTTACAGCCAATACGCCAAATGTCCGTAAACTGTCAATAACATTTCGATTTAAACACAGATAAGTCTGAAAATTGTCAAAAATACAGATAATGTTGGTCCCAATGACCATGCAAAGTTTTAAGTTGATCGGTCAAAAGGTTCTAGTTTAAATGTCAAAAATCACATGAAAGATGGTTTTAAATTTTAACCAATGGAGGGTTTGTCTGAAACTTTGTAGAGTTTGAGACATTGTTGGTCGTAATGATTGGTCAAAATTTCAAATTGATCGGACCAACCAATCGAAAGATATTTTTTTAAATTTTTTTAAATTTGAACCAATCAGTGGATTTCAAAAAAATTAGGGTCTGCAACGCCCAGAAATGGTTCGTACACAAGTCACAGAAAAAGAAAGAAAAAAAAATAGAGGTGCGTGCCAAAAGAGCCAAAAGGAGTCGCTCGCTTAATAAATTAGAGTTTGTTGACAAAAGCTCAGTCCCGTTCACTTTTAAGAAAATGGAGCTTATTGTGTAGATTATCTTCCCCTTCTCTCGTGGTATAGAAATGAAATACTTTTTTTTTTTTTTTAATAGCTAGGTACTTGATTTTGACTGTGGCTTGCCAACGGTGCATAACCATAAAGGCCGATGCACAATTGACGCAGACGGACGACGCGGACGGACGACGGAGACGGATACGATGTTTAGATATGCCAAATTCACTCTGCTGTTCACAATTCGGACGCGGACGGACGACGCAGACGTCTTACCTTATAAAGGCCGATGCACAATTGACGCAGACGGACGACGCGGACATCTGCATACCTAAACATCGTATCCGTCTCCGTCGTCCGTCTGCGTCGCCCGTCTGCGTCAATTGTGCAACTTCGTAATACCTACGAATAATCGGCGCAACACCTACGATCTGACCCTTTTCCCCTTGGAAATCGATCTTCTTAATACCTACGAATATTTCATCGTATCACCTACGATCATAACCTCTTCTGGTAGCCAGATAGAATCTGTGGGCCAATTCAAAGTACATTTTTTTTGTATTTCTCTCAAATTTAAGGATACCGATTCGCTTGTTAATTTATTCACAAACACACTATTTTCTTGCTCAAAAGTTTAAATGTTCATTAAATCACATTTTCGCTCAAAAAAGGTATTCCTGCTGAGATCTCCTCATGTTTTATTTGCGACATCATTGTTACTTGAATTTGGTCATTGATCCACTAAATGAAAATTAAAACTTTTGAGTTTGAAAAACATGTGTTTTACCAAATGTTATTAAAAAAATATATATATTTTGATCGGATTAGAAAATTAATGGATAAGCTCATAAAAAAATAAGTATAAAATAATCCGTAGTGAACTGAGTTGAAAATGCTGAAATATTTAGTACTAATTGAAAAATTAAAAAAAGTTAAGTTATTTGAAAAATCTATAGGTAATGCGTTTAACCCTCCAAGTGCCAAGACTAAAAAGTGTATAGTGCCAGCCCTATTTAGCAGACTATGGCCGGTAAAAAATCTATTTTAAGTCCCGTCTACTTAATAATGTTGTTGTTGGTCGGGCTTTCTAATCGGACTTAAATAGATTTAAATAGACAATCACACTTGTCTTATCTTGTAATAGGTACACATGTAACTGATATGTTTATAGTCTCAGTCCAAGGTAAACTTACTGTCATCTAATTCTTATGGTTGATTATTTGTTTCAGGAAAGACAATGCAAGTGAGGAGGCGTCTTCCAACAAATGAAAAGAAGAAACCGTACTGATAAAATTACCATTTCTATTTCTTGCTGCAATACTTTGTCACATACCAACTAAGTACCTACTAGTAGAATTATAATATTTATTATTTCGTCAGTGTTTCAATTGTCAACTTATGAGAGAAATATGAATCCAAATCCATACTTACTTCACAATAAAATATTATGATGCAAGTAATTTACTTTTTATGTAAAACGCATTACTAATAAAATAGTTATATTATATTAAGAATTACCTACGTTTATTTATACTATTTCTGTACGATATCCATGTTGGAGGGACTAGCGATATACTAATCACGGTCTTCTTGAATGTTCAACAAGTTTGCAAAGAAATACGAATTTCTAGAAGACCGTTTCACAAAGACAACACAATTTTACATGAAAATCTGCACTTATGAGGAAAAACGTTGCAATAATAGCAGTACTACATTAATAGTAGCTCGAAAATTAGTTCAGCCCGCCTTCTTTATATTGGCATTGTATGATGCAGAATTAAATTTTGAAATTTGGATATTTTTTTTTCGTTTTTTGAAATTTTTGGAATTTTCAATTTTGGAATGGAATTTGTAATTTTAAAGTTTCAGTCACATTTATCCATATTCTTTTTAGAGAAACACTTTGTTTAATATAACGTTTATTACGACGTTTCAAGTACATTTATATAATTTATATAAGATGTTTTAGGTAGGGGAAATATGATAGTCCTTCCTTAACAGGTTGTTGGTTAATTAGAATAATTATTCCAAAAAGAGAAAAATAATAGAAAATGAAAAGAAAAAAAATTCTCCCCGGCGGGGAATCGAACCCCGGTCTCCCGCGTGACAGGCGGGGATACTGACCACTATACTACCGAGGAATAAGAACCACGGAGTGAAAATACAACACAAGACCTAGATCGATAATGGTCGTAAAATTAATTCACTTAGTTGTTTGGAATTTATTGCCTATTACAAAGGAAGTTCATCTGGAAATATCAAAAGTGCATTTTTGCCTCAAATTAAAACTATTTCATAACTTAAACCTATCTTATAACAGCCTTGGCTTGAAGTAACTTGCTAACGCTGCCACACGTACTGATCCGGTATGGTCTAGTGGCTAGGATACCTGGCTCTCACCCAGGAGGCTCGGGTTCGATTCCCGGTACCGGAAATCTATTTTTATTTCCGTAACTTTTTTTTTATTTACATATTATGAATGATTCAATTCATAATTATTTCTTTTGTATATGTTAATGTTTCTTCGTTTTACTTGGTCGATTTCTTTCCCGAAAAAATTTCAATTTAATTCAAGTTTTCGATGTTGGCTCTCCTGAGTGCATTAAAGAGCGCGAATTTCAATTTTGATGAGATGATGAACCACTTTGTAGTAAAGTCATCTGTCATGTTGATTGATGTGGTGTTGTCATGCCTCTAGTCATGCCTACCTACTCAATATTGTGAACACTTAACCTATTTATATTGCTATGGGGATTACTCTCGAAGGATTTGATTTCAATTCTTATCTATACAATTAATTATACGTAACAGATAAGATCCCCAACGATCTCAAGGTAATTCTTCAATGCCACACCTCAGTTACATAACCTTGAAACCTCTCGTGATATTTCATAGTCCAGTCACGTCCGCACCATGGCAGCTTTAGCTCGTTGCAATCCTTGCTTGATTGTTAAACAATCTTCCACTGCACACAACTTGCTGGTTAAAAGCCTTATCAGCAGTAAGTACAAATTAGATCAATTTGTCGAATTACATTGTCTGACGCCCTTGCTATGACATTGCACAAATTTCGAATTTGACTTGTCAACAGGTGGGCAGCAACGCAACATGGCAAGTGTAGGATTTATTGGTTTGGGACAAATGGGCAGCCGGATGGTCAAGAACATTGTAACTAAGGTAGGTGATGGACCTGCATCTACCTACAATATTAGAAGACATTCGTTAATCAGGAGGGGTTTCTTGCGAAAAAGTCCTGAATGTATTGTCAAGAAAGTTATTAAATAGTAAACACAAATAATATTAAGGTAGGTAATACAAAAAATAAATGTAAGATGCCTAAATAAATTTAAAAATGGTAACACAGGATTCATGTGCTACTACAGGAAACCCGTTTAACCTAGCTGTTCAATGTTTGGGTCCAAAGTACGTTTTTGCAATTTAGTGTTTTAAACTAAATAAGTGTAGGTACCTCGTAAGATTAAAAAAAAAAACTTAATAGAAACATTAAATAGTTACAATTATAAATTTAAATTGCAACATTGTATTTTTTCCAAATCTTTTAAAACTTAACTTAGCCTATAATAAAACTATATGTTTTATCCTTAATCTACAGATCTGATCTTCTACAGCAAGTTCCTGGAGCACTTTGTTTCTTGTGCCCAATTTGCGTCATGTTCCACTTTCAGGGCCAGGCAATATCCGTCTACGATGTACACCAGCCGTCTGCGCAAGCTCTGGAGAAGCTTGGAGCAAAGCCGTGTAAAACAGCTGCGGAAGTGGTAAAGCAGTCGGACATCGTCATCACCATGTTGCCCAATAATGCCATCGTTCTAGAGGCATACCAAGGCAAAGGCGGCATCCTAGAGTAATTATTGTTATGCATTTGAGACTTTGGACCTTCCCGAAAGAAAAACCTTTGTAATCTCTACTACACAACGGCAAAATAAGAAAGAACATTGAAATCTTAAATGATCATTCGGAACGTCTGAAGTTTGAAGGTGGTAGGATATGTTACCTATTTTAATTTCTAATTTATAACAAAATTGATTTTTTTAAAATTTTTTCGTGGATTTAAAAAACAATACAAAAGGCTAGAAAATATACCTACTTTGGATATTATAGGTAGAAGGTAGGTACGATTTGTACAGATTCAATAAAATTGATTTATAATTTTATACCCTAGGTAGGTACTTGGAATATGCTTGGTGTAATGCGTTAATAAGCGAGCACCGGTTGCAGCACATCTAACCATGGTCTAACCGACCATGGTCGGTTAGACCATAATAATACCATTTATTACTGTAAATAATACCTGAATAATCAACTTGCAGAATCACAAAAGAGTTCAGATTTTCTTCAGAAACTGGAAAGATTGCCACAATACCTTAAGCCTGATGCACAATTGAATTAAGGTTTATGGTTTAATGTTTAGTGATTAGTGTTTAAGATGTTATATTATAACAGAGTCCAGTGCACAATTGCTTATTTCACGAGGTTATTTCACCATGATAAAATTAAATAATTGATCGAAAAATGATATGGAAACAAAAATATGAGCAAGACTAGGCACAAATATCAAATTAAAATGCTTCCAATGACATTAATTCAGAAGACTTTTCATTTTCCCGTACGAATTTGACATTGACATTTACTCTGCTCTCTATTGGTTCGTCGGTTCGTCATAAGGTGAAATAGTGTTTTGCAATAAGAAATGGATTTTGTTGATTTCTTATTTCAGCTTAAACTTTAAACACTAAACCTTATAACGCTTATGACAGTTGTGCATGGTAACGTTATGACAGCACCTTTCATTTCTCTTAAACACTAAACACTACATAAACCATAAACATTAATTCAATTGTGCATCAGGCTTTAAGCCTGATGCACAATTGAATTAAGGTTTATGGTTTAGTGTTTAGTGTTTAGTGTTTAGTGTTTAAGAGAAATGAAAGGTGCTGTTATAACGTTACCATGCACAACTGTCATAAGCGTTATAAGGTTTAGTGTTTAAGGTTTAAGCTGAAATAAGAAATCAACAAAATCCATTTCTTATTGCAAAACACTATTTCACCTTATGACGAACCAATCAGAAGAGAGCAGAGTAAATGTCAATGTCAAATTCGTACGGGAAAATGAAAAGTCGTCTGAATTAATGTCATTGGAAGCATTTTAATTTGATATTTGTGCCTAATCTTGCTCATATATTTGTTTCCATATCATTTTTCGATCAATTATTTAATTTTATCACGTGGTGAAATAACCTCGTGAAATAAGCAATTGTGCACTGGACTCTGTTATAACATCTTAAACACTAATCACTAAACATTAAACCTTAAACCTTAATTCAATTGTGCATCAGCCTTTACCCACATTCAATACATTCAATGTCAAAGACGAAATGTCAAGTTTGAAAACAAATGTCACTCTCGGGGAAGTACTACAGAAATTTGCAGTGATCAGGGTCAAATAGGTATTTTATAAACTTTTGTAGAATATTTCGTTGCTATGATACCTAAACAACATTCAATTTCCAATGAAACCAATGGACCGATCTTGCTAAAAATCATTAGCTATGTCACCAATCAGGACAGTAGCTAGGATAATTAATCTTATGTATAATATAAGTTTTGTGAAAAAAAATTGGCGAGAGAGATTTGAGCCATAAGTTTCAAGTGAAGTCGCCTATACACTATCTATATTGAAATGTGTTTTTAAGGATCTATTGAGAAGATAATGGAAACACGTAGGTATTTAACTAAACAATTGTAAATTGGTTCTTTTTCTTCTACAGAAATGCAAAGAAAGGAGCTCTGCTGATCGACAGCAGTACTGTTGACCCCAGCGTGCCTCAAACTTTGACAGTGGCAGCTCAGAAGGCCGGCGTACGTTTCATCGACGCCCCAGTCTCTGGCGGTAAGACTGATCACGTGCTACTATCAATACGGTGGCTAATGGTGAAGCATAGTCAACCGACATTTCGTGGATGAATGTGGTGTTTCGTCCACGAAATGTCAGTTGGCTATGGGTGAAGAATACAAATTCTTTTTGTGAAAAATACGATTTGTCTATATGCTCCCAGGAGGCCAATTCTTGAGAATGCACATTTTGAAACCATTTACGTTTGCATTGTATAAAACTTTAGAGTTGGCTGGCCTAGTTGAAAACAACGTTTTCAAAACATGAAAGATAGGAATTAGCCTCCAGGCAGCTATACAAATCATTCTTTTTTAAAAATACAATAGGTAGTCAGGGTGGTTTTTGTCTTAAGCAAGAGAAAATTGTACTCGGAATTCTCCATCGTACACAGCTCAGTCCTGAGCACTCCACTGCAGGATCAAGAGCTGCGAACTAATGCTACTTGTTGATTCAGGTGTCATGGGAGCGGAGAACGGAACCCTCACTTTCATGGTGGGCGGAGGTGAAGCGGAGATGACGGCTGCTAAAGAAGTCCTGATGCTGATGGGCAAGCGGCTGTTCCATTGCGGAACGTCGGGTATGGGACAAGCGGCCAAGATTGCAAACAACATGCTGTTAGGTGAGGATTGTCCGTCAATTTAACATAGCAACCTGCCTTGTTTGTACGTAATCTTATCTTGACCAACAGGCAGGAGCCAAAGTATATTTTAATTATTAGATACAATTTTTTCCAAAAAGTAATAAAAATAGTAAGTAAGTAAAAAAAGCAAATAATAAGTAAATGTAGGACTGTATGAAATATGGTTTTTTACTGATTCCCTCAGTTAGGTGAATGTTAATAAATACCAACTGCAATGTGAAAAGATTTTCCTTGAGTGGGACTCGAACCCACGAGTCCCACTCGAGGAAAATCTTTTCACATTGCAGTTGGTATTTATTAAATGTAGGACTGCTTAGGTCTTGCGATCAGAACCCTTCAACATTTTGTACTCGGTACTACAACACAACCTGCAGCTATTTTTTTTTCCGCAAAATTCTTTCTAAACATCACTTTCTAAAGCTTTCTACAGCTCACTTGATTTATAAGTACCTAGTACATAGTAATTTTAAAGAAAGTATGACTAAAATAATTGGTGCACTTCGTAATGAAAGGAACTTCTTTCAGGAATCACGATGCTGGGAACGGCTGAAGCCATGAACCTCGGGATGAGACTCGGTCTCGACAAGAAGATGCTGAACGAGATCATCAACTGCTCCAGTGGACGCAACTGGTCTTCCGAGATCTGCAACCCGGTGCCCGGTGTCATGGACAACGTACCTAGCAACGACAACTACAAGGTTTGTTCCAGACATTAACGCTAGGTGACTTAAAACAACAGTGTCCCTTTGTAATTAATTATGTTTTATCTTAAAAGAACAAATAACTGAGGCATCTTTGAAACTTGATGGTACCATGTTCTATCTGTCCCTGTAGGCGGAATCAGATTAGCACTATTCTGTTTGACACATGCGATTGCGAATACAGTAAACCCTCGTTATTTCGAACTCGGATAATTCGAATTTGAGGTTAATTCGAACTATCTGGGTGGTCCCAGTGGCCAGAATAGGGTTTTCTATGTTATTTCATTTTGATAATTCGAATTTTAGGTTATTTCGAAATTCGAATTGAATTAAAGTCCCAGCCCATGTATTTACTTGGATAAAATTGCTTTAATTCGAATTTTTCTTCAAAAGTGTGGGTTTGTATAAAATTCATAACGCGTGATATATTACGCGCAATAACTTGGAGCCAGCGCCATGCGCCGCAGGCAGAATAGGGGGGTGCGCCGCAGCGGACTGCTCAGAGCATGGCTCGCGCACAAGCGCGGCGTGGCTCGGCTATCCTCGTGTTTTAGATCGGGTGCGTCCGCCTCGGCTATCCTCGTGTGTTCGATCGGGTGCGTCCGCCTCTAGACTTACTGACGACGTGGCGACTGGCGGCATTTCACCCCTCACGCCTCGAGCTAGACTAGCTAGCCTAAACAAACAAGTGTGGCTGTGTCAAAGTTTCGTAAACAAGTTTTGACGATGGCTCCGAAGAAATACCACGAACTGAAATTAAGTGAGAAGGTGGCGCTTCTAAAAGAAGTAGATTCAATAATATGCACCTTGGCTTCCTTTTCCCCAATCCCCTCATCCTTTAAAAAAAAAAAAAAAAAAAAATTATTTTAATTCGAATTTTTTTAATTCGAATTGCAATTTTTTGGGTCCCTTTGAGTTCGAATTAACGAGGGTTTACTGTATTCATATTTTTTGCTGAATATGCGCATATTATTCAAGTTGTTTTAGTTACTCTTTGGTGTCCTTGATATTGTAGCATACCCAGCCATTTGACTACAATTTGCATTCCCTAACACTGTGGTTTATAAAGCATTGATTGCTTACGGACTGTACTGTCTTATTGCATACTTCCCAAAGGATCTGAACCGGAAGTAATATATTCACTCCAACACATGATTGTTCTCAGGGTGGGTTTGGCACCAAGCTGATCGCGAAGGACCTCGGACTGGCTCAGGACGCTGCCACAAGATCCACGAGTCCGATCCTCCTCGGCTCGATCGCGCACCAGATCTTCCGCACCATGTCGTACCGAGGCTACGGAGATAAGGACTTCTCTTCCGTCTATCAGTTCATCAAGGAGGAGGGAGACAAGAAGTGAATACTTGGAAGACGTTCGGAACAACGGGTTCAGCCATTGCTTGCCGCCGCGGAATAATTGCTCACATGCGGGGAAGAGTCCTAGATGTAAGGTGGAAGTGTTTTAATTAATAACATCATTGTACCAATTTTAATTACCTCAAATATATTTTCGAATCGTTCTACAATCATCGTATGTACAGTTCCTTCACACCCTCTCATCGTAACAACAGGATTATTTCAATCTCTCTCACTGGAAACTGACATCATACCAACTCAGGCACTTGAAACTATCAAAGTAAAATCTGTCCAAAAGCAGGTCCAATTCAGTTCGAGTATAAAAGCAAACTGATACCAAAAGATAACAATGTATGAAATAATTACAGTCTCTCTTAAGATTTGTGTTCCGCATTACTAATCAAAATACTCTCACGTGACAGTACAAAGTTTACACGGAAGGTTCTACTTCGATGATTAAGGAGAATTTTAATAGAGAACCGTCTCAAAATTGTATTATATTATTAACAAGTAGGTACTAAGTAATTAATCTGCAATTCAACAATGAAAGAATATTAAGCAATAATACGTTTCCGAGCATCACCATAAACAAATGTGTAAAAAATACAATTTTTTCAAATAGTATCTGTGGACTTAGATTCAGCATAACTTTATATATTTACTATTTTATTACGAAATGAAAGAAACATATCCTCAACATCGGTTGTTATAAGAGCAGGGTTGGGTCATTACGCATAGAAAAACATGTAGAATAAGTAGAATATTATGTAAGGCAAGAGGTAAGGATCTCTTTAATAAGATGGCCACAATTCTACGGTAGAATATAAGCGTAGAATACATATTTTCTACGCGGAATATGCTACTGACCCAACTCAGCGTAAGAGAAACTCTTTTCTTGCCAAACCGGAACACAACCGAAATGAGTTGACTGCATAGAGAGCGAAGTTGTACCTGCTTGTGGACAGACTTCCCACGACCTCTAGCGACTAGCCTAATAGCTAGGCTCCGGCTGGCCTAACAATCCAGCTGGGTAACTTTCACGGACGAAAAGTGAGATCCGATAATCACTTAGCGACGTGAACTAATAATCTCGTTATAAAAGATACCAGTCTATGTAGGTCGCAAATCTAGGCCTATAGCTTTTTGAGAGTATAATAGCCTATAGGGTACCATGACATAATATTTAACGCCAATCAATTGGAAGATTCGACTAAATGAGATTAACGCATAGCTCTGCCAAAGGCTTCGATCGCACCAGAAATCTCTAGGACAATATCGGCAATGAGACTCGTTTAGACTAGACAGCAATTTATATTTTAGTTATAAGTTAACGATGGTGCTTTATCCCGGTTAGCACTAAGCATTGCTTTGGCAGAGTGTAAACTGGTTCGATCGATGAACCCTGGGACAGCAGGTGGAGTATTAATATTTAATACCATTTTCATCGACTGAGATGCCTACTGTACGTAGAGATTCAGTAATTCGTCCCCCAACCTAACCTTCTTGAGTAGCTTGTACCAGCGTGAACGCTAATTACGTGAACGGCAACCATTTTAGTCGTTTGCGTACTTACAGTACTTGTGCATTTAGCGAGTCTTTTCGAAGCGTGGCTTTACGAGTATTCGGGCACCCAAAGCGACTGCTAAAAGTTTGAGTTAAAAGTAATGATCATCTTTAAGTACCTACACATCGTCATCTTGACAATTCAATATTTACATTAGGATACAATAAATAATCAATTGTTATCTTACTCAGCAGCAAAAGCAAGGGAAGGGTAGAAAAGTCTCGCTCTAAGTATTGAAATCTACGGAATTGAGCTTCCTCAATCCCTACTTTCTACTCATAGGCAGAATATTGTCTGGACTCCTCATTAGGCCATCCCAAATAGTTTAAAAGTAGGCATTGTTAAATATGCACTCCTAAAATAGTAGGTATTATAAATAGATTAAACGCTAGTCAGTGGCATTGTCGACAAAAGTCGAGCATGATTTCACTGCATGTGGGATACTGTGTAATAAATAGTCAAGATGTCGATTGATGAAGAATTACGCTGATCATTAAAAGGCTGATGATTCTTGCCAGCTGTCGACAGACGGCGTGGCATCTAAAACGGCGCACAGAAGTGTGAAAAGTGTCTTTTGTAAGCAGAACAGCTCACGGATCAGATAATCACAGCACTTACTTCGTTATTTATTAACAAACATGAACACATTATAAACAAAAAAAGTTTTGAACAACCAAGTTTAGAACAACCTTCGGCTATTAACTATCAGTGAGTAGATACAGATTGCTAGAAGGTTAAACAGCAATATTTGATTAATTGTAAATGTATATTCTTAATATGCAAGTTGTACCTACCTATGCCTTGTCTCTAAAACTACCTATGAATAACTCAACTAAATAAATATCATTGTACATCCGCTTATTTAACACTCCTGTACTTCCATAATGGCATGGGATTTGGATTTATCTAATGTAGGAAACATTTTTTTTCCCCTTTCCTTATTTTAAAAATCTGTACTTCACAGAGATTCGTGGTATGGGTTGAAGTAACATGATTTAACACCCATCTAATTTAAATAATCTGACCTGTCCTTTGAACCTTGTTATTAACATGGTTTTCTTTAATCTACTAACCCTTCCACACTAACACATTTCTGAATAAAATTACAAAAAAAAATAATAAAAGTTATAAAAACATATAAATAATAAGATATAAAAAAGTGCAATTACCTACCTATATTGCAATAAAGAAAAAAAAGTTTTAAGTAGCAAAATGTTAAGTGAACTTAGTTAATAATGTAACTGATCAGTTTGAGCTTCGAGTACACTTATCTTGTTTCAAAGAACGCAGATCTGGTTTTTTAGTTAACGAAGAAGCTATCTTAGCCCGTTCCTTCATATTTTCCTCCATTTCCATTTAGAACCACCTGTCGTGAAATAGTTCAATATTTTAGTAACAAATCTAAAATCATTCAATAAAAATGCATAATCAACCGGTATTGAGTATCATAGAAATTCGTTGTTCCTGCGTGAGCCTAGCATGTGATTATCTGATCGAGCATGTCCGCCTACGCCTAGAAACACTTGTTGACCTGCTTGCGCATGGCGGCGACCTTCTGCTTGGTCTTCTGCGCCGGCGCCAGCGTGGTGGTCGCCCTGGCGGCGCAGTCGGCCGTCGTCGTGGCCTCCATCTGCAGCCAGATGCGCCGCAGGTCCGCGGGGCTGACGCGGTGCGACGTGATCACCTTGTCCGAGCGGTAGACGCACGGGTCCAGCTTGCGGTGGCCGAACGTGAACGCCCCGTTGTCGCGCGGCCGTACGTTGGCGGCGCGAGAGCAGATGCCTGCAGAGTGACGGTGTGGATACATTTTATGGTAGTAATGGAGCAACAAAAACGATTCTGTGGATTAAAAGTTTTAATACTGCACTGCCTACTCTTTCAGTCTCAGTAGAATATTTTACGTCTCTTGTAAATACTAGACAGGTCAAAACAACAAACGATATGGTGTGATATTGTTAAAACAAACTCATACATTCCACTGCAGTTTGGGGTTGGTACTCTCAGGCTGCATTTCACCAAGATTCTAAACCCGGGTTAGAGGCGGTAAACCTGGTTTAGAGGCTCCTAAACCAGGTTTACCGCCTCTTACCCGGGTTTGAAATATTGGTGAAACGCAGCCTTAGTAGCATAACTGTTTGACAACAGTAAAAAGAGTATGTAACAGGAAAAGAAGATATGTGATGAACAAACTAAAGATAATAGTAAACTAGCATCGAACTCTCGTTTCCAAGTGATATTCAAGTCAATATTCAGAGTGATAGTCACTTGATATTTCAAGTCATATAGGCTGGCTGGTCCTGATGTCTATAGTACTTCTAGAGATGTAAATCGGTAATATTACGGTAATATTACCAAGCAATTTTACGGTAATATTACCGTTTCTTTCTTTTTTTGCTGGAGTACCTAGGTACATTTTGTATTTTAAACTGGATCTTATAAAGTTAACACATCAAATATTGGTGGTTACTGGTCATCCATCATCATTGAATCTTTTCCAATACAGAAGAGACTTAGTTAAATTATCTTATGAAAGACCATGGAATTTCGTATTAGTCGTATGTACACTCATAATAGGCAGAGAAGTAGCTCGTAAATGAACCACGATCGTTTTGTATCCGAAACTCACATTTTTTTCCAATATTACCAATTTTACCAGATTTTGGTAATATTACCGGGAATATTTTTTAAATTACCGGTAATTTTACATCTCTAAGTACTTCTGATGACGGTCAATTTGATCATTATCTATCATTAAAGTGGTTAATCAACCACTCTAATGAGAGAATAACAATGACTCAAATCGACTATGATGGGACAATGTTATTAACCCACAAGAGTTGTCGATCGAAAGTGAGCGAAAGATACATGTTCGTTCTGCTGACACTGTGTCTTCCACTGTTTCTACACTCTCCTCTCACTGATGTCACTCCCTCTCGATCTTCCAACAATCTAACTGAAATCACTAGGTACCTACTGTCCTTACTTCACATCACACTATTGTAACGGTTTGAATTCGGCGCTGGCGCCAACGTCAAGTCGTTACCATTAGCCGGCATTTGTACCCATATTTGGAGGGTCGCCTAGAGCAGAAAAGATGTCATGCGCAATGGTCAATGATAGTCGAGTTCGCGGATCGGCGACCTGAGCTCATTCTCTTTCTCTGGCTGACCGTCGTCGACTTCACATCGCCGCGTGAGTAGTGTTTAAATGTAGATTGTAACCACGCTAAGTTGTAGCGGATATAACGTAGTGCGACTGGTCGTCCAGCCCCTACTTGCAGGTTCAATCTTGAGCTTTGTTAACAGAATCATTATTGTGCCCCTGTGGCCTACTTGAAATAGAGTAGTTAATGTATTTTGTCGTTGCGTAGTTTTTGTATTGCAATCAAGTGTGGCCACACTTGGATTGTCTCCGCGGAGAGTCAGGCAGTCAGGGAAAGGGCACCCTTTTCGGATCATCAAACCTATCTAAATTCAACATTGTATTAAGTAAGTCCAGTAATCTTAGAACGTCGTCTGTACGAGTTCTATTTAAGTAAATGTCCGAAGTAATTCGGCGAGCATCTTATCACGGAGGAGTGTAAGTAAAGAGTTTATTATATTTATCATTGTATTGTATCAGTCTTATTTGCTATTCATTCAATTGCATGTGTTGTGTTGCCTCCAGGCACACAGCTGATGAGGTTACGACCTGTGTTGTACACAGAGTCCATTTACGCGAGGAGGTCAAACCCCCGGTAATCTGTTATCTCATTCTGATCATTTGTATGTTGTGTTTATTTGACTGTTCATTTATTCCTCACTTGAGGTTATGTAATAAAACCATAATTAATGTCAACTGGACATCACAGCCTTATGTCTTGATAGTCTAGCACCTAGTTCTGATCCTATTGCTCTCGCTCATGTCGTGTCTCTCTCTTTGTCAACTACCACGAGATCACCCGCCCACACCCATCTCCAGCTGTTGCTAGCCCGGCACTGGTTATTTCTGCCCGAGGCGACGACGCCGGCGTGGCATTTTTGGCGCACACAACGTGGGGCCTGGTGATCAAGACGCGATGTGTGGAGCCCGAACGTTGGCATTTTGGTGCTCAAATCCAAAATCGACGTGGGACAACAACGACCTTCAGACGCTTGTGCGTGCTGCAATTACATCGAGATACGTTTGACCTTCGAGTTACGTGAACACGCCGTGAATACTGGTGAGCTGTATCGTTCAGTCATTATTTATCCCTGTTACGTAATCTTTTCATCATGGACGAAGCCGAGTCGTTAGAAGAAATTCATGCTTTAAGCGAGCGCCTGCAAACTGTAGTGACCTTGATCGATAACTTTGATGGTGATAACACACAATGTCGGTCAATTGACATTAAACTAACTGGTTTAACTCGACGGTTAGCGTTGGTGACGAACGCCGAGAACGACGTCGTAGCCGCCAAGGACATTCTGACGCGATCATTGGCAAAGGCCAAGTCTGATTTTCAGATAGTACGAGACGCTGTTGACGAGTACGACGCCATGAATACGTCATTACCGCCGAAACCGAAACCTGCGCTGAAGAAGATGAAGCCGATCATGGAATGGGGAATAAAGTTCTCTGGTGATTGCTCCGGTTCTAGTGTTAGTGGTTTTCTAGAAAAGGTGCAGGATGTCATGGTGGCCAGGAACGCGACTAAGGAGGACTTGTTCAAGGAGGCCATAGACTTCTTTGAAGGTCAGGCCCGGCTTTGGTTCCGTGCAGTCCGATCGACTCTGACTTCGTGGGACGACCTCGGTCGTGCTTTGCGTACCGAGTACCAGCCAGCCGACTACGATGACCGCCTTTACGACGAGATCCGTTCTCGAACCCAAGGAGATTATGAGAGTGTAGGAGTGTATTTTGCTGTCATGAATACGCTATTCTCCCGTCTCTCAGTAACAGTTTCCGACCAGGACCGCTTGGCGACGATCAGGAAAAATGTTCATCCGTATTTCTTAGAAAAGTTAAGTTTGGAGAAACCAAAGACGGTGGATCAGCTGCGCACAATGTGTAAATCCCTCGAGTTTGCGAAGACGCAAGTCGAGCAATTTCGTCCGCCGCCAGTAAACCATTTATTGGAACCCGACTTGGGTTATGTTTCCCCTAGGAAACCGCAGCGCCACCCGATAGCCGCTATGGAGACCAAGAGCATACGTGCCAAATGCTGGAATTGCTCACAAGAAGGACATAGATACCGTACGTGCCAAGATAAGTTGACGCGATTCTGTTTTGGGTGTGGTCAACCAGGAATTCTCCGATACCAGTGCACCACCTGCCGATGCAAACAGGGAAACCGAACCGGGAATCGACAGTAAGGTCGCCTCCGCTTCCCTCCGTTTCAGCGACCCGGAAGAATAACATTATTCCTAATATTTATTTTAATTATCTGTTGCTTAAATCTGACAATGATGCAAGACCCCATCTTGAAGTGAAAGTATTTGGTTATCCATTGTTGGGACTTTTGGACTCAGGTTCTAGTCGAACCATTGTAGGTGCCCAAGGGTGGAAGATTCTTCAAGAGTTAGGCCTTCGCATTAACCGACATGCACGACAAGTAGTATCCGTGGCTAATGGCAACCCATGTAAAGTAGAAGGAGTGATGGACACCCCGATAGAATTATACGGCCGTGTATGTACGTTACCTATACTTGTTGTACCTCAAGTGACCGCTCTTCTAGTACTTGGAACGGACTTCTGGAAAGCAATGCAGTTGATGCCCGATCTTGCTGCTGGCACCTGGACCTTCGCCACTTCGACGGAGATCTGCAACGCGATCGACTCAGCACCGATCCTACAGGACCGTGACACGTTAACTGCCGACCAACAGCGACGCCTGAAAGACCTCACATCTCGACACCTTCAGCGCATGGGAAGCCAGTTAGGCGTTACAACGATGGTGGAGCATCGCATTGACACAGGTCAGGCCGTACCAGTTAAACAAAGATATTATCCCGTGTCCCCGATCATACAAGAGATCCTCAACAAAGAATTAGACCAGATGTTAGCCGACGACGTGGTTGAACCGTCGACGAGTAGTTGGTCATCTCCTATCCGACTTGTCGAGAAACCCAATGGAAAGTACCGTGTCTGTGTAGACTTTCGCCAGGTCAACGCCCTTAGTAAGAAGGACGCATATCCGCTTCCGTTTGTATCCCAGATTCTGGACCGATTGAGAAATGCTCGCTTCCTATCGTCCCTGGACATCAAGAGTGCGTACTGGCAGGTACCCCTCGAAGAAGGCAGCCGAGACAAGACCGCTTTCACCGTCCCCGGTCGTGGCCTATTCCAGTTCAAGAAGATGCCTATGGGACTCCACAATTCACCAGCTACGTGGCAGAGATTGATCGACAACGTGTTAGGACACGATTTGGAACCCTTCCTATTCGTGTATCTGGACGACATAGTTGTGGCCACTCAAACATTTGAACAGCATTATAATATACTGGACCGCGTGTTCAAGAGACTGATTGCCGCTGGTCTCACCCTGAATGGAGAGAAGTGTGAGTTTTGTCGCTCCTCATTAAGATTTTTAGGCTATGTTATCGACGCTCGAGGTCTTCGAGTGAATCCCGACAAAGTCGCAGCCATTCTCAATGTTCCGACGCCGACCAACGTGAAGGAGGTCCGACGATTTGTTGGAGTAGCTTCGTGGTATCGCAGGTTCATTCCAGACTTTGCAACTCGCCTGGAACCTCTCACCTCCATGCAGAGAAAGAATCAGAAGTTTCTTTGGACCGACGCAGCCGACCGTGCCTTCAACGACGTCAAGAACTTGCTCATAGAAGCGCCCATTCTTTCGTGCCCAGATTTTTCAATTCCTTTTCAAGTTCAGACCGACGCATCCGGAGTTGGACTTGGTGCAGTTCTCTACCAGATTTTCCCCGAGGGAGAGCGCGTCATTGCTTATGCTAGCAAAACCCTCACGCAATCCGAGAAAAAGTTTTCAGCGACGGAACTGGAGTGTCTCGCCGTGCTGTGGGCAGTGGAAAAGTGGAGACCTTACCTTGAAGGTTACACCTTCACCGTCCATACTGACCACGCAAGTCTTCTGTGGCTCCATAATCTTAAGGACCCCCATGGCCGTTTAGCCCGTTGGGCGATTCGCCTTCAACAGTTTAATTTTTCGATTGTTCATCGAAAAGGCAAGGACAACGTAGTGGCTGACTTTTTGTCCCGTGCTCCTCTTGAGCATTTAGCTCTTGTAAACTTCCCGAATCCAGTCATTGACCCGTGGTACCGGAAGACCATGGACTTAGTCACTACCTATCCCGAACGTTATCCTGCTTGGAGAGTTGAAGATAATGTGATGTACAAATATGTCACAGCAGACAGGAAATTGTTAGATCCCGCTGCAGAATGGAAGATAGTCGTTCCGAAGGAAGCCCGAGAAGCCGTGTTTGCTGAGTGTCACGACAACCCGACTGCTGGACACCTAGGCATTTACAAGACGTGCCGACGCATCATCGACAAGTACTACTGGCCCAAGCTGCGTATGGATACTGCTAGGTACATCCGCCGATGCCCGACCTGTCAGCGCGTCAAGGTTGAACAGAAACTTCCCGCCGGACAGATGGGACGCGAACGCAATGTTGATGGACCATGGAGACGCATCTCCGCTGACCTCATGGGACCGATGCCGAGATCGACGTCTGGTAATAAGTATCTGTTAGTGGTGACGGACACCTTTTCGAAGTACAGCCTCCTATTTCCGTTGAGATCCGCGACAGCGAAACTCGTGGCGCAGAAGATAGAAGACGAGGTATTCTTAGTGTACGGCACTGCAGAGATCTTAGTTTGTGACAATGGTCCCGAGTTCATAGGAGCTCCTTTCAAGAAGATGGCTCAAGACTACCATTGTACCCTCCACTACAACGCCAAACGTCATCCCCAAGCGAATCCGACGGAACGCACTAATCGTACTGTTCTAGGTATGCTGAGATCATACATCACCGACAATCATAAGCTATGGGACAAGAATGTGCCGAAAATAGGTTGTGCCCTACGTACAGCAGTGAATGAAGTAACTGGCTATACACCGGCATACGTTAACTTTGGTCGTGAATTAATTTTGTGTGGTACAGACCACCGACGCATTGATATGGCGGAAATTGTCGCGGACCGTGTTGACAAGATGCAAGGACTAAAATCTATTTTTACAGATATTCGCGCTCGTTTGAAACGCGCCCATCAGCAAAACGCCGTGAGATACAACCTCCGACGACGCCCGCTGGAATTCCATGTTGGCGACCGAGTCTTGAAGAGAGACTTCCACTTGTCCAACGCTGCCGACAACTATGCAGCCAAGCTAGCGCCTCGATACGAAGGACCGTTCGAGATCAGCAAGAAAACGTCACCGCTGATCTACCGTCTCAAGGACCTCGATGGACGCGACATCGGAACCTGGCACATCAAGGATTTGCGTAGTTATTATGATAGTTAGCTTGTAAGCAGAACTCGAAGAAAAAGAAAATTGTATTTTCTTTTTGTTGGGGTTAACGGGGAATTGTAACGGTTTGAATTCGGCGCTGGCGCCAACGTCAAGTCGTTACCATTAGCCGGCATTTGTACCCATATTTGGAGGGTCGCCTAGAGCAGAAAAGATGTCATGCGCAATGGTCAATGATAGTCGAGTTCGCGGATCGGCGACCTGAGCTCATTCTCTTTCTCTGGCTGACCGTCGTCGACTTCACATCGCCGCGTGAGTAGTGTTTAAATGTAGATTGTAACCACGCTAAGTTGTAGCGGATATAACGTAGTGCGACTGGTCGTCCAGCCCCTACTTGCAGGTTCAATCTTGAGCTTTGTTAACAGAATCATTATTGTGCCCCTGTGGCCTACTTGAAATAGAGTAGTTAATGTATTTTGTCGTTGCGTAGTTTTTGTATTGCAATCAAGTGTGGCCACACTTGGATTGTCTCCGCGGAGAGTCAGGCAGTCAGGGAAAGGGCACCCTTTTCGGATCATCAAACCTATCTAAATTCAACATTGTATTAAGTAAGTCCAGTAATCTTAGAACGTCGTCTGTACGAGTTCTATTTAAGTAAATGTCCGAAGTAATTCGGCGAGCATCTTATCACGGAGGAGTGTAAGTAAAGAGTTTATTATATTTATCATTGTATTGTATCAGTCTTATTTGCTATTCATTCAATTGCATGTGTTGTGTTGCCTCCAGGCACACAGCTGATGAGGTTACGACCTGTGTTGTACACAGAGTCCATTTACGCGAGGAGGTCAAACCCCCGGTAATCTGTTATCTCATTCTGATCATTTGTATGTTGTGTTTATTTGACTGTTCATTTATTCCTCACTTGAGGTTATGTAATAAAACCATAATTAATGTCAACTGGACATCACAGCCTTATGTCTTGATAGTCTAGCACCTAGTTCTGATCCTATTGCTCTCGCTCATGTCGTGTCTCTCTCTTTGTCAACTACCACGAGATCACCCGCCCACACCCATCTCCAGCTGTTGCTAGCCCGGCACTGGTTATTTCTGCCCGAGGCGACGACGCCGGCGTGGCACTATTAGAGAGTAGGGTCATCCATACATTACGTAGTACTACACAATAAGGAATTTTTGATGCGTTTTAAAATACAAGTTTTGAAAATAACATACCTAGATACTAGGTACTGCCTTCTGTTTGTAAATCAAACTATTTTCACACTCAATAGTGTAAATTTTCAATCATACATAAATATGATATTTTAAATACAGTGGACAGTTCGGCGGGAGAGTTTGAAATTTTAATATGATTAGATAAACGACAAACATACTTAGGGTTATCACCGGTATTCCTGGCAACTGATATTATATTTTATTGTAACCGTCCATGACAACATCATTGTTGGTTGATAAAAATTACATCTTCTGAATACCCATTTTTCGACAAAATTTCAACTGAATTTAAATTTCATAATATAATGATTAATGAATAAAAATGTACACTTTTGTTTGTGTGTGAAAATGTTTCACCAACAAATAAGTTTTTCTGATAGTATTTAGTTTTTTAAAAATAAAAACATGCATTCCCTATTATATGGGGAGGTTGGTACCGTGGTTGGTAACATAATGCGACCAGCGACAGGTGCACGAGTGAGCTCACCAGTGAGGTACACGTCCTCGAGGTGAAGCAGCGGCGTGACGAGCGCTGCCTTGTAGAGTCTCATGGCGACGTCGCGTGACATCACGTAGCCCGTGCCCGACAGGTAGTTCGGATACATGCGGCCCGCGAACAAGTACCGCGGTGTGAACCTGCGTGATTAACGCACACAAATTACACGACGGCAATATAGGGACTCGCGACTCACTGATGTAGGTAATTTATTTCTTTCGACAGTCAAAGGTCATTTTGCGTTACGAGGATGATTGGGAGAAAGATGATGGAGGGAAGGAACTTGGGAACTCTGGAGTGCAAGTCTGAAGAGCACTATTAGTGACCTGCAACCGATCTGTGGATTGGACTTTTCTTGAAAAAATTGTATTTTGCGAACACAAGCAATTTCCTTAGCAAATTCTAGCCAAGAAAAGGCTCGGCATAACAATGGGGCATTGTGCGCAAGCAGGTAAAGTAAGGGGACAGCAAAATAAAATGATCCTTTTCCAATCCACAGACCGCCTGCTGGTTACACTCATACAGTGCGAACAAACTTGCTCCTTTCTTTTGCTTGCAAACTTATACTTGACATTTACATGGATTTCAGAACGCAACTGGCACCGAGCATGAACCGAGCGGGGACTCACCACTTGCTGGCGGGGTCCGTGATCGGCTTGGCGGCACAGATGAGCGAGCCGACAAGCAGGTTGCTCGAGGAGCGCGGCTGCAGGAAGCGCACCAGGCTGGCCACGTTGACGAACATGTCGTCGTCGGTCTTCATCACGTAGCGCACGGTGCGACACCGTAGCGTCACCCACTTCAACATCATCACGGACTTTACAGTCAGGTTGTTGTAGCTGTCGATGAAGCCCTCCTGGATGATGTCGCCGAACTGCAGATTCTCCTCTTCCACAGCCTCCTGGAAATCAAGGAAAAATTGTGAATCATGTGTGAATAATTCGTGTTTTCAGGCTGACCAGATGGCAGCACTGACAATGCGTCTATAACAACCATGACACGCAATTGTCATGGTTACGCGCATTGCTTTGTTGTTGTTGACGTTGGTTTGGTGTCATGGCCGTTTTGTGCGGAATCGAAGTGTGAGTGAAGTGGAATAACTTGTGAGTAGTGATAAGACTTCAATTTATGTTTTCCACCAGATTCTTTACTATTGTGGTTCATTTCCGAAGATAATAAGTAGGTAGGTACTGCCTTTCTGATTAAAATGACATTGACATTGACAACATCAATAAAAATGGCGGTCGTGGCCGAAACGAAAACGATTACGTCTACAGCACTTATACTTTCTCACACTAGAGTGTGCCCCCTTTGCTCGAAAAGGCGAATACCTACTCGAGAAACTATCTGGATAATGTGTTGAGAAGCAAGTGTTTGCATGGCATACAATAGTTGTTTCTCTCTACGCCTTAGGAAAGAGCTGTCAAACTTAATTATATGCTAGAGATATCAAGTACAAATCCGACATACATTTTGAAATTAACCCAAAATGTGTTCAAGTTATTGCCCAATTAGGCTGAAAATGTGTAAAATCTGAGAATTTGGTCCCTATGACCATGAGAAATTTGAAGTTGATTAGGTAGACAAACAGTAGGTAAATTTTTACTTTTCATCCAAACAGAGTTTTTGCTAAAAAAAAACTATGAAAGCACTATCAATTCTTCACACATCTGGCTGAGATCAAAACAGATTGCAGGGAAAGCTGACGTAGCACAACAGTATAGGTACCTACTTAATTACGAATCTGTTGAAGACAGGACGAGACGTGGTAGGTACGTAACAAAATTAATTTGACGTCTTTATTTTGCCAGACTCTTGTCATGCAGTGCGGCCTCAGACATCGGCGAAAGCATTCAGTGCTGCTGTGCTGCAGCTATAGCAGTCACGAATCCCATATAGAGCGAAGTCAATGCCATCAGAAGCAATTGGGTGTGAGCAATATATTTGATCAATTGGTTGTTCATTGTGACCGTTGACCTTTAGAGATCAGACGGGAGATCTGGACCAACCTGCATGGTAGCGTTGTCAGGATCTCCGAGCAGGAACACCACTCGGACCGGTATGGAGGCGTTCCGAACCGAATCAGTCGACGCCCACGTCTCCCTGATAGCCAACCGCGCGTCGGCATTCTGCACGGCCGAGCAGACCACCACCAATAGGAACAGAGGGGAGGAGCAGACCTCCGACTGAGGGATCAACGTGGTCACGTTGTTGGGCAGAATGTAGAGCTTCAGGTCTCGGGACGTATTCCGTGACCAGCCCACAATAATAGCTGAAACAAAGATTGTTATTAGATTAAACAAACTAAAAAGTTATATAGTACACCACCGGAATTGTGTATGTAATTCCTAAGCTACGTGCTACCAAATTAAGTACCTATTTGACAATCAATTGGTCAAAGAAATATTTGACCAGTCAAATCCATCCCAATATAGGCTAATACCGGCCTGAGCAAACGAACAACCTTACGGTCCAAAGACTACGGTCTCTCTACATATCTGTATATTTAAATAAGTACAGTTTTAATAAATTCAGCGTGAATTTCCTAGTACTGGATGTATCAAAATTGCACACAAAATCTTCCACGATCCTTCTTTTTTAAGAGATGCTTTTTTAAAAAAATTACTGAATTTATTGCTCCCCAAATTTATTCTAAGATCAATACGTAACAACTCTGCAAATAAAAAGCAATTTTTCATGTGGTAAATCAACTTTCTCGAAATAATTAGAACTCAAAAGGAAGTTATCCGTGCGACAACGAATAAAGTTCACCAAATTTAATCAAGAAATATCAAATATTTCCGGAGGTGTAACCCGCGCGCATCCGCGTCTTCTGTCGAGGCCTCTCCCCGACCCACCCTCGTTGCTTCGTCGAAACCGTTATCCACCTCCCCTCATAAAAATGTCTCCGGAAAATAGTATTTTTTGTGACCCGCAATCATATTTAAATTTTCAAAGCGGCCCTTCAGCCAAAAAGATTGCTCAAGCCTGCCATAATACAAATACAATAGCACATTGAGAAATGAAGAATGCAGTTAATTTCTTAATTTCTTAAATGTTTCCATATATCTTACTTTTTTAGATTCTTTACAATGTTCAGTTCAATTTCTATTCTTCACTATCATCTTTATAATAGTGTAGATTAGGTATCCCGTATCCTTTCCAGATTTTTGAGATTTGCATTTTTTAATTTATTCACATTGTATATACAAATAGGTAGTAAGTAATTTTCATTATTTAAATGTAATTGTAATTTATTATTGAATAGTAAGCTGGATTTCACAGACAACCATGTTTATGGACAGCCGTCAATAAATTGATTTTCTCTTTAATGACAGGAATAATCAATTATGTCACGGGCACGGCACATGTATGCCATATGAATTAATTATCGAGATAACTCTCCAATTAAAATTTCCACCAGGAGTGCCCGACAAATAAGTGGCGCATTTGATTGCATATTATCTTATCAAGCAGGCATGCACATCCTGTTATAGTTCTTTGTACGTAACTTGCACAATATGCGTCAGGGCCGTTGTAACTTTTAACATCCCTAGCATTTGAAATCCTGCTGAAAAATAATCTTTAAGTTCGTTCAAGTTTCAAGTTCAAACTGAATAGAATAGAATAGAATTTTCGTTATTTTGCATTATATCAAATACGGTATAGACATAGGTACTAGAGTAGTAGGATAATAATGGGCGTACCCATGCTAAAAGGAGTAAAATGATTATCAGGGAAATTCTTGCAAAATATCTTGACAAGATTTTTCAGAAGAGAGTAAAATTAAATCATAAATGGGAGCCATTTAAGAACTTGGTACCACCAAATATTGCCAGAGGTGGCAGGTCAGAGAGCAGACTTATTGAGACGAAAATCCTGACCCTCCCAGGCATGCTAATTAAGTAGTTGTTGATTCATTCCAATCCAAATCTCCCCTCCCCTCCCTCAAAGTGATCTCAATGACAATTCCACCAGATTCACCCACTGTTGACCCCCAAATAACATCAAGTCATTCCTCTTGGAAGAAGTGACTTCCTCTCTCAACCCAAATGCCACTTGATTTACAAGAATGTACCTTTTGCTCGCAAAAAATACCTGCAGTGACTGACAGTTTTATACATTTTAAAATTTAAAATTTGGATTTCTGGGAAACACACTACTGGGAAATTTTTGTTGCCGTTAGCTTAAGTAGTACATACAATAGGCAACTCTATTATTTTTCCTTCATAAATAAACTAGACCCCATACCTATAAAAGTTTTATTTGTCTTAAAGTCCGATATCTTCAATGGTAACTCTCACATTGAAATAAAGTTCGTTCACGATTAGAATAGCAAGCCCGTGTACTACTGTAGTCAAGCGAGCATTTGTAAACCTACACATGTAAATATCAATTATCAAACAATATGTACAAGACAACTGTAGATAAAGATAAATCAATTTTATTGAAGTTTTCTAATATTTTCTACTATTAAAAAGTGTATTTCACATACTGTATACAATTTCAATAATACTAGGAAAACGCTCTGTGTAACGCGTTGATAAGCGAGCACGGATACGTGCAACACCTCGAACCATAATCAATAATATACGTAAAACAATTGAAATCTAGAAGCACGATCCATTAAATTATATTAAAAAAATGAATTTGCTTCTCATTGCAAGTAACACTACACTCATGTGTATTTATTGGAATATTTAGGTATTATGGATTAATACAAAATAAAAATACATAGATTCAATCCACAAAATAGACCATTATCTAAGTGCTAGTAGAGCAAACCTAATTTAAGAAATATTATCCAAACAGACCGTTCCGTTTAATAGAGCTTACCTAACACATTGCTTACCTAACATAAACCTAACTCGTTGGATCTATAAGAAACATATCGACTAAATAAATAAAATATTTTATAAAATTAATTTCAATTAACAACTAACCAAACTGTTTCTACAATCAAGCAGACTTGCTGGTCTACAAATAATTAGCTCAACCTTTAAAAGGATTTAAAGTAAGACTGCATGTTAAAACTCTTATTATAACCTATACCTACATTAATTACATCTTCTTCAAGAAAATAATATAAAACCTAAGTATAACCTAGCAGGTATTGCTATAACTATATATCATACCGTAAAACGTATTCTAACAATAAAATAGATAGGCAGCTGCTTGCTTCCAAGCTGTTTTGAATGGGGCGCATCGAGCGGCCGCAACGGACTCCTCGAACCTACAATGCTATTTATATGGGAAAACATGATTTTTTTTTATTTATGGACGGATCTTTCTCAAAAACTATACAGGTCTAAGTTAGTATGAGATGAAGGTGTGTGCAAAATTTCAGATCGATACGTTGACCGGTGCGACGTGGGTTGAACCAGCAAAAAAAAAAAAAACAAAAAACAAACACACACACAGAGAAAGTGCCGCAAGAGTCAAGTGGAGACGCTCGCTCCGCTCGCTTAACAAAGAAGATAGTCTTGCCATTGACAGGGCAGTGTTCATGTGACCGACCAATGAAAGACGTGATCGACTTGCTATTCTAATCGTGAATGAACTTTAACACTAGCAAGCATTTTGGTGAGAAAAACAGTGCGAGTGGATTGACTGCGCTCTATTCGAGAAAATAAGGAACACAACTGACCTCTGGTGGATTTAGTGGTACTAGGTAAATGGCGGCTATCAAGGGCGCATTTGCATAAATATAAATACAAATATTTGATATAGGTAGTAGTTTGTTATGGCCAAGAAAGTAAATTTATAACTAAACATCAATTTCATTTATTTTTTGTTTTTTCACTGCTTTATGGAAACACAAAATGTAAAAACAAACAAATTAATATGTGGACCTGATAGTAGCCATCTTGCCAGAAGTGGCTCCATCACGTATCACTTATTTGTGGGAATAATGTACACCTACCAAGATCTTGATTCTAGGCAAAGTTTCAGAAGGGTCTGCAAGGGGGGTCTGCAAGGGGGGTCTGCAGTAAAAGGGTTTTACTCAGCAAAATTACCAAGATCTTGCCAATAATAGCAAGTTATTGTAGGTTTTTGTTTACCTATAGGTCTGTACCTTCCTAAGATCTAGACAATAAAAAAATTTCAAGATTGACATGATCTTGCTAAGATCTTCCTAAATATTGCAAGACCTTGTCAAGATTTTTCAGGGGAAAAAAGTGTTAAAGAATAAGGGATAAATTATGTTACCTAGGTACTATGTTAAATTGTGTCAAATTTAGACAGGAAGTACCTAGTAAAGATTGGACGTCGACTATAAATAGTAGACTAGGTATGTTCTTATCTACGTCTATTACCTACCTACCTACCTACCATAACTACGCCTAGAACATTCTTGAGGAAAAATGTGTGGAACGGGAACCTTAATAATCAAACAATACAAGCATAAGGTACATACCTAGATTTATAATATTAATCCTAGTGTTCACGAACCTGAAGGCGAGTTGACTTGCTGGCTGCGTGTCTGATGATATGTTACCGGAACGTAGGCAATCACCAGAAAGAACATAAACAACGAACACACTCCGAGGCAGCGGTAGAACTTGCGTTGATTTACATCGTCGCCGCTCGCTCGGCCCTTCGCTTCGTAGTTGTACTTGGAGGGACGGACCTCGTACGGGATCAACAAGACTCGCTCCATTCAGCGGCTGGCTCCTAGAAACCCATCTAGAAACAAGGCTGCATATCAGAGAAAGGGGATCAAGCTAAATTCCAGGGAGGGATTAAATAATTTGGGTAATTTTATGACTTGTGTCCTTGATACTTGTTTGCACAACATGCATGGTAAATAAAGTTGAGCTTAACATCCTGATAGGTACTACACTGGAATTCCTACCACAATTACAGTTGTAATAAATCTACCTACTTGTAGGTACAGTAGATTCCCAATGAAACAAGTTGTTAATAGCACAATAGAGTAAACAACAATATGACGTCAGTAATAAATATCATAACACTTTATTATCTGGCTCATAGTCATGAGATTGGCCATGGAATTGTGAGACAGCATTTTAAACTTGAAGTAACTAACCTGTAATGAGCCAGCAAACCGTGGTAACGACCGTGGTATCATCACAAGACCCTGCATAAATCACTGAAGCAAAACTGCCTTCCCGTCTAGGCTTATCACTTGAAATGTTGACAAGGTGTTTTCCTAGCCTGTATGGCAGGTAGGTTTGCAGGTAGGTAGGTTAGCATGTAGAAACATAAAACACCTATATTTTCAGTAATACAAAACTTTTTGTACTCTAATGCTTATTCGACGAAGGAGAACATATAGAACTAAAAATATAAAACGACACAACGTTTGAATAAGATATTACAAGTTAATTAGGTACAAAAAATAAAATTTTGAGATTCACATCTCCGCGATGACAGGTAGCCATTTTGCAATTCACATGCCGGAAGTTCACTCACCGTGCCGTACTGTTGAATTCACACATGACGTCATGTCACCGAGGATTGTGATTGGCTGTAACAAAACATTCCTCAATCAATTTTCCCGCCTCGGATTTAAAACTAATAATTTTGACATCACCACCAGCCTCGAGCTCAAGGCTCAAGAGATAATAATAATAATAATAATAATGTAATTTATTGAGCACATAAAATAGGTACATAATTGGTCTGTATTCAACAATCGAGTCGTTGATCTTCCATACATCCATCTCTTCTCTTCAGCTTAGGGTGTCCATATTTAGAAATGGGAAAATCGGGACAGTTTTGGGTTACAATGGGGGGTCTGGGGGGAAGGCCCCCCAGCAACACGCGGGTACGGGCCGCGCAGGCCCGGTAAAATTTTGAAATTCAAGAATGAAAAAGAGCCATTTCTATGCGTTTTGGACTTGAATTTTCAGCGATTTTGATCACCTAAAATTGCTAGTTCACAATTATAGAAATTATGTTTCAAAGTATTAGTTTCCGTATATATTCTCAAAAATTTGCTTAGTGGAAGGATATTGCAAAGTCGCCCAAATCGGCGACAAAAACAAAAAGTTGGTCGCGATATGGTAGGGTTAAGTCCCCCAATCTGGCAACCATGATGTCCATAACAGTCAAAGCAAATTGGACAAAGTCAGCTGGCTGTCAGTCAAGTGGCCAGTGGCTATCGAGACTCGAGATGGCTGTGAACAAACTGTTCAATCACTGCACAGGCAATAGATACATAGCAGAATATTCGCCGTGCGGCAAATTATGAATTTACAAAAACACGGTAACATGTCAAAAATCGGGACAAAAGGCGTCCCGTTTGATGGTCGTGGGGACAGCGGGACAGGTTGCTAGAAAACGGGACTGTCCCGGCAAAATCGGGACGAATGGACACCCTACTTCAGCTGCTTCACATCTTCACCATTTACCTACTTCTTCTTAATTCATAATAGTCATTAAAATTGTGCTTCAATATCAGTGGTAATATTGGAAGAACATCCAAGCATTTGCTTTTTAGCTGAGGGAAAACCACTGAAAAAACATTCTCAGCAGGATGTAATCTTGATTCTATCACTGGATCACTGGATTCTATCCAAAAGATTATTAGACAGTCTTGTGGTGTTAAGGACTGATAGGATTAACCCTCCAAGTGCCAACGTCGATTTTTTCGACACTTGAAACTGTATTTCTAGTGCCAACGTCGATTTTTTCGACACTTCGTAAAATTGGGGCCCTAAATTTTATTTAAGGGCGCACAGTGTATTTTATTGGTGGATTTGTTTATTTGATCAATAGTGGATCAATTGTTGAGCTGGATCAGTCGGTAAAATTACTTTAGAAGGCCGTGAAACATGATTCATAAAGATGGTGGTGAATTCTCGCCTATAGGGCACTAGCCAAACTTTTTCCCGCTATTGTGCTGCAGCGCTGCCATCGGGAGTGAGTAAGAAGTGTGAAGTAAGCTTTGAAGTAAGCTGTTCGTGCCACTCAAAATTAAAACTCGCGAAACTTTATTTTGACAGGCGTAAGAAGATGTACTTACTGTTTAGATACATATATTTTTTACTCTAGTATAATAAAACGTGTAAAAATAAGAAGATAGTGCAATATCTTAAGCAAATTCGATTTCAATCTGAAGCGACACCCTCTCAATTGTTTTAATAGAAAGTTACAAAATTCCATTGTGCCGTGAGTCAGTTCAAGAAAGCACTGGAAACAAAAATATTTCTGTGAGCTGTCATTATATGATCAAAATATTGTTATTACACTATCATTTCTAATAATTATCCACTCTTTCGGTAAATAACCAAATATCAACATTAATTCTTATAATATAACATGAAAATACGGAGTGTGGGGTAAGAAATACGTTGATTTGAAAAGCACAGCCTCGACGCTAGCGCCAAAGTGGCCGATCCTGTCGTCCTAGCTTGGCATCGCCCCATTGTTACCATGTGTGCAATTGCGCATGCGCAACTACTAAAATCGACGTATCTTTTATTCTATTGCATATAATTGTTTGATTATTTTTTTGGTATTTCTCAGCATTGTAAATTACATTTATTTTGATAAAAACGATCATGGTCATTAGTGATTATTTTGTGCAAATAATTTGGCAAAATACCTTTTTATTTGTAATTAAATTTTATACGATTAATTATATTTTTAATCAATTGATATTTCGAAAAAAACTAAAATGTCATGCACTCATATGATTCTTTGGAGTCTTCTGAAACTTTTAAAACCAATCCCAATATTGTTGATCAATTATTTCATCTTCAAATTAATTTTCCCAATTATGTCCACATTTCTGCTAAATAGGGCTGGCACTATACACTTTTTAGCCTTGGCACTTGTAGGGTTAAACTACAAAAATTAAAAACATAATAGTAGGTTACCTACCTATAAAGTAATATTTTCTTCTAGGCCACGTTTGTCAAAATTCTGTTGCAATCTCGTGGTTTTGACAGGACAGTTACCGACAGTCAGCTGATCTTCAACTTGGACTCCTGCATAGACTCTAGTAGTTTCGTTTCATTGAGCCTGGACTCCTATTTTCAGATTGTTGGAGTGCTCCAATAATTGAGCACATGATGACATACCCAACAAAGGAGTAGTCAATCAGCGAGATTATTTTGTTCGGTCCGATGTCAGGCCGTGAATCCATATAGGTCCTCTGGCCTGGCACACCTAGCTTTGCCAAGATTTCACTGGATTTCAAGCTTTCATAATAATCCAACTAATTTATTCACAACTCTTGTCAATAGTTTGGCTTATCTCGTTTCAAGATCTCTCTCTCATCCTATTCCACTGTGGTATGAGCAAATTTCAAATTCGTTTTCATTACAAAATTCCTCTACCCCTAAGGTAATCAATCAGCCCTATTTATCTTTCTATTCTGAATAATCGTGCACCACAATTAAATTAAGTAGGTTGTACAGCGAGATTCAGAAGAAAGCGGTTGTAGTGCCCCTGTGCCAGGCAGTGTGCACAGGGGCACTCCGACCGCTTTCTTCTGAATCTCACTGTACCTACCTACCTTCATTCACTTTTGTTGATTCAAGGACTTGCAGGATTATTAAATTAACAGGATTTGAAATTTTTCAGTAGTAACATAGCCTTTTAATATTGTGTTTAATTTGACTGCATATGTACAGGGTCGTACAAGGAATTCTGTTAATAAATTCCGTTGACCTGAATTTACACAGCATTATAAAATGTCACAAGACGTAATAATATGCTTACATCATGCATTATTGTATTTTCTCCAACATTTCAGCTCTTGGAAAATCACATTTTAAAAATCGAGGCCTGCAGACATGGAAAAGCTCGATTATGTGAAAACACAAGCAATAAATTAGCCAAGTATCTGTCTGAAAGCTTTTAATGTAAGCTTGAGTTTTGATGTAAAACAAGATTCGTCAGTATTGCGAGGCGCGAAGGTTTCGAAGAAAAAAGAAGACGGTCGAGAATTAAATAAGCTAGGAAATAGATCGCGCCAAGTCCTCACGTTTCAGAATCTACTCAAAATGTACGTTTAAATATTCAAGACCCATTAGGGTCGTCCTACGTCCAAATTATTCTCGAACAAGTTCCGGCAGATCAACATCAGATAGTTTTAAAGCTACACTGTTCGGGATTAGAACCCGATTTCTGTTGGGCAAGAGCCAACTGGTGCTGGCATGACCGTAGCCATTAAGTCCAGCTTCAACAAGACAATTAACAAGTAAAACAATAATCAATACCTCCTCGAATTGCTAACCCGAGTCTCGACGAACATTACTACAGCAAGGGTTATTTCATGCCTCCCCGAAAGAAAAAATTACAACAAATTTCATTGGTAATACATAGAAAAAGTAGATGAGATATTGATGAAATTTAGAGATCCGGAAGAATAAGAGGAGACAGGAAGGCCCCTTGCTCTATCATGGTATTATTTTAAGCCAACGCCCGCCTGGCGAGACAGCTATCGAGCAGCCAGTTTCCGAGGAGGGGTAATATCTTCGAGTCTTCTACCAGAACGTGTATCCACCGTCTGAACCACCCGCGAGGAATGAACCCTTCTTCTGGGACAGTGCGACGTTGTGTCCGGCCATGGCGGCGAGTTGCGCGGCGTTGGGCGCGACGCCCGGGGGCGCGGCGGGAATGACGGGCTGCGCCATTCCGTCGAAACGTGCGCCACCATCGAAGCCATTCTGGAACATGAGTTGCTTTGTCAAGGCATGACTCAACTTGCAATATGAAGAGCGCGAAGAAGATTTTCAACTGACTGTTGATCAATGAAAGAAAAGGACTCACCGGGACCATGATAGTCTGCCGCATCTGTGCTTGCTGAATGCCTGGATATGAGTACGCTAGGGATGGGTAATACGCCTGCATCGGGCTGTAAGCTGGATAACCCAAGTAACCTGCTGGATACCCCTGAGCCTAAAAGAACAAGAAGCATTAGTAAATCATTATTCTAGGCATTCCAACTTTTTCTCTTTGTATTAACGTCCATTTATGAAGAATCTGATCGACAAAGAAGCCCACATAGAACCAGCATTTAAAAGCCAAACCTACTAAAAATTGCTCATTTGATCAGACTTGAAATCTTTGACTATTACTCTAAGTTTATAATATTATAGGTAGGCCTAAGAAAACTTGATTTCCTTTAACATTTTCATCACCTCATCGCATCATCTTTAAAGTTCCATTTCTACTAACTATTTAAGAAAAAGCAGAACTGTTTTAGAAACATAGATTTATATCAAGTCAAGACAATCTCTTCCCAATAATTAAACAAAAATCAGGAAAAAATTTAGAAAATGGTATTTCTCTAGTCACACTTTCCCCAATAATAAACAACGCTGAAACACAAATGGCTCCTCACCTGTGCCGCTTGAGCGGCCTGTGCCTGAGCCTGCGCGGCCTGAGCGTACATCTGAGCGTACTGAATCTGCTGGTTGACCGCAGCGGCCTGTGCGGCCGGGTGACTCAGGGTCTGGTCGTAGCTCGGCGGCGGACCTTGGGCTGCGTACAGCTGCGCCTGAGATGGGAACACTCCATAGGAGGCTCCGCCTGGGAACACAGCACACGCTCTTTGTAGATGAACTACAACTACATTTAATATGGCACAAGCCCTCGATATGTTTTAATAAGTCTAGCTATCAAATGCTAATCTCTGCATTAAAGAATCACTTTTCCGCTTGCGATATTCAGAGCTGGGTAGTAACTTAACGAAAGTAACGCGTTACTTTTTTGTAACTTTTACAGTAACGCGTTCCTGCTAAGATAGAAGTAACTTAGTAACGTGGAAAGTTCCTTTTTGTTGTGGAACTTTCACATTTATAAAAGTTCCTTTTGCAGCTACTTTTAGAGCCGAATGTACCTTCCCTCAACATTCAAAACTTCACTATTTCCGCCCTCAAATATGTGGTCTGATTTTCTCTGATAAGGAATTTTAGTCCACTTGCACAAAACCGCATTCCAATCACGCCGTACATGCTTGGTGACAGTCAAAACAAGTGCGTCATCAGTTCGCCCTCTCACTTGCACTTGACTAGTGATGGCACCATTGAAAATTTTCATTTGAAAATTTTCAGAAAATTTTCAATGACCATTGAAAAAAATTGAAATTTTTTGAAAAAGTTTAAATCAATTTTATTTGATTTAATAAATGTATGGGCATACTTGGGATGCATACTGAACTCTATTATGATGCGTGTTGTTGTCTGAGTGGTAAATGTGCAAAATGATCATTAATACAGCATTCAAATTTCCCGCCTATGTAGAAATTACAGTCTGGCCAAAATTACAATGTAGAAAAACTGAGATTTGGGCTTATATTTGACTTTTATTTTGATTTTGATTTTACGCTTTTTTCAGATATATTATCAACAATTGTGTGCAATAAAGCAATAAAAATAGTAATTTAAAAAAATTTCAACGCATTGAAAATTTTCATGAAAATTTTCAAAAAAAAAAAAATTCAGAAAATTGCCATCACTACACTTGACCAACCCGACCGTGCCCGTGGCATGGGGGAAGGGGGTAGAATTAGATGCAAGCCATTCTTACTAGGAGGAATTTAGTTGAAAATTTTGTTTTCCACAGAGACTAATTACAGCCTGAATTTGTGTTTTAACAAATTGGCTGCATTCCGGAAATAAAATGGTCAAGTAACTTTTAAAGGAACTTTGCATTGAAAAGGAACTTCCAGTTCCTCCGATTATTTGAGGAACTTTAACTTTAACTAGTTCCTATTTTTCAGAAAAGTAACGTAACTTTAACGCGTTCCTATTTTTTTGGTAACTTACCCAGCTCTGGCGATATTCTGGCTAGTGTTGTAAATTTCTCAATCATATTATTCGGAGAAGTTTCTCTGACGGATACTTAATTTTGGAGAATTTGTATTTTTTCACTAATTTTTAATTGAAGATGGTACATGTTCAGTTAAGACATGTTCAGTCTTTCCTTTGGTTGTTAACGGAAGGCGTCAAATATTTGAAAAGTACCTACACACAAATTTCAAGTAGGCCCATCATTTAACACTATTTGAATAATTATAAACAGTGCAATCATAATGCACCCATATTTTATTAGTAAGTCACATACATTTTGAAAATTATTTGTGAAAAAAAATCTCCATAGTGTTTTGTTTGGAGAAATGTTCCTTCTCGAGAAATTTCTTCCCTCACAACACTTATTCATGGATGGCAGTCGGTCTTACCAGCATATGCTGCCTGTGGTGGAGCGGGCACATAGCCTGTTGGAGGTTGTCCACCGACACCCGGGTAAGCTGTAACACAAGGAGAGAACGTCAGCGAGTCCAACCCTCCGAGGTGCACCGTCGTGTAGTTTCATTCGCTTTAAACGAGGCATTACGTTATGAGACAAGCAGTCTTTTGATTCGCGATTATTTGCAACAAAACTACACTTCGAGAGGTTCGCTCGTGCCATGTGACTCAAAACAACGCTCTCGGAATTAGAGAATCAGATTTTTTTCAAACTAAACGAGTATAAAACGTAAACATCTAGAGAGAGTGCGACAAACGTAGCTCTAAGTCCTTCAGCTAATGATAAAAATAATAATTGAGTAAATCTGACACGAATCAAAACTACTACTACCCGAATAACAAACTGAAACAAACAAAACCAGCACTAACCCAACAGCCACGTAGCAACCGACATGCAATTATAAAGCTGCATCAACCAACCATTATCAAATTATTTATGTTCAATTTCTAAAAACCAATTATTACATGACATTGCAATTATACATGAAAGTTGAATGCAATAATTTCTCCAAGCCACCATTATAAGATTGTGACCTTGTATTAAATGAATTGCCCTTTGTGCATCGTTGACCACTTTTTGTACCTATTAATTTTATCAAAGTTAAAACAAGATTTCAAATGAAATTCAAATGCAGTGAGTGACTATTCAAAATATGATAGCTCATAACTTTTGATGAAAATATTTAGAAAAGTGGTGAATGATGAAAAGAGCTTCTCTACCTACAACTTTCTAAAGTCTCATCAGCAACATCGTCACAATCTCAAATATGGCAGAGGCGATCCTCCCAATTAAATTAAAATTATTTATATTTCAGTAGGACCAAATCACATAGAAAATTTACCTATTATTGATTTGAAAATAGACAATTATACCGAAGTATTCCTTGAGAAAATCAATTTAAAAAGCAAGTCTAGTAATCGTGAAGTAAAATCGTATAATCAAAAAGTGAAATTATTCGAAACCTAATGTTGAAAATACTTGAAATCTCGAAACTATTGAACTGTCTAGAATTGAATGAATCTGATAATAGGTTGGTGTCTGCCCGTTAGCGCTGCGTTAGCTCTATTAGCCCAGCTGCATGCAGATAATGTGCCTAACTATATGTACAATACACTACGGCAAGCACTAGTGTTGTCATCAAAGTCATGCAAGAAGTATTGTCTTCCAACCATCAGTAGCCCAGCATTTGACAGCTGGAAGACGAAAATTTAAACTACATAATAATTATCCCCATGCACTAGTTAAAATACGCATGCCAATGTAAACTATGTACTAGGCGGATAACGACAAATGTCAATCGTGATCAAAAATAAACTAAAACACTGAAATTATTTTGAACTTGTCTGAACATACCTACTGTAAACGAAATGCACATAATGATATAGAATCATTTTCGGAATTCTTGTGTTAAGATTTGAACTATTAAATAACTTATAATATTATTTTTGATCAGTTCATAAGACACGTTGTACAGAAAAATTGAATTTCATCGATAGCCTCCATACGAGCCAAAAACCGTTACCAATCATGCAAAAACCATGCATGGATCGATAGTACAGTCCTATCCAAAAATAGTGCTAATAAATACACACTAGTCCATCCCCAGAACATAAGTGCGTAAAAAAAACAAGATGCACGGACTGTACATGAGTGTTAGTAGCCCCCACAACTAAGTCTAACCACACTAACTATCACCAACATGCCATGCAACGACTCGATCAGTTATTAGTCACACAGAACTCCCGTCATCGCAGGACGGAGGAATCGGGCAACGTTATCGTTGGATTTCTCCGTCAAGGAGATCTAGGTAGGTATGTACATTATTACAATGATATAATTATGTTAGTATATAGCTTCCACGTAATTTGAGTGCCTGGTAAACACCGTAGTGTACCTAGCTACTGCTGGTTACTACAGTACAGCAAATTAAGACGCAGAAATGCATGTCTTTCGAGGTGATAATCGACTTGAATATGATTGAAGCAAGTACTATTTCGATTGACTCGGCAAAGTGGTAAGAGGTGCGTTTCTGCGGCTTTCACATGCAATGGTTCACATCGTTTTGACAATATCACAGTCAGACTGAATTGCACTCCAATTTGCTTCTACACTAAAATATATAGAAAATCTCTAGTGAAGATGGATTAGGTCGATTTCAAGAGACTCTGACCTGTTAACTTGTTTTTCAAATTGGAACAGTCAAATATTTCGGTTTCAAGAGGACCAGTTTCATTTTTCACAGATTGCAATCGAGTAGGTACGTACCTAATGAAAGAGGTGCAAACAGGTCCTTAACAAAACAGATATAGGATACCTAATTTAAGGGGCAGGTTCTAATACCTACCACCTCTAGTATTTGATCAATTCATTCTCAAAATTATTTTAAGATGGTTGGGGTAAATGACTAAGTTTCTAAAAATTTATAATGGAAAGATTTTTTAAAGATGCAAGGCGTAAACAAACACCAACACTGAATCTTCTGCGAGTGGAGACTAGCTCTCTCATTGGCTGACAGATGTCACGTGACTGTCAAATAATTGGTCACGTGACAGCCGTCAGCCAATGAGTGCTGCTCTCCACTCTCGCAGAAGTTGACAGTGTGTCTAGTGTTTTATTGTAGGTTTCTTTACATCACAAATTAAAATAGCTTGGGTTGCAACATTTACTGTTTTACTCCCTAGCAGAATATAGGACCTATTTAAAAAAAAATACTCAAAAGTAGAGAAAGATGTTAACCGACAAAAGGGCATCTATTCATTGAAAAAATATCTACCTGCCTAGTAGGAGTTTTATTTGATTTCTGAGGTAAAGTTCGTTCACTGTTAGAATATTTCTGTCGTATTCGTCAATCATGTGGTTCATTGGTCGTTCACGTGAACACTGCCCTGTCAATGGCAAGACTTCCTTCTTTGTATAAATATTGAAATTGTATAAATTATGTCAAACACAATTTTTAATAATAAAATATTAGAAAAATTCAATAAATTGATTTATTTTTATCTACAGTCGTAGGTAATTGTATATTTTTTGATTATTACATTGATATTAAGGTATGTTGTGTATATACATACGCTAGACTACAGCAGTACACGGCCGCCATTGCGGATCATTATTCTTACAGTGAACGAACTTGAGTAGAGTACCAATTTAACAATTTCGGGAAGATAAGTTCAAAAGAAAATATACAAAATTTGAAATCGGGATGAAAACACAAAATTAATGTCATTAGCATTTTTCTTAACTTTATTCATCTCAGCTACTAATAAATCTTTAAAAATGTATGGCAGGTTTCAATTAAACGCTTCACCCTCTTGCAAATTATCAGCCTTTCAGAGTCTCTTGCAATGTGACCATAGATTATAATAGTAATAAATGTAAAGTCAAGCAGCCAGCCATTGTTGGAATAAACACATCAACGTATAGAGGAGATAAGAATACGTCTGTTTTGTGTGTCAGTGCGTTTAATATACAACGCTCGTTCGCCCCAACGCTTTCTAAGGATCAGGCCAACCAGTTTACGTTCCCCCAAACATCCACAACAGGAAAGCTGTAAGGAATAATTACAACAAATTTACCCTGGACGACAAGTTTTTTTTAAATTAATATCTCTCGGCACACCCCGCCCAGCGTATTTAGGTAGGTACGGAAGTACGGCCTAGGGCTAGTACACACGTAAGTTGAGCTCTGCAAACAAACATACAACAAAACAACCACCAATTGATATAGGTATTTCGCAAGTAAAAGGAATGATAATATTATTATATTATTATCTTTGGCATAGGTGGAGGTTGGGAGGGGGGACTTTGACAGTTCGCGTCAGGGGCCATTTTGTATTTCTCATAGTATTGATTATACCTCAAAATTGCACAATTCCAAGAGAAAAGCCACAAGACGAATATAAAACTTTGATCGTTCACTTACTATGATTAATAAAGCTTATAGAAACATACATTATAGACCATGAAGTAAATATGAAGCCAATTTTTTACAAAAAGGAAATTGGCTTGCAGTAGGAAGGCAACAATCAATGGCCTGTTAAGTGGGGAAAAAAATTTGCTTTGTTCTTCACGAAAAATCTGTTTAAATGTAATTTGATTGATTCAATAACTATAAAAAGTTGTTACCTTTCTTATCAGCCATAATAACACTTGAATTTCACTGAAAACGGTGGGCTAAAGTGAATTTTCAGTACGATGACAATGAATGGCGGAAATTTCGCCCAATGTCTTTTTCGTCCTTGATTAACAACGCGCCAGAAGGTAAATACTACTTTGCCAGACTACTGTGCTTTCTACTGTCGCACGGCCGTGTTATTGCGCACCAAATTTTCAATGTTTAAAATACAAGTTCAGCCTCAAATATTAGACAAATATAAAATTATAGTATAGTTATAATATAAAATGAATAGTTTGAAAAGAAATGTGTGTGAAACTATGAAAACTAATTAATCCACAAAAGTTTGAAGTACCATACAACTCATTATTTTCTTATAAGTTGTGTGTCAATGAAACGGAACAGGAACTACTGTACTTAAACTGCTCATGGAGACCAACATAAAATAAGAAAATATATTTTTTTCGTATTTAATTGAACAATTAACGTGTAAATTATTTCTTAAGCGTTGGTGTATCAGATAACTTGGTACAAAATATAAGTAGATATTATATTTATATGCCAATTTCTGCTACAATATTGATTACTTAACATAAGATCAAATGTGAGCATTTGTCAGAGCGTTGGCAGCATTGACTCCCTGTCATTGTTGAGAGCTTCTGCCTTCTTGTTCCCTAAATTTTTTGTCTTAACTCAAAATTAAAATAGAAAAATTGTTGTATTTCCATTACCCTGCAAAATCGTGCAATATGTCGATATGGAGAGATAATTAAGGTAAGTTAAACTGCGTTTGGTTTCGTTTACCTAGCCCTAAGTTTATTCACGCTACTATTTCACAAGCTTTCCATGGCATTGGCCAAGCCAGGAAACAAAAGCTTTCCCTTCAGGCTTAATGGATAAATGCCTATTCTTTTGTACTGTTAAGTCTAGGTCTATTATTATATTTGGATATTTACGATAATCCTTCGCCGTAAGTCGAATACGATATTTTGTTGTACCACAGCCCAAGATCAAAACTTGAAGAAAAATAATGTGAGATGTAGGGTGCCCATAGTGAGCCCAAGGGTGTTATCAAGTTATAACTACCTACATTAATTTGGAATAGGTACACCCTTTCCTAATAAAAATAGCCGAATTAATACTAGGTAAACGTAGGCACGTACTTACCTAGGTATGTCCGAGAGATTCAAAGCCCATGCTTGCACAATTGACACCAACGCAAACACAGAAAGTTCGATATTGTTTATTTTTTTTTTCATTTACATCAACTGTTTGCATCCGAATTGTGAACATCACAGAGAAATCTTATCATCGTTTGCGTTCGCGTCTTCCGTCCACATCATTGGTGCATGATTGGCCTTCATGTGTTAAAATGAAAATTGTTTCTGTCCTTCAGTCTTTCGCAGCTAAGTCCCACTTCGGAGTGCGAGGATGTCGAACCATAAGAACCAAGTGAATCCTCCAGGATTAAAACAGATCGATCTTGATCAAATATGGGGTGATTTAAAAGGAGGCATCGAGCATGTGTATAATAGGCAAAGTATGTCTAAACCTAGATACATGGAATTGTATACTCACGTATACAATTACTGTACTAGCGTTCATCAACAAAATAACCGCTCGGCAACGACCAAGGTGAAGAAGGGTCAAGTTTCAAGCGGGGGAGCTCACTTGGTTGGTTTAGAACTTTATAAACGCCTCCGAGACTTCCTACGCAATTATCTCATTGCCCTTCTAAAGGTGAGTCATCCTTATTCAACGATTTTGTAAAAGTAGGATTTGAAAGTGATTTTCCAGATCTTTAGATTTGGTAAACTTTTAGGGTCAAAATTCTGCAAACTTTCATAGAAGATACAGGTCCACGGGCTGGATTCACAAAGAAGTATTTTCTCCATACGTATCTTTTGTAATTTTATCTTTCACATTTAACACGGTGTTTTTGGTATTAATTCGAAAGATAATATCTTTAGTGAAACCAGCCCCAGATTGCAATTAGCACTTAACACAGCATAAGATTCAAGAAGAAACAAACTCATGAGACGGTTTCCCCTCACGACTTCTAGGCCAATACAGGAATCTGATGGCGTGTTTCATTTGTTGTTTGTTGATTGTTTCTTAAGCCTTGTGTTGTGTTAAAAGGTGGGACCATACACTTGTTTTCATGAAAAAACAAAAAATGTAATAATTTTTTTTTCATTAAAATTTTATTTTTTAAGCCCTTTGCTTTCATAAAAACTAAAGTATGAACTTGTCACACTGATAGTTTAATTTAAAATAAATATTGAAATGGGCTCATGTTTTGCAAATCAACCTACAAATGCTTGAAATTTCTCAAGAAGGACTCTTTAACATTCAATTTCTCAGGATGTAATTTCTTCATATTTTATTTTTTCACCTTCCAAACATGAAAAGGTATACTAATTATCAAGATAGAAGCTTAATTTTTGTTTTGTTTTGAAGATTATTTATTAGAGAAGGTTTTGAACCTCCACCATAGAGGTGTGATTTGTGTGAATTTCTTGACATGCATTTTTAAAAGTCAGAATATAATTTTTTAATATATATAAAAAAAAATAGGTTAAAATATATTACAAATCAATAAAAATTGAGGTTCAGGAATCAGGACATGTACACCTACCCTATTCTGTTGCTAACAAATTTAAACAAAAATTGCATTGCTAAGTATAGCCATTTGTTGTTAATCATGTTTTTTGTAATGTAGGTATTGTTGATTTCATTTCAATAAATAAATTTTTCAACAATGGAATATTTGATACATTGTTGTTTTAAATTTTTTTCTGACTTAATGAATACTAAAGGAATCCACACACAAAAAATGAATCGAATCTACCAATAAATAAATTTTATTAACCCCTAGTGAGTTAATTTGTAGGTAGGTAGAGGTAAAAATTCTATATCCTTTTTGCGATGTGTTAGGAAACATATTTTTGTATGATGAAAATATAAAGCTAGTATCAAATATTATGCAAATTTTGTTAAAATTTCCAAATTTTTTTTTTATTTTTTCTATGTATGTAGAATGCCAGCACGTACGAGATACGTGCATACCCGTTAAAGGGTTAATATGAAGTGTATGGTCCCACCTTAATGAACAATCATTTTGTAGGTATCCTGTACTCAAGGAAAAAGGGTTTAAGGTTGTATTAAACCGTACCTAACTGTGAATGTGACCTGTCTTTTACGATGAATTTAATTACGTAAACTTGTTTGTAGTGAGCACACGTTAAATCTGTTCTTTTGTTTTTCAGTACGGCATTGATCTGATGGATGAAGACGTGTTACAGTTTTATACCCACCAATGGGAAGAGTATCAATTCAGTTCGAAGGTACTCAACGGCGTCTGTGCGTACTTAAACCGCCATTGGGTGAGGCGGGAATGCGAAGAGGGGCGGAAAGACATCTTCGAAATATACCAGCTTGCATTAGTAACGTGGAGAGATAATCTCTTTAAACAGTTGAATAAACAGGTTAGCCATGACTTGTTTTTGTTATATTTTATGGACATTGCTAATATAGCTAGATCTTTATTAGTCCACTGCTAGTCTTATTTGGTAAAATACAAATATTTGAACAGAAACACTGGTATTGTCAAGAAATAAAAATAAAAAGAGTCCGCAATATTTCGCCGATGCGTTCGACCGGCTTTGTCAAGCGAGACTGAGCCGGTCGAACGCATCGGCGAAATATTGCGGACTCTTTTTATTTTTATTTCTTGACAATACCAGTGTTTCTGTTCAAATATTTGTATTTTACTAAGTTGTTTCCTGGTATATTATCTTCTTCTTTGTGTTTATTAGTCTTATTTGATCGTTCACAATGACTTCCCCTCCTACAACGCAGGTGACAAACGCCGTGCTGAAGTTGATTGAGCGCGAGCGCAACGGCGAGACGATCAACACCAGACTCGTGAGCGGCGTCATCAACTGCTACGTGGAGCTGGGGCTCAATGAGGAGGATCCGGCGGCCAAGGGGCAGAACCTCTGCGTCTACAAAGACTCGTTTGAGAATGTATTCCTGGAGGACACGGAGAGATTCTACACTAGAGAGAGCACCGACTTCCTCACGCAGAATCCTGTCACCGAGTATATGAAGAAGGTGGGTCAAGATTTTACTTGCTATTTGAAGGTTGAACCTACTTGCAGCATACATGTCATAGTTTGTCAGGTTGCCAACCCTCAATCGGGTAAAATGTAAGACGACTTCAGCCATGGAGCTAGGAAGTTAAGGTGGTGCAAGCGCTCGGCCGTTGTAGCAAATTGAGAGAGAAAAATTGTTTCATAAGTGGGTGTAACTTTAATAAGATGTTCACATGATTTAGTCTGATTGTATTAGGAAGTAGCACTTTTTCATTTTTGCTTCGTGCCTTGTTAATTAGGCGTCTATTAAATCAACAAAACCGCGCAAAACTATGAAATTGCACCAATTGATCTCAAATTTTAATCATGATTAGGTGTAAAAGACAATCGTAAAGTTATCACTTGGCACATTTTTAAAATTAAATTTCATACGGCGCCCAGCGAGGCAAGAAATTATAAAATTTTTCACCAAAATTCAACTAATTTAATAGTATACCTACCTAACCATTTAAGTTTGTCTTTTATCTAATCATGATAAAAATTTCAAATCATTTCGTCAACCCATTTAGTCTCCAATCGTTTCCTAAAAAGTGCGGCAAAATCACTTGCGCTTGCCCCATCTTAACGTTGGCTTGTTGTGCTTTGTCTGTTATCCTAGAGTTCATCCTGAACAGAGTGATTGTGAATGAGTGTACCTAATGTGTGAAAATTCTATAGTTTAGTTAAGTACATGATTTTCTTCAATCTCCTGTTGACATTCTTCAACGTGTGTATGTCTCTCAGGCGGAACAACGGCTGCTGGAGGAGCAGAAGCGCGTGCAAGTCTACCTCCACGAGACGACCTTGGACCGGCTGGCAAAGACGTGCGAGAAGGTCCTCATCGAGAAGCACCTAGAGATCTTCCACTCGGAGTTCCAGAACCTCTTGGACGCGGACAAGAACGAGGATCTCGGACGGATGTACCAGCTGGTGGCGAGGATCACCGACGGACTCGGAGAGCTGCGTAACCTGCTGGAGACACACATCGCGAGTCAGGGAACCTCTGCGATAGATCTGTGTGGCGAAGCTGCCAATAATGTGAGTTATGAATGTGAACGAAGACGACACTCCTCTCCCACATCACCAGAGTCGGACTCCAGTGAGCATTTAATAAGGGAAGAATGCCGTCGTCATGTACCATGCGTTGTAGCCTACTTCTGTCGAATGATTGATAGTTAAGGGCCCTAAAAACAGTTCTCCACTGCAAGTGGCAGCAACTAGTGAGCCAGACTTTAAACGGTTACAAGTAGGGGCATTCTCTGGTATTGCGCAAGTTGCGGACAGGACATTTAATAACTTTGAATGCAATTTTCAAGATACTGAGTGTATCAAAATGTATACTTTTTTACATTTACATATAGCATTTTGACTGGTCAATAACATGAGCTCAGTTTGATTTACTTTCTTTTGTAATTTAAGCAAATAATTGCACTTAATTAGTGGTTGCGGACAGGACGCAATAGAATCGTGTTTTTAAGAGAGGAAAGTTCAACATAAGTTTCTATTGAATTAAACATTAAAAAAAATAAAAAATTCTGCTAGTTAGTTCAATTGATCTATTCTAAATGATATTTCGCAAACTGTGTATTTTTATAATTGTTTTGGACTTGGTAAAATATTTTTTAAATGTTGGTCTCGGTTGCGGACAGGACGTTGCGGACAGGACACAAATGATTAACATGTGTAACAAGTCTTAATTTACATTCTGCATTCTGTTAAATGTTCACACTTTTGCAGTTGCATAGTAATGAGCTCAGAAAATATGATATTTATAGGAAAAGTAAAGAAACCAAGATAATTATATTATTTTGAAGATAGCAAAAATGAAGCGGAACAATGCGTAGTTACCTAGTGATTAAATATTAATGCCTTTATACAATGTGATAGAATGATGTAATTTAGTGAATTATCAAGAATTTATAGATTTTAAATAATGCGATGTATTAATTTTGAAACTTCTTCGCCGTATCCAAAAAATCGACCGGAACTCATTGGTGGAGGGTCGCTCGGAAGAACTGAGAGGAACGACTTTCTTGATATTTTCAATTAATGGCTTTTGCATAGCCACGAATTTATTTGATGATATTGATGGGCTTAAACATTTATACTTGACTAAAATGGTGCCTGATGCAATGTCTAATACTTGTCCAGACCAGCGTTAAGTGGTGCAAGCGCGAGCGATTTTGCCGCTTGTTACAGGCACTTTCTTGGATACGATTGGAGAAAAAATGGGTTGACGAAATGATTTGAAATTTAAGTCAAGATTAGAAAAGACAAACTTAGGGTTATCACTTGGCACATTTTTAATTTTTTGTTTTGTTAATGAGTAATAATGATTTTTTATGAAAAGGGTATTTTTTCTTGTCTCGCTGGGTGCTGTACGAAATTTAATTTAAAAAATGTGCCAAGTGGTAACCCTAAGTTTGTCTTTTATCTAATCATGATTAAAATTAGAGATCAATTGGTTTACGGGTATGGTCTCCATTCGTAACGGAAATTTCATAGTTTTGCGCGGTTTTGTTGAGTAACCGGTGCCTAATTAACAAAGCACGAAGCAAAAATGAAAAGTACTACTAATATACAATCAGACTGATTATGTGAACATCCTGTCAAAGTTACACCCACTTATTAAACAATTTTTCTCTCTTAATTTCTAAAACGGCCGAGGCTCCGAGCGCTTGTACACTCGACAATTCATAAAACGGTATTTGAAAGAAATGGATTGTCTGAAAAAAATGTGATGGCATCATCTGATGAAGTCTATACTTACTTGTCATCTACCTCTAGTAGGTGAGCTCTGATTTCATTGATAATAACAAGGATTGATTGTCAATGAACCTGACCAGCAGCCAATCTGTTTCGTTCAAATACCGTTGTATGAATTGTCGAGTGTACCACCGATACAAACAAATTATTGATAACCAGATCACACCTGAACTGAAACCTACTACATACTTGGACATATTGGCATTAGGTGGAATTATTTTAAATAAAGAGATGGCCTTGAAAGAAAGAAATTTCCTTTTAATTCAAGGAAAACGAAATACGCAAGTAATGTCCTGTCCAAATCGGTTGCGGACAGGACATAATTAAAATGCAAGCCATATTTAATTAAGTGAAGTGAAAATTCTGAAAAAAATATATGTTCATCCTTAACATATATACTAAGGGGAAAAAAATAATCAGTGGCCTCAGGTAATTTTTGTAGCTCCTGCAGAATCACAATGCCCAATAATCGCTGTTTACGCGTATGCTTCCCATCAAATAAATTTTTATTGAATGAAAATAAAAATAATTTTGTGATAATATATTTTTTTAATTAAAGTATATATCCCCACATTGTTACAAGAATTTTTGTTTCATTAAAAATTTTATTTGGAAATGGGTAACTATCAAAAATGTTTTGTCCTGTCCGCAACCGCAGTTTTGAATATTTGTATACAATAACGGGCATATTTTTTTAGGGATTTTTTTTTAAACTTCTCTTTCATTTCATCAGATAGCTTGAACTGTCCCCTTTACAATGATATATAATAACATGTGTTTCATATCAGTTGAAATTTACCTAACTTGAGTTCAAAATACCAGAGAATGCCCCAGTATTGGCCATGCTTGATGCTTGATGTTGCTTGACCTCGAAATATGGTCTTTAACATTGTGTTAGTAGTATCTTAACATTTGGCAAGCAATGATTGATGACATGTAGGCAAACTTTCCCACCATCTTCGAAGCTATTCCCAAATCTGTTCACTTCATTCTAATCAGTTTCAAATATGATTCTCTCAGTTTCCATTACCCACATTTTCTAACATAAGTAGCTAACCTAAGCTACTAGTACCGACCTACATACTTAACTTAGTAATTCATTTAATCATATTTTTTATAGCTTTAAATTTTAATAATTTCTCATGAGTTTCTCTCCATCTCTATATCTATTTAATACTCATTTGTTAGGTTTTTAAATTACTTGTTTACTTGCTTAAATTATATGAGTCATATTACTTCAATTTTATATTCAGGCAGACAGGTCCTACATATTTGGATTTGATGTGGTATTCTACTTCAAATATGAACATCAGCTCAGAAGCGAGTTGAGTGAAATTGTGACATGCGGTGAAGCTGTTAGTTAGTGTTGTGTATTAATTTGCTCGACTCTCGATGGCCAGGACCCCAAGGTGTACGTGAGCACTATCCTGGAGGTTCACAAGAAGTACAATGCGCTGGTGCTGACGGCGTTCAACAACGACAGCGGCTTTGTGGCAGCATTGGACCGCGCCTGCGGGCGCTTCATCAACGCCAACGCCGTGACGCGACTGGCAAACAGCAGCTCAAAGTCGCCGGAACTGCTCGCCAAGTACTGTGACCTGTTGCTGAAGAAGTCGAGCAAGAACCCCGAGGAGGCGGAGCTGGAGGACACGCTCAACCAAGTGGTGAGTAAATGAGGGCAGCAATTCGATTTAATTATTTGTTATCAACTCCTTATTATCCTTTGTTTGAGATGGGTCATGGGGTGGGGTCCACCACTTCTATGTCATTTTCTTACGAGCCAACTTGCAATGTCGAATGCACTCTTGTCTTCCTTCCCCTCTTTTTCTTTATTCCCCCCTCCCTCCCCACTGCTTTTCATCTCTGATCTTCTTCCACAACTCCACTTTCTTCCACAGGCACCTCCACTCTGCTCACCACTTCATTCTCAGTCCTCCTATCTTTCTTCTCCCTCAATCTGCCTCCCTCCTTGGTATTATCTAATATTCTGAATCATTTAAATATTTTTGTAATTTTGTGAATTGGAAAAATGGAAATTACGACAGACTTGAAGTTTGAGAGATTGTTTTTTGAAATTGGGATGAAGCGGCAACATTGGTTTAGCCACATTAAGAAGATGCAGAGGGAGAGAATACCATTCCGGGAGTTAATTGTAGAATTGTAGAAGGAGAGTGGGAAGAGTGAAGACCGAGGGAGAAGTGGGTGCAGATAATGTGCAAGAGAGAGAATGGAGAAATGGGAAGTAGAAGAAGAGAGGTGGTGGGAAGACAGGGAGAAGGAGAGAAGAATGAAGAGGAAAACCAAGCCTGGCCCACTTGCTTAGGACTCATGCCCTAATAATTGTGGCCTTACCCAATCTGTGGAACTGAGTGAAGGTATTATTAATTATGAATTGAAATTACTGTATTAACTCGTGTATAAGACGCACTCGTGTATGAGATGCACTCGTGTATAAGACGCACCCTTGTTTTGAGAAGTCTATTTTAAGTAAATACTTAGCATGCGTGTATAAGACCAGTAAAATGATGAAAAACATTGTGTGTTTGTATACATGATATCCATCTAAATGTTGGTTTTCCAGCTAACTGAGCTATTTGAATGAAAATCACTGCCAACTTGTTGTAAACAAACAGTAATTTTCTGCTTCTGAGAAAGGGGGGAGGGGAGTCTCTTCCCAGCAGCTGTTGCTTGCTTTAAGAGGCATGCACCTGCCTTTCCTCTGCATTCCAAAACAAACCCAACTCCTCTCCTCCCCTTCCATAAGATCGCCATTCAACAGTGTTTTGTCTATTTTATGTCTGTCAGAGCAATGTTTTTCAGACGTAAACATATATTTTGTCTCCTGATCTAAATGCAAGGGAAAACATTTTGTTGCAAAAATGTAATATGTTAATAGTGTTGTGTCTAGACACAGTATGAGTAGTCCAGACAGAGTTAGAGGGAAAGGCAGAGATAGACAACTGGCAGTCTACCACAGCTCTGTTTACAAACATCCACCTTGGATTTACTGGGAAAAAAGCTTGGTATGCATGTATAAAGGTGGATTCACACGGCCGTTCCAAACTTCGAGTTTGAAACTCAAGTTTGCCAAAGTTCCGAATCGCCGTTCCAAAAACTCCCGTGTGAACTATGAAAGTTTGAAACTCAATCCTCACAGTTCGAATCTTTTCATAGTTCACACGGGAGTTTTTGGTACGGCGATTCGGAACTTGGCAAACTTGAGTTTCAAACTCAAAGTTTGGAACGGCCGTGTGAATCCACCTTAAAGGTGGGCTGTCATGGTCAACAAGTCTAAAATATTGTATATATTGTAACCAGAAGTGGAACGCCGAAAACGCGAATACGATGCGATGTTTGGTTCAGGCGCTAGAGCCCCGCGAAGTTTGAAAAACCTGGTTGTTGTGACGTAGGTCCCACCCAACCTTTGCTGGCTTTTACGGCTGAGTTGGGTGTGAATGACGCGTTTCCCACCCCCTATCCGTCTTCACTGCGCTATAACTTCGTTTAGGAATATCCTACAGAGCTCTAGTTTTTGCCGCTGTGATTGCATGCCTAATGTCATCATGTTTTTTCAATAATAAAAAAATGGGGCTCAAACCGTGATAGCCCACCGCTGTTTTCAGAATTAAAATATTGACATATAATTGCGTCTTATACAGGAGTTAATACGGTATGACTAAATAGTGAATATTGAACCCAAATTTGGATTTCCTATGTAATAATTTAATAAATAATAAATCATTGTTTTTACATAAATGTGTCCACTATACCATGACTGAATCATTTCATTAAATCAACTGTTGTTTGAACTCTGTGACTCTATAAATATTTATAACAAAGAATTTTTCTGAGATTAAACTGACTGTCAGTTCATTGTTCTGAATGAGTCATTTGCTCTTCAGACAAAGACAGTGTTGCACTTGATTCAGTTTTTTTTCTTATCAGATTAGGATTATCTATATCTTTTGTATTCTGCCTTTTTAAAGAAACAAACCTCAAATTAATCATGTCCAATAAATAACTATTATATTGTTCAATTCCTCATGAGTTTACTGTGCATTATTTGGATTTCCTATGTAATAATTTAATAAATAATAAATCATTGTTTTTACATAAATGTGTCCACTTTACCATGACTGAATCATTTCATTAAATCAACTGTTGTTTGAACTCTGTGACTCTATAAATATTTATAACAAAGAATTTTTCTGAGATTAAACTGACTGTCAGTTCATTGTTCTGAATGAGTCATTTGCTCTTCAGACAAAGACAGTGTTGCACTTGATTCAGTTTTTTTTCTTATCAGATTAGGATTATCTATATCTTTTGTATTCTGCCTTTTTAAAGAAACAAACCTCAAATTAATCATGTCCAATACCTAACTATTATATTGTTCAATTCCTCATGAGTTTACTGTGCATTGAATCACATAACCAAATAGCAAAGAATTATTTGTAAAAATACCACTCTTATCGTAACTTCCAATGCCTTATTGTGTTGTGCATTCCAGATGGTCGCGTTCAAGTACATCGAAGACAAGGACGTCTTCCAGAAGTTCTACAGCAAGATGCTCGGGAAGCGGCTCGTGCAGCACGTGTCCGCTTCTGACGATGCCGAGGCCTCGATGATCTCCAAGCTGAAGCAGGCGTGCGGCTTTGAGTACACATCCAAGCTGCAGCGCATGTTCCAGGTGCGATAGTCGTTGCTTTATCATAAATATGAGTACCTAGCGAGCGACCTGGTTTTATACACAAGTTATTCTGCTGCGGCGCAACTCTTTACAATGTTGCTCTATACATTTTTCATTCTATATTTATTCTTTATTACCTTTTCCCCATTTTTCGTAATTTACCTATAGTCTCTCTGTAGGTACAAGGTAACTTTAAATTTTGTGAATAAAGGAATGTGATTCCTGACAGAATATTGATTTGCTTGTGTTGTTGTTGTCTTACTGATGAAGGATGTTATTTCAGGACATCGGTGTATCGAAGGACCTCAATGAACAATTCAGAAAGCATTTAATCAACTCGAACGATGCGCTGGACATAGACTTTACAATCCAAGTTCTGTCGTCGGGTTCGTGGCCTTTCCAGCAGTCGTTCTCTTTCTCATTACCGACAGAGGTAAGTTTTTAACCAGTAGCAAATTATAATGGTTATATAAATTTGATACAGGATTTGATAAGAGAAAATGACAATAAAAATAAAAGAGTGATTGATTTTTATAAACACTTTGTAATTGTGGTGATCTTAGTGTATTACCAGCTGTCGTAAATGATTGTAATGTAACCTACCTATACTTTTACTATTTTGTTTTAATAGAAGAAAATTGAGGATTGGAAATGAAGACTAGAAACGTTGAAATTGAACTATTGTATTAGTGACCTGCATGAATGTGTGTAGTAACAAGTAAGAAATGTAACGCGTGTCATTTCAGCTGGAAAGAAGTATCCACCGCTTCACGACGTTCTACAGCGGCCAGCACAGCGGGCGGAAGCTCAACTGGCTCTACAACATGTGCAAGGGAGAGCTGCTGTTCAACTGCTTGAAGAATCGGTCAGTTAGTTTTACTTTTCACACAATTATACCAGGAGATGACATTTGTTAATGTTATCATTCAGTTTTCTTGCATTTAAGGAATTCTGCAACTAACAATATTATACAAAAGAGATCGTTTTTGATTGATGAAAAGTTCATTAAAAAAAATTCAAATAGGTAACTGGAATTTGAAACCACTATAATAATAGTAAGGAGTAACAGAAGCGTCTGAAGAGAGCATGTTTTAGTTGGGTTTGTATGCGCGCGCATCTGTTTTATAGAACGTTGAGTTATGTAGTCCAAAAGCGGCGTATTCCAGCAATGCCTCGGCAGCGCAGTGGTTAGTGCGCTAGCATTCCGTGCAGCAGGCCGGGGTTCGATTCCCGTCCCCTGCGAGTTTTTTTTATTTTGAATTTGCGCAAGTTTGAATTTGTCTAGCCATAGAGTTATTTTTTTTAGGTTGCCCAGCTGTAATTTTCGCCAACAAAGTGAGATGTTCCTTCATTCTGTAGCGTGGACTTGTATTCAGCGAAATAAAGGGGCGTGGTTATTCTAAAACAAGCTGTCGCCAGACGTTACTAGGAGTAACTGTCGTAGTTAGTGACTTTTATGTTGTTAAGTTGGTAGACTTGTCAAGTAACAACTGAAGAACTAATAAAAGCTTGCTAATAATATCTTTGTGAGCAAAACTGCAGAGATTAGCCTTTAGTTCCTATACAAGTTCATCGCTACTAGATAGTTTTTTTATTTTTTTATTTTTATTTATTTATTTGAGATTAAACATATACAAATATTATGTACTTTGCCCTGCTAAGCTACAAAATAAATTAAGCTTATCAGCAGGCGTACTACACAATACACATAAAACATATACCTGCATCAAATCATCAAACTCATAATAAAACTAAAACTAAACTAAACTAAACTAAAACTTATGCTGTTACACTTACAGCAACTTAAATGCAACTTAAAACTTATGCTTATGCTGTTCGTTATGCTGTTAACGAGAGATGCAGATCTCTGGCTGCTGATGGTTGTACTTATAGTACCTACCCTACGTACCACCAGCCTTGAGCTTGTTCCTCATCGCTGACCTCGTTGTGTTGCAGATACACGCTGCAAGCCTCCACGCTGCAGATGGCAGTGCTGCTGCAGTACAACGTCAACGAGAGCTGGACGGTCGCGCAGCTGCAGGAGTCGACGCAGATCAAGTTGGACATCCTCCAGCAGGTGCTGCAGATCCTGCTCAAGGCTCACATCCTGCACTGCGAGTGCGACACGGACGAGCCGGACCTGCACGCCAACCTGCCCATCAATCTCTACACGGCGTACAAGAAGTGAGTCACGCACGGCTAACCACCACCAGTCCCCTTTCTTCACTATCTTCCACTTACCTTCTCTCGCTGCAATATCATCTACATCCAAACCTCTTCGCAAGTTCAACCTGTTCATTTGCCTGAATCAACTGCCACTCTCTCTCTTTATCTTGAAGCACAATCTTTCTACCTCCAACTCATTCATTATCTTTGCGCTTCTTATCTGACCCATCTTTGTTACCCTCTTCATAATTCTCAGGAACTCTTATTGATGGAAACCCTTATTGATCCTCTTTTAGTTATCTCTCATAGTTAAAGATTTAGTTAATTAATTCTAATATCTTCACACAGACATAACCTTAACCGTTACAAGAAAGTTCTCATTTTACGCGATTGCACCTATCCCGACAGTGTACCTAATTTTGTCGCCCAACAGGTGCATTCTGGCGATGATGAGATTAGTAAATGTGTTTGTCCTTATCATCACGATCTTCTGTTTGTGTGCTTTGCAGCAAGAAGCTCCGAGTGAACATCAACATCCCGATGAAGACGGAACTGAAGGTGGAGCAAGAGACGACTCACAAACACATCGAGGAGGACCGAAAGCTGCTGATCCAGGCGGCCATCGTGCGTATCATGAAGATGCGCAAGGTCATCAAGCATCAGCAGCTGGTAGCGGAGGTGCTGACGCAACTCACGCCTCGGTTCAAGCCTCGCGTTCATGTTATCAAGGTAAGACATACTACTTGGGTGCCAGTAGAGTTTGGTGTCTACTGTAATTGTACGTCTCTATGATGTCACTGAAAGGCACTGTTTTCTTCTACCTACCTATAATTTTGTGCCCTTTACCCCACAGAAATACAATTTTAATTATGAAAGAAAGATTTTATTGAATCATGATTGGCATTTAATTATTGTGATACCTCTAACCTACCTATCAATATTATTACCTACAGCTTATTTATTAAGTATGTAATTACTTGGGGACTTAAGGGATTCTACCCCACATGACCATTTTGATCTGTATCTATCTAGGTAGGTATGTCTTGCCCTGAGAAACGTAAAGACGGGGGAACGCGCCATTACTTTCCAAGAAAAAGAATTTATTTGAACCTCCTTTGTACATTTCTCCTTAATAAGTTTTTCACCCTACTACGTTTTTTCAAAGGGCTCCCCCCAACCCATAAGAACACATGTTAAATCGTTTTTGTAATTGTTTAAATTGTTTGTACGTTTTTCTCTTCAGTACGTTTTTTTATCCTGGTCCCTTCAAAGACATACTAAAGAGGTTCCACTGTATTACCTTTAAGATAGTGCCTTCATTATACATATACACATACAAAAAAATGAAATTGCAAGTTCAGAAAACGTTTTCCTATATTTCAACTATATTTAGGTATAAATGAATCATAAAATGTCATTTAACTTGCAACCCCTGTCGTATAGCAAGGTTTCAATTCATTGCCTTCCGAGAATGAACAAAACTGTAATACAGGAGGTATAGGGAAATCATTTAGTTTTTGGTTGATAACTTTTAAAATAGCACACGTTGATATTGTTTTCAAATTTTTCCCTAATAGAATGTCAAACTATCTGTCTAGAAATCAGTTTTTTAAAAAACGTTGAACCTCAGTAAAATTCAAAACTCAAAAATAGCATGGAAATCGTCATGATTTTAATGGCCCCCATAAGACTACATGTTAAAAATAGGAATTTATAACTACAATATCTCAAAATCTAGACACGAGAAGTTGTTCATATTTCACAGTATCGTGTAAATAGTGATTATTGATACCTCTGCCAAAAATAGGCTTATTTGGAAGATATGAGATATCAGTTGTGCTACCTTAAGTCACATACCTGCCTGCTGTGACTAGTTTCAATAATTCACCAAGACATATCGATCAAGATGGTCACGTGGGTTAGAATCCCCATTAACTCTCAATTTTGAAGGGGCCAGTAATATTTGATATTAATTTTAGGAATCAAGCTTACATTACCATATTTTTTCACAGAAATGTATTGATATACTCATTGAAAAAGAGTATCTAGAAAGAACCGAGGGGCAACGGGACACGTACAGCTACTTGGCTTGATTGGTCGGGAGAAGACCGACTCCATTGTCGGAGGACTGCGTTGCCGATACCGTAACATGTAATGATGTATATACAACTTAAATAAATATTTTTTAAACTGGACTCTGGAATAAGTAATAGTGTAATATGTTTTGCCTGTTAATTATGTTGTTGGTTAGATAATCATTGTGTAAACTGATCTATCCAACCTGATGCTATGTTATAATTGACCTAAAAAATTATATAACTCGAAACTCGTGTGATAGGTATATTTAACATTTGCTGCTGTTCTGATTGTAATGAATAAATTTGTTATTTTCTGTCTTTTCAATAATATTTTAATTTTCCCGACTTCCATATTTGTGTAGAATTTAAATGTTTTGCTTGATAAGAAAGTTCAGTAATAAAACACACTTCATTGTTCTGTCTGATCCATAAGACACAACAAATAAAAAAGAAGCAGAGAGATTATGCTAAAAATCTAAAAAGTTATTTCGAGTCTTTACTCCAGTGCGGGGAATTTTTTGTTGAAAAGAAATTTTATTGGGTCCACGAAGGGAATTGTGCACTTGAAGTGTTGGCAGCGCTGAACTTTTTTAAATGTTTAAAAATGGTGGACCATCAAAGAAAGAAGAAAAGTGCATACTGTTCTCCAATGCATATTCTACCAAATTCAACTCTAGAAGAAGCGATGACCAAAATGATAATCGGAGTTAATAAATCTCCTGAAGAGTGCAGGTAATTCTAGATGACAGCTTAACGTTTTGAGTGCAAAGTTTCCCTTTGTCTGGGCCTAGGCAATCAGGTGAAAAGTGAGGTTAGATTCGCACTAAAGAATTGCTCTGCAGTTTTTATATAAAAAGGGATGTTTTCCGTAATTTACCATTCCGATTATTCAGGGTAACACAAATCGGTACTGTGGAATTAATTCAATCTATGGTATTACCTACCATGGGAAGAGTCAGTGAGCGCAATCATGTGATGGTTTTACGGTTAGATAAATAATAATAATAATAATTCTTTATTTAGCGCAAGCGCTATCTTTCACAAATCAGTACAATACAAAGATACATAAAGATACACAATAAAGACACAAACCAAAGAATTAACACACTAAAAACATAGAATAATCTAATTAGGATGTCAACATAAATGTTTCCGTCATTATAATTTCTAAAAGTTTGCTTTTAAATATGCTAAGACTCCTCACACTTTTAACATTAAGTGGAAGAGCATTAAAAGAACGAATCCCAAGATAAAATAAAGATTTGGCCGATGATTGTTTATGAACATGGTTTAGAAAAAAATTATTATGCGCTCTCGTGTAATGCTGATGGACATTTTCAACTTTTTCAGTGTTTGTAAAATATGCAGGTAGAAGACCATTTTGAAGTTTGTAAATAAAACACATGCCTTGAAAATACACATAATCCTTAATCCTTAGCCAATTTAGAGATTTTAACATAGTATTTACAGGTGTATATCTACTACATTTCAGAATAATCCTCATGCCTCTATTTTGTAGAATCTGTAGTCTTTCAATATCTGTATTAAATGCCTGATACAATAAAATCATACAAAAGGTAAGGTGTGGTTTAATAATAGTGTTATATATACATAGTTTTGTGGCTACTGTCAGGTGCTGACCTATCCTACTAAGGTAGCTAAGTTTTTTTCTGATTTTGTTCTCTATGTACAGTATATGTTGTTTAAAACTTAGATTTACATCCAACAACATACCTAAGTATTTGAATGATTTAACACATTCCACTAACTCACCATTTAGTACAAGATTTGGCCGATGATGGATATGGATAGATATGGATAGAGGAACACCTTTTTGTAGGTACCTACCTACCTATATCTACGACGTAGTTATTTAAAGGTAGGTACCCTACCTAGTACCTACCTAGGTAGGTACCTATGTCTATGGACTAACCAACATTAGGTCAAATACTATTCCAATTTGTGCGGAACTCGCCTAGTATATTATGTTCCACGCCTTTCTACGCCTGTAGATGAAGGAGCATGCCCCTCGGATTACATTTCTGTCGTCATATAACATTAAAATAAAACCAGGTATGCTCATAGCCAGGTAATCATGCTCATGCTCTGAGGCTCTTGTAATGTTCCCTAGCAGATCTTGACTCAATCCAGGGAACGCTTCCTCTATCATGTCACCCCGAGTCTACTTAGACCCTCTATGTCATCCAGTCACTTCTTTCATAGCGGCTGTGGAGTCGCTTTACTTTTGACTTTTTCCAAAAGCCTTTCACACTTCTGTTGAGATGGAGGGATATTGGTATAGATCGTAGATGCAATACTCATTCAAATCTTCCACTATCCATCCTCCTGGACCCCTATTGTCGAGATTGTTTGAGTACTCGTACATATTCGTTATACTGATGAGCGTGACGGAATTAAATAGCATTACATCTCCCAAATCAGTTTATTATTTTGTTTATCTGCAGTGTTGGGTAGGAACGGAACGAAATAGTTTTGTTCCTAGGAACTAGTTCCTTTTCTTAGGAACTATGGAACGCCTTAGTTCCTTTTTTCTAGGGAGGAACTATGGAACAGTTTAGTTCTTTTTTTTGAGGAACTGTAACGATTTTTGCTAAGTTCCTTTTTTTAAAACTTGACTGTACTTTTACTCCGAAAAACTGCACTCGTCTAGAAGCCACATATTATTTGTTTAATTCTGTCAGAAATCAGATGTCCCCCTAGCTATTTGGCATCTAAAAATAATCTGCTGTGATACAGTGATTCAATTTTTAATTTGCAGATTGCAATTTTTAATGTTCCAATTAAAATTACAAATTTCTTTAAAAAGGAACTAAAAGGAACTAAGTTCCTTTTATAAAGGAACTAGGAACATAATAGTTCCTTTCATTATTGAAGGAACTGGAACTGGAACTAGTTCCTTTTTTTGGCGAGGAACTTGGAACTGGAACTAGTTCCTTTTCAAAAGGAACTTACCCAACACTGTTTATCTGGCATCAGACCAAATCCGTATGAAATCCGTTGTGAATCCGTATGAAATTTGATTAGAGCGAACTCGAAATAGGTCCCCTGGATGAGATGTAAATAAATGTGGTTTGTGATAAAATTCCTTGCTTGTGATGACAGCAACATCCAGGCATGTAGGAACTAAATTTCCAGGGGGGGGGGGGGATAATGTAATAGAGATGTTAATTTTCCGGAAAATTATAAATCGGAAAATTTTCAAAAAAAAAATCCTGGAAATTTTCCGATTTTTGGGGGGGTCCTACAATACTTTTGTAGTAGTAGTAGTAGTATAGTATTTATTAGCATTCTTGCTATTTTTACATAGTATACGTTTCATATTACAATAACTTTCACATACATTACATACTTGTACATTTCACATTATACTAAGTCAAATGTTTACACAGTATTAAACACATAATAAAATTTAAGTTTAACACTTAAATAAATTTCACATAGCAAAACAACTGATTACATTACATTAAAATTCTGGTTTCTACTACTAACATTAATTTTCCAACTGACAGTCATCTATAAAATAAAACTAAAATACATATTTTCCTCTCATCTACTTTAAGGTCCACCAAGCTCATCCCAAAACAATACTCTCTCTTGTGGCCCAGGTACAAGATTTCCCCCCTTGATGAGGCTACAACATTTTCTGCGGAAAATTTGTGGATCTTTAATATTTCTTATTGCCAATGGTATTCTATTGTAAATTTTTATACCTTTATTGAAAACCGAATTTTCATAGAATTTAGAAGTAACTCTTGTTATAGAAACATTCCTTCCTCCTCTAGTGTTGTGCTCGTGACCCTCCTCAATCCTCGAAACTTTACAAGATAGATAGTCTGGTCCTATGCCATTAACTATTTTATGCATGAGCACCAGCGTATTTAGGACTATTCTTTGTTTTACAGTTTGAAAAGCTAGAGCTTCACACATTTTAGTGATCGATGTGTATTTGTTTACCCATAGAATGCTTCTTATCGCGATATTCTGTACTTTTTGCAATTTTTGTATTTCATTTTTATTTAATAAGAAAAGAACTGAGCTGCAATAATCTATATGCGGAGCTACTATAGATTTGTAAATTAAAATCTTTGAATTAAAAGATAGACAAGCATTTATTCTTCTAAATAAACCAACTTTCCGTGCTAATTTATTTAGAATGTGCTCAGCATGTTGCTTAAAACTTATATTTTGATCCAAAATCACACCAAGATACTTAAAGTTTTGTACAACTTCAACGCTTTCAGATTCTAACACTAGATCTAAGTCCTGGATTTGGTTATGATGTTTCCTTCTTTTGGCTTTAGAGCAGAATATCATTGCCTTCGTCTTTGACACATTTACTTTCATTTTATTTTTTCTTAACCAACCTTCCAACAGAGACAAATCTTCCTTCAATTGGAGAACAACCTCTTCCCAAACGCTCCCACTACAAACTAACAGGGCATCGTCTGCATACAAGAAAATTTTACAATATTTAAGGGCACTACCTATATCATTAATATATAATATGAAAAACAGCGGACCCAGAACTGAACCTTGGGGTACACCGAAATCATTTCTTGTTTTTGACGAAAAAGTGTTATTATATCTAACTCGCTGGTATCTCATGTCAAGGTACGATTTAATCCACTCCAAGACTATTCCTTTAAAGCCAAATCTTTCGAGTTTCATAGTGAGTATGCTTCGGTCAATAGTTTCGAAGGCTCTTTTCAAGTCTATGAATACAGACAGGGAGAATAGATTGGAGGCAAGATTAGATTTTATGCTTTCTACTACTAGCTGAATCGCTGTTTCACACCCATGGTCCTCTCTGAAACCCGACTGGGTTTCGATAATAATATTGTTCTCTTTAATGAAAGTGACAAGCTGGTCCTTTACTATAAACTCCAGGATTTTCTCAACTACTGACAACATATTTATGGGCCTGTAATTTTCTCCATCAATGGGTTTCATAGTTTTCGGAACAGGAACAATTATTACCCTTTTCAAAATATCTGGAACTAATCCATCTCTGAGCGATTTATTGACACAACTTGTTAGATATTTTCTAGTAGTGGGTAAAGATAGCTTCAGTATTTTGTCAGTGATTCCATCTTCTCCCGGGGAGGATGATTTCAAATGTTTAACTTTCTTGACAATCATCTCCATACTAACTTGTTCGAAATTATTCATTACATTATTATTTTCCGCAGTTACCGCATCATGAGGATAAAAATCACCAGTATTATCTACAATACTACTTGCTATTTCTGCTACACTATCAATGAAATATGAATTAAACGTCTCTGCTATTTTATCATTTCCCCGTACTTTCTTGTTATTAAATAGCACCTCATCTTTTGGGTGCGGAGTCTTTCCTTGATACAATAATTTAAGAGTTCTCCACATGTCTTTGGGTGAAGCCCTATTTTCTTCTATCTTCCTATTATAGTAATCTAATTTCTTTTTCCTAATTAGAGATACCACACTATTCCTCTCTCTTGTATACACATTCCACTTGTTACTATCATCACAACCTCTAGCCTCAGTAAGTGCAGCCTTACGCTTCTCTATAGCTAACTTTACTTCTTTGTCGAACCATACATTACTACTGCTAATGTTTCGAACTCTAAACGTTTTTTCAGGCACAAATTCATCTATTACTTCCTTGATATTATTAATAAGTTCATTATACATGTTATTGATGTCTTCCCCTGCCTCATTTTCTTTCCAGTCTTTTTCCTTGAGTGTATTCTGAAACAATGTTCTATCTACTGAGGTATTTAACAATTGAGAATAGTTACGGTGAGTAACTGTTTTATATTTAGTTTCATATTTAGTACCCTGTGCTTCACCATAATTAATAATAATTACTCTATGATCCGAAAATGAGGCGTCTGTAACTTCAACTGAGAAACTGTGTTTATCCTCATTATTAACAAGAACATAGTCTATTAGGGTTCTTGTCACTATTGTCTTACCACTGTCTTTGCCCGTTAGCTTTGCGATACGTGTAAAGTCATCTACCATATTTAAAATTCCATTCTCCCCCAGCATTTCTTTCATTTTCCTTGAGTACTGAGTGCTCTTACTTAAATCTATATTAAAGTCTCCTACTACAACAATGCGACAATTTAAATCCAATAATAAATCTAATTTATTGTTTAGAGAACTGACAATATCGGCCTTTCTCAATTTTGGTGAGGCATATATTACACACAAAACAATATCTGCTAGTGTACTAATAGCACCTCCTTTTACTAATCGAATAGTCAAAGCCCACCAAGTCTTTCCTACTGTTTCATTTTCAATTATATGGAACCCAATGCTATCTGTAACATAGATAAGAACCCCTCCTGTTCTACGACAGATCGAATCACATCTAATTATTCTATACCCACTTATATCTACCTCCCAATCATTTATTTCCTGGGTGAGGTGAGATTCTGTGATACAAACCACCTTAGGCCTCCTGGCAACAATGTATTCTTCAACTTCTACAAATTTATTTAGTAAACTTTGGGCATTAAAATAAATAATATCACTACTATGCCTATTTCTTATCTTAGTTTTAAATCTATTTCTGTTTCTGCTGCAGTCAAAAACACATGGGCTGGGCCTACTCTCCGTTAGTAGTTTTTTACTTCATTCTCCCTTGCCCCTATCACCAGCAGCTTCCTGCTCCATGCTTCTAATATGTTACCAAAAACATCATATCCCTTTGTGTTTAGGTGAAGTCCTTGTTTACCTATACAGTCCTGCGTAACCCAACCATTGGGATCCAGAAAGGACAGGCCTTCATCCTTTGCTACAGCTTCAATAGCATCATTGAATCTGTTTATGACACTTTGTGGAACATCATTTCTATATATAATGCCGCATAATCCAATATGTGGGACCTTCTCGTTGTACACAGACCTAATTTCAGCAATCATCTCTCTCAGTTCTTCAAACACATTGCGATTACTGACCCACCCTCGGACACTGTTAGTACCTACATGTACCATAAGCACCTCATCATTTTTTACCATCCTTGGGTTGATGTCACGCTTCATAACGGCCCCAAGTTGATCCACCCGGAGACCCGGGAAGCAGTTTACTTCAAAACGATATTTTCACTTTCCATTACGTATTTGATGTTATCGTACCTTTCAATAATATGATCAGTATTGCAGTACAGCCCTTCAATTGATTATTTTAATGTTCAACATTTAGACAACATTATTATCATTGGTGAATTATAAGCCTTGCCTTTGTTCAGTATTGGCGGGATATTTGAAATATGCAGTTTGTAACTTTTCTACTGAGGTAAATATTCAAGCCAAGTCCTTCAAACCGTTGAAAATTATTTGCAACACATTTATTTTACAGGTACTAAAAAAAAAAAAAAAAAAATCCGGAAAAATAACCCAGGAAAATTTTACGACACATCTCTATAATGTAAAGGAACTTGAAAAGACAATGGGGGCGTGAGGGGATGGCCCCCCAGCGAAATGCGGGTCCGGGGCGCACATCCCCGGAAATTTTTGAATTTCAGGCATGTGAATTTGACCTGTATTTCTACGCGATTTTAACACTTTCTCAACATATTTTTATCTTGACATATAAATGTACAAGAACATAGGAATTGAATCATATGGGGGAAATCCCCCCCCCCCCCTTCCTACGTGCCTGGCAACATCAGAGTTTTTTTATTATAAGCATCATGCATGTATCTTCCTACAAAATACAAGTGAGAGCATAATAAACAAGATATTTAAAGTTGTACAAAATCAATCAAAAGATTAATAAATATTCCTAAAGATAATGCCGCAATATGCCAAGATACCTAAATCAAGGTAGGAAGATACCTACATGCATGATGCATAAACTTAAGACCTTGGGTTGGCAGCATTGACTGTCATGTCATTGTTGAACTCTGCCTCCTTGTTCCCTACATTTTTTGTCTACCTTTAGAAAAATCACTGGTACCTATTTCCAGTAACTGCTGTTTAAAATCATTAAAATGCAATAAGGCTAATAAAAGGTAAGCGGGCATGCAATTTGTTTCATGTAAAGTCACTGAAGGAAACTTTTCTATCATAATCAGCTTAAGTCCATGTGAACCATTAAACCAGCTAGTACCTACCCTACTTGATCAAACTAGGAGGTAGGGAATGTTGCCAAACCACCTCTAAATCAAGGATGAAAATGTTGAATCCTTGCCTCAAGTCAGCTACACAAACAAGTTCCTGAATCGCCGCTGTGATCGGTTAGCTCATCTGGGCTCATGCTATTTTAGCAAAATAGCTCCACATGCTATTATAAGTATTTTAACTCTCTTAATTAATGGGAGCAGAGCCTGCGAAGTGTGAACTGGGCATGCACACCACATGCTTCTGGGAATCCTCAGCATGGTATAATTTTAACCTGGGTCCTATGTGGTATGGATGAAAACAATTAGAGGGAGGTACTAGTAGGTCTACCTGTCAGCTGTCTTCTGTTCATTATAATTATAAAGAGTTATTAATAGTGTTATATAGTTAATAGTGTTATTTTATTTGTCCGGCCATCGCTAACCTTGTACTCCTTTACCGACATTGTCGGCATGCCGGCAAGTTTGAAAATACATAAATGCAGTTTACTTCTTCTCGGGAAGGGAAAGGGAGGGAAATTAGGCGTTTGATTATTTCGAATATTATTTTATATTTGTAATATAGGGGGGCAAGTCCCCCACACCCCCCTTTAATCCGTGGCAATAAGTTTACATGCATTGCACTCCCACCCTTGCAGAAATGCTGACGGCGTCCATGATACAAAGTTGCTTTTTCAACTCTTTCTGGATTAGGCAATCAATCCCCAAACTTCAAATCACAGCTACATGGCTTATTTTAACAAATACATACCTAATAAATCACAATCAAACACGGCCAAACTTCCTGTAACATTATGTGTAGGTACCTACACTCAATAATTTATAAAACGGTATTTGAACGAAACGGATTGGCTTCTGGTCAGGTTCATTGACAATTGACAACAAAAAATTAAAAATGTACCAAGGGATAACCCTAAGTTTGTCTCTTATCTAATCACGATTAATATTTCAAGTAATTTGGTCTACCCATTTCGTCTCCAATCGTATCGCAAAAAGTGTCTACAAAAAGCAGCAAAATCGCTCGCGCTTGCAGCACCTTAAAGAGATTTTGTTTCTATCCTACAGTATCTTCGCAGCACAAACGTCGGAGTGCGAAGATGTCGTCCCGCAAGAGGAAACGCGAGAATTCTCCAGAATTGTTAAAACTTGTCGATGTTAATGAAATATGGGATGATTTAAAATGCGGCATCGATCATGTTTATAATGGGCAGAGTATGTCTAACCCCAGATACATGGAATTGTATACACACATATACAACTACTGTACTTGCGTCATTCATCAACCCACCAAATGGGCAACTGCGAAAAGGAATAAGCATAATAAAGTTTTGAAAGGAGGGGGGGCTAAGTTCTCAGGGTTTGAGATCTACAAACGACTCCGAGACTGGCTGCGAAGCTATCTCAATGGAATTATAAAGGTGAGTCAAAATTTTCCAGTGATTTTTTTTAATGGGCTTACCAAATTTTGTGTAGTTGCCTAGAGCCTGTATTTTGAAGAGAGTTGCCATCTAGGCATCTCAGTCAATGGAATCGCTGAATTGCTTAGTTTCTTGGACACCGCCAAATGTCAGAATATAATTGTTGCTGAAGTTTGATCTTTGTTTCAGCTTTTTGTAGAGTAGGTAGGTACCTACCTAATGTTCTGTTCATAATAATTCTTATTTAATTTTGTGTAATGTCCTCTTCTTTATTTTGTTGTAATGGATAAAACTTGGCATCCACTTATACGGTGGCCTATCTGTTCAAAATATAGGTTCTCTATAGTTGACTATTTATTTTATCTACCCAATCCACTACAATCTCAGTCTTAGGTCAGAATTCCATGCTCCGTCACCGTCCATCACCGTCCGACTAAAACGACAGAATGCGATCACGTGACCCGTCTCGACCAATCAGAGCCATCCCCAAAAATCTCGGACGGCGACGGATTGGTCGAGACGGGTCACGTGATTGCATTCTGTCGTTTTCGTCGGACGGTGACGGAGCATGGAAATCCACCTTTACACTATCTGTCACTAATCCTATTTCCTATTTTATATGGTTCACAAAAATAAAGGGAACTTCATGATCTACATAGGTAGGTAAACCTACCTACCTATTTAAATTTTACACTGGTGCATTTTTGGTGTAAATGGTTTAGCTTACCCGGGTAATCTTCTTGTGGGATGTCTTCAATCTACCAATGTATGGACATGGTGTATCTCTCTCTCCCCATTACCCGGGTACATTTTTAAAACCCAGCTACCTATCAAAAAAAAAGCAAATGTTTATTTGCAAGTTATTGTCTTGCATAATCTGCCACCTATTCACCACTGCATTGTTTAGAGTTAGGTAAACTGAATTTTATATTCATATTTTTCATATCTTAGCAATCCAATATGGGATGTCTTCAACCTACCAATGTATGGACATGGTGTATCTCTCCCAAGGATACGGATTGGGCGGCAGATAAAGAGAAATATTTTTTAAAAGACTTAAAACATTTTTAGAGTTTTATTACTCGGGTAGGTAATTCAAGTGGGTACCCGGGTACAAAACATTACCCGAATCTGACCTCTACTACATAGGTAAAAACATTGGGTACTTAATTTAATAAACCTGCTCTGTGCATGTAACATTTCTTTTAGGACAATGAATGAATAGTGGTTGTGACAGTAAACATGTTTGCTGTCTTTTGTTTTTCAGTACGGCGTTGATCTGAAGGATGAAGACATGTTACAGTTTTGGTCTCATCAATGGGAGGAGTATCAATTCAGTTCGAAGGTACTCAACGTCATCTGTGCGTACTTAAACCGCAATTGGGTGAAGCGGGAGTGCAGCGAGGGCCAGAAAGGCATCTTCGAAATATACAAGCTCGCATTAGTGACTTTTAGAGGCAAAATCTTTCCGAAATTGAATGGCCAGGTGAGCCATCACTCATTTTTAAATACGTTTAATGTAACTTGGGACCCTTACCTAATATCGTGAAATGTTGGTGCTGCGATGGTGCTGAGTTCAAGGTCGGTGCTACTACGGGTTATTAAGATAGGTAGCACCGTGCTAACTAGCACCGTCCTACCATTTCGCGATATTAAGTAAGGGTCCAGGGGCCAGATTCACAAAAAGTATTATCTCCTAATACGTACTATCTTTGGTATTATCTTTCATTTAACATGGTGTTTTTGGTATTAAATCAAAAGATAATACGTATTAGCAGATAAAACCTTTTGTGAATCCAGCCCCAGTGTCCTAAATAGCAAGTTTTAATACATCATTGCCATCATGGAATGATGTGTTATACTGATATCAGATATAGCCTGTAGGTATGCATTACTACAACTGCAAATTAAAAGGCTCAACCACCAAAAGGCCTTGAACTAGGGGTGGGCAAAGCTGTAGGTAGACACACCCTCTCAAAAGTTATGTTTTCACATTTAAGCTTTTGAAGACTACAATAATGCTGAGAGTGTTCATAACCTCTCCCCTACGCTCCCACTTGCAAGAGGATCTGTCATGTACTTGAGAGCAGGGTGCGAATTGTTGGGGGGATGGGGGAGATTTCCCCCCCTTTGGTTTTCTCATCCCTGGCTCTGTTTCCCAATAAAGCATCCCAGGGGGGGATAGATTATATAGATTATAAATAGATTATATAAATATATATAAATATATATAAATAGATATAAATAGATTATAGATTATAATAGATATAGATAGATTATAAAAAAAATTGTCACAAAACAACTAACTGTCAAATTGCCTTAGTAGCAAATAGCTGTATTTGATAAGATTTATTAATTCCAAGATTTATTTTGCTTGCCCACCACTTCTGATTTCCCTTTTAAATTAAAAGCAAATCCTCTTTTATAATGAAATTTGTCGTGATGACATCACGACATATGGCAAAAAATAGTGTACAAATCGCTTAGAAATGCACCAAATCTAATCTTGAAATTCAAAATTTCCCGGGGCTATGCGCCCCGGACCCGCATGGTACTGGGCTCCCCCCAGGGTACCTATTCTATATCTTTTTTTGATCTCGTCTCGGCCGCCTTCGTTTCACTGCCATTAAGATAGCATTAAGCCGAGACGAAGGCGGCCGCGACGGTATCAAAACGAGATATAGAATAGGGCCCCTGGCCCCCATTGTGTTCGTGGGAATCGTATTTTTCGCCTTTGCTATATTTCCCAACATACTTGGAATTTTAATTTTTCCTATCCCCCCTCTGAAAATTGAACAATTCGCACCCTGCTTGAGAGTTTATCTTAATACTTATATTTGTTTTTGGAATTGTCGGTGTGTTTGACACAATGTTTTGAGTAGGTATTACCCCACCGACGGCTGCCACCTTATCGCGGTGGTGGGGTTTGTGTTGGCCAATGATCCATTGCAGCTACGCCGGCGAGCGTATGCTCATGTGTAAGGGCTACCCATGCCGGACAGATAAGTGGTGAGGTCCAGACAAAGAGCAGCCAGGGTCGACCTAGCCATGCCCTCCCGTGAATTAACGGTCTCGTCGGGCCGGCCTTTCCCCCTCGAGATGGTGATCCCCCTGAAATCGGGTCCCGCCGGCCCGAATCCTCACGCCCTCCCGGTCCGTCCCCATTCCGCCCTGGCCATCCCACCAGTGCTGGACTCCCCCGAATCGGGCCCGTTAGGTCGTCCCCTCCCCATATCCTCCACTTTAATCAACAAAGTTAAAAAGTAAAAATTAATGTGCGCAATATAACCTCGTCGTTGACGCGCCGTTAAAACATATTAATCTAATCTAATCTGAGTAGGTATTACAAAAATCAGTGCACTCTTCAGGATTAAACGTGTAACTCTTGATGTTATTTGTATAAACGGGTGAATGTTCCAGCCCTACCTTGAACCACTGACATTTAGATTTGTACTCAAATGTGCATATCACTTGCAAATATTGTCAATGAATTTTTAATAACTCGCTCGAAACTAAAATATTCCCCTTTTTGCCGCTCGCTTCACATTGTTTTAGGTAAAAGGAATTTATTATGCCTATCCATATTATGTTGTGCATCTAAAACCATTTTGCACAATGTAAGTACCTCACTGAGACATTTAACAATACTTTGCGCAACACAGGTGACGGGCGCCATGCTGAAGATAATCGAGCGCGAGCGCAACGGAGTTATGATCAACACGCGGCTGTTGAGCAACATTGTCAAATGCTTCGTGGAGCTGGGGCTCATTGTGGAGGAACCGGGGGCCGAGGGGCAGAGCCTTTGCATCTACAAAGACTCGTTTGAGAATGCATTCCTCGAGGAAACCGAGCGATTCTACACAATGGAGAGAGCCGTGATCTTGCCATATTCCGTAAACGAGTACATGACAAAGGTGAGTCGTGTTTGTATGCCCTTCGTGACCAATTTTGATTCATGGGTACGTCCACGGTTACTCTTGTGACCGTTTGCAGCAGATTTTGCTAATCGTGGCCTGATAAAGACCCTTAGTGTAACAAATATGTGTTTTTTTCTAATACGTCATGTAGATATTATGACTATTTTCATCCAAGATTAACTAGAATTTCATCTCAAATAAATTTTCAATTATTTTTAATTGATTTTAGTAGTTTGGTTACTCTTGTGACAAGGAAACTGTCTTTTGTTTTGGTCACTTTTTTGTTTTTTTCATTGCTGCAAATCCTGATAATTTTTTGTAAAAAAATTAAGAGGTCTATTTATTTACAGTACCTAAATTCAATAAAAAAAATAGCTATTTGCAGATCCATTGATTGAACATCTATCTTTATTTTATTAACTGGACTTTGGTTTCCCTTGTGACGTTTCTCTTGTGACTTGCAAATTCAAAACATTAAAATATTTTTTTAGAATACCAAGAATAAAAACATTTGATATTTTGAATAATGTAAAAAGTATCTAATACAGTAAAACCTCGTTAAGTCGAAATTGAAGGGACCCAAAAAAAAGCACTTCGACTCATGATTTTTCGATTTATAAGTATTTTCATAGAATGATGTTTTCCAGACGTGTAGTAAAGATAAGCCTCGTAAACCTACCCCCTCCCCCTGCGCAAGGGTCTAGAGACCACTTGAAGACAGCTGTTTAGTGAAGGGTCAATAGGTCTGTTCGTTTTGCTTACTGCACTTTACTGCTCACTGCAAATCCGTTCGTTTTGCATCAAACTTGCTGTTCCGTCACTGCGATTGTGTTCGATTTGACACTGACAGTAGCTGCGCAGTGACTGCTCTTACAGCTGGGTAGGGAGGTGATGTAAATGCAGTAACTTTGCAGTAGGCGGCAAATGGCCAATGTTTGAAATGTAAAATGTGTTTCTTATGGATGGATAGTGAAAAAACGCCTAAGGAGGAGGGAAATGAGTATTTGTTTCAGAGTTTAGTTTAGTTATATGTTATGAAATGATACATATTTATATAAAAATGCATTGGGATTAGACAAGAATTATATAAATGCAGAACATAACCTCACTTATTTTTACATTCTTCCCGCCAAATTCACAAACCTCCCAACCAATAGGAAAAGGCCAGCCTGCCATCCTACTGCAAATGCGTTCGTTTTGTGTTGGTACAGCAAGCTACTGCAAGAGTTACCAGGGCCTACTGTAAGCTGCTGCTACTGCAACTGCAGTAAGCAAAACGAACAGACCTAATGCCTCCAATGGTTTAAAGGACTCTTATTATTTACGCAATTATATATAATCTGCAGACTGGATACTAAACAAATTAATCACACACTTAATTTTTGACAATAAATCGATTTCACAATTATTATTTATTCAACTACCTATAGGTGTGGTGTTATTGAAAAAATAAATAATGGAATAGAAACGGAAAGATAATTGTTCGCTGTCATTTATGAATCATCAAAAGATTGAGAAAAAATTAAATAGGTGGAAGATTTCTTGAAAAAGTCACTGATTTCAGTTTGTTTTTCAGTCGACAGAATATTTATTTTATGCGGACATCCATATTAAAAGTGTAAACATAAGATTAAATATTACGCAGAATAATAATTCAATGACCAATGTTTATGCCGGCAGTCAGTTGTTGACTATTTAGAGCCCTTTTCAGAGTGACTTTTTGCTCTAATTCTTAGAAACGGGGATTCAACCCTCCACCCGTGTCTGTTTTTTTGTTGAGAGACCCACTTGTCTTTGAGATAGAGCAGGTAGTCCAGCTGGGGTGCCGCGGGAAAGGGAGGGAAGTCAGGCGGACACTCTGCTCCAAAAATAGAGGACATTTTTGATAGAAATTATCCTGTATTCTCCGAAAATTGTATTATACAAAATAAATACTTCGATTTATAAACTGAAATCACATGTTATATTTCAACTTGGGGCCAAATATTACTTCGAATTACGACTTACGCAAATTTCGGTTTATAATTTAGTTTAACATGTAACAGATTATACTGTGGACGGGACTTGAGTTTACTTCGATTTATGATGGATTTCGGCTAATGGTTGTTCGATTTAAGGAGGTTTTACTGTACCTAATATTACATATTTTAATATAAAAAAATTAAAAATAAATAAAAATATTTGAATTTTTTTTCAAAATTTTACAATTTTATATTATTTTTTTTTATTATCAAGACAATATATATTTAATATTTTGAATATTTTCTTAAGTAGCTATAACTGTTACTTATTTAATTTAAAAAAATGAGAAATAAAAAAAAAAAATTTTAAAAAAGTTAAAAAAATGAGGGATACTCTCTCGTGGACGTACCCTCATACTTTATTATTAGATTAGAATTCACCTCATTCATAAAGTTATTAACTTTATTAGGATGTATGTTGGTGACGACTAGGAAAACGCTCTGTGTACCGCGTTCTCTGCTCTACTGGCCTTGGTTGGACCTGAAGCCAAGAAAGCACTGATATAATAATAAAAATTATTGGCATAAATTTGCAAATATTTGAAGATTAGAAGATTATTTGTAGAACAAATGTCCTTAAAATGTCAATAACTTTTGAAGATAACAACAGATTAGTCTGAAAATTGGCAAAAATACCTAAAATGTTAGTTCCAATGACCACACAAAGTTTTAAGTGATCGGTCAAACGGTTCTAGTTGAAATTTAAAAAATCAGAAGATAGATGGTTTTAAATTTTAACCAGTGGGAGGATTTGGCTGAAACTTTGTAAGATTGGGACAATGTTGGTTGCAACATTGCAACCAACAAATCAATTTCAAATTGATCATATGCAACCTTCGAAAAATCCACTCGCAAGCTTGCAAATTGCGAGTGAAAATGCCTTGCTTGCGAGTTGAAAATTATATAAATTCACCATTAAAATACATGAAGAATGTTAACAATCTGAGATAATAAAGTAGAAAAGTATAATTCCAATTGATGGATTTAGACATCATAATATCAATGCCTCCTGGGACTTGATTTATAGAGTGATTAGATATTTTTGTTCAACACTTGTCACTTGAGTTGATGCAACAAGCCACCATTACGAACGGAACTCCGAAAATTCCCGAGTCTAGCCGAAGTGAAGGGTGCAATCAGTGGTGCAATCACAAGCTTCGATATGTCTAGAATTGAATTGATTCTTCTGTGTGTTCACAACATTGCATTCTTTGTGAAGTATTTCAAGACATTGTTTTCGAGTTTTTTTCGAGACATTGTCTCCTCTGATGTAAGGATTGTTTCCGCGTCGATCCGCGCCGCGTATGATTTTACTTGAGTTTTTTCCGTGACATTGTCTCCTCTGATGTAAGGATTGTTTCCGCCTCGATCCGCGCCGCGTATGATTTTACTTGAGTTTTTTCCGTGACATTGTCTCCTCTGATGTAAGGATTGTTTCCGCGTCGATCCGCGCCGCGTATGATTTTACTTGAGTTTTTCCGTGACATTGTCTCCTCTGATGTAAGGATTGTTTCCGCGTCGATCCGCGCTGCGTATGATTTTACTTGAGTTTTTTCCGTGACATTGTCTCCTCTGATGTAAGGATTGTTTCAGCGTCGATCCGCGCCGCGTATGATTTTAGTTGAGTTTTTCCGTGACATTGTCTCCTCTGATGTAAGGATTGTTTCCGCGTCGATCCGCGCCGCGTATGATTTTACTTGAGTTTTTTCCGTGACATTGTCTCCTCTGATGTAAGGATTGTTTCCGCGTCGATCCGCGCCGCGTATGATTTTAGTTGAGTTTTTTCCGTGACATTGTCTCCTCTGATGTAAGGATTGTTTCCGCGTCGATCCGCGCCGCGTATGATTTTACTTGAGTTCTTTTCCGTGACATTGTCTCCTCTGATGTAAGGATTGTTTCCGCGTCGATCCGCGCCGCGTATGATTTTACTTGAGTTTTTTCCGTGACATTGTCTCCTCTGATGTAAGGAGTTTTGAAGATATTGTGCCAGATTGCGACTTACAGTGTTTTCCCCTAGGTAGCCCTTCAAATACTATCTCCTCCCCCCCCCCCCCCCCCCGCTTCCTTGGCATCTAGTGGTGTCATGATAAGTGTATTGTAGTAGCGAGTGATAATAGCTAGAGAGCCTAGATTAGTTAGAGAGTGGCCAACTGTGCGCATGGGCGCCATGTTTTTACCAAGCCAAGTTCACTTTCAATGGTGGATAATGGGTGTTAAGGTAGTTTCTGTCTTGTTATTGAAGATTTATGCAACTTATGACAAGTCAAACACTAAATTACGGGAATTCCTAATAATAAATATATATTTAATTAAGAAGTGTAATTATTGAGTAGCTGAGTAACGAAATAAGATATTGGCAATTTGTCAGACATAACCTTCATGTGAATTCAAGTTATTTATTTATTTGAGTATAGTACCTGCCTACATAGATTTTCTTACAGAGGACATTGATGACGATCTAAAATAATGTACAATCAAGTGTAATCAAGTGTATCAAGTGCTAATTGCTAAGTGCTAGTGCTAGTGCTAAAAATACTAATTTTCTAAGTTCTAAGTTAACTAAGTTAAATACTAACTAAATTTTCGGGTTCTAAACACCTTTTGGACAAAATAAAACTAATAACTTATTCCAAACTATGAAATTATTTTCATTGAACTGTTCTGAATGTTGGACAAAATAAAACTAATATAACTTATTCCAAACTATGAAATTATTTTCATTGAACTGTTCTGAATTCACGTCCATAGCCCTATTTTGTTAACAATTACACTGGAAAAAGATATTGATAAAAATCGATTAAAAAACTCTTCAAGGTCAAACTCACTACCCAGCCGTCTTAACACCCGAAAAGTTCAAGGAAAAGAATATGAATGAGAGGGACATGGTCTGAAATACATATTTTCCCTTTTTTTATAGATTAAAAGCACTAATTAAGCATTAATTAAGCACTAATTGGATCGGTGGGTCTGTTTTAATGCTCGACATAGGAGGTGTTATTACCCATTAGCTTTTTTCCTGTTACTTTTTAAGGGTTTGCTGGACTAATTCTGAAAATACGGCACTAATTAGCACTAATTAAGCACTAATTATGCACTAATTGGATCCGTGGTTTATGTTTTACTGTTCGACATGGGAGTTGTTATCCCCCATTAGCTTTTTCACTGTTGCTTTTTATGGGTTTGCTGAACTTATTCTGAAAAAACGGCACTAATTAGCACTAATTAAGCACAAATTATGCACTAATAGGATCCGTGGTATGTTTTTCTAATTTAGGTGTGCAGCGTAAAGTTGGGTCCTCTCATGGATTTTTCCCATTGGACTTTTGGGGTGTTTGGAGCACTAATTCCAAATCAATGACACTAATTGGCACTAATTAAGCACTAATTGGATCACAATATTTACTTAATAGTACAATATTTTAGATGTCCAACAATGTCCTTAGTAATAAAATAAAGGTATAGGTACATTAAAAATAAATAAATGTATTAACTTAATGTTAATGAGTGACAAATTGCCAATTTCTTATTTTAGTGACTAATGAACTTCACTTAGACTCTCATAATTACACTTCCTAATTAATCTAGTGGAGCGATCGCTCCACCCAGCCAAGTCGTACTGTACACTCATAATCACTCTACATACCGTAAATGACTATATAAACTGAGGAGCAGACCAAACACTTTTACTGTAAGCAACAACATGGCATTTTCGGCCTACTGGATCTCCAAATTTGGAAATCACACATTGTTGTGAAGTATCTCAATTTCGAGCTATGGCCCACCCTACAACATAATATACCTAATTTGGGAACAATAGGTTGTTCCATTTGCGTGCTAGAGGGCCGTGAAAACAGTGAAATTACACCCCTTTTAAAAGCTATCTGATGATTCAGATGTCAGGAAACACTGTTGACAGGGCCACAGCCTAAACAGGTTAACCGATCGATCTGACATTTTTACTATATGTGCACTTTTGGCGTCTGAGGTGCCTTTTGCTATAACTGGTTTTATGCCGCCATTTTGAAACCGGAAGTGACGTCATATCTCGAAAACAGCTGAACCGATCGGAACAAAATTTGCGGCAATCGATTTAGACGGTCATCTTTATGAAGTATGTTACTTAACAATATTATTTTCTTATTTTCTAAACCGGAAGTGGCATCATAAATTTGCAATATTTAGCTTATTTCATCAAATTATACTTTAAATACACATATCATTATCTTACATTGTAACATAGACAATACAAAATTATAATTTCAATACACAGTGTTCTCGGCCGCCATTCCTGAAACCGGAAGTGACGTCATACATCGAAAACGCCTGTACCGATTGCCACTGAACTAGCTCCTGTATATTCATTCTGCAATCTATTTGAAAAATCAATTGGGATAAATGAATATACAAATTAACTGTACCGGAAATGGCGGCAGGAACCACTAAATGAAACCGGAAGTGACGTCATATATTGAAAACGGCATGAGCGATTTGACGGAAATTAGCGCTATTGAATTCAGAAGGTCATTCATGAAGTAAAGTTCATTCACGATTAGAATTGCAAGCCGTAATGGCGGCGTGTACTACCGTAGTCAAGTGAACGTATACCTAAACATGTAAATATCAATATAATAATCAAAAAATGTGTATTACGGCTGTAGATAAAAATAAATCAATTTTATTGAATTTTTATAATATTTACTAATATTAAAAATTGTGTATTTGACATAATTTATACAATTTCAATAATACAAAGAAGAAAGTCTTGCCATTGACAGAGCAGTGTTCAAGTGACTGACCAATGAACGACGTGATCGACTAAAACGTCAGTGATATTCTTATCGTGAACGAACTTTATCAACTAGATAAAACTAGATTGTTTTCTTATTACCTATACCGGAAATGACGTCATAAAAATGCTAAATGACGTCATTAATATTCTAAATGACACTAAATTCACCACTTTATACTTTTAAATAGATATTTAGTAAACATACATTGTAAATAATTATAAATTCAAGGTTGCAGTGCTCTCGGCCGCCATTTTCTAAAACCGGAAGTGACATCATATATCGAAAACGGCTGTACCGATTGCAACTAAATTTTGGAATTGTGTAGGACTTATAATTATGAATTCAATACGACATTAATTTCGGCCACCATTGTTAAAACCGGAAGTGACGTCATATATCGAAAATGGATGTACCGATTGCAACCAAATTTTAGAATTATGTTGGACTAATATAATTATGAAATAAAGACGACATTATTTTCTGCCGCCATTGTCAAAACCGGAAGTGACGTCATATATCGCAAACGGCTGTACCAATTGCAACCAAATTTTGGAAATGTGTAGGACTAATAATTATGAATTAAAGACGACATTATTTTCGGCCGCCATTGTTAAAACCGAAGTGACGTCATTATCGAAAGCGGCTGTACCGATTGCAACCAAATTTTGGAAATAGTAGGACTAATAATTATGAATTCAAGACGACATTATTTTCGGCCGCCATTTCAAAACCGGAAGGGACGTTATAATATATCGAAAACGGCTGTACCGATTGCAATCAAATTATGCAATTTTGTAGGACTTATAATTATGAATTCAAAATGACATTATTTTTGGCCGCTTTTTCAAAACCGGAAGTGACGTCATATATCGAAAACGGCTGGACCGATTGTAACGAAACTTAAGCTATTCTTCTTGGATAATCATTTTAATCTTTTACCAAACGCAACTTTTCTTTGTACCTATCCTAATCGGTTGAGGCGTATTTATTTAAAGAAATTAGTCCTTGCTCAGACATGTGCTACAAGCTGTATGAATAAACTAACAAAAGAAGTGATATCCCAGAAAAAAACACTCCGTGTAAAAAAGGCAGCCAAGTTTCTTTACTTCAAAAAAATCAACACCGAAAAGGAGTGATATCAAAAAAGGAGCCAAGTCAATGACATTTCCAAATATTTAATCGTATCTTTGAAATAAAAGTATAAACACCGAGAAATACTTTACAAAAGGACTTGGCGCATCATTTTTTTAAAGACATTTTTCTATTCATAAGCATATGCCATTTATATACAACCATCATTTAGAATTTTTAGAATAATGGGGACACAACTTTCAATTACATATTATACCTACATACCTACTGTAAAATATTTTCTATTTGAATATGTACGCGATGAAACTTGTTGCCTATATTTGTAATAAATATACAATAGTTATCTTCATATTATTGTTTCGTGGTCAACATAATTAAGTCTCATGCGTTATACCTTCTCACAATGAAATACATTTCTATTAATCCACATTTTATAACAATACATTTCACAAAGTACACAGTGAAGTCACATTGAACAACTATTAAAACCATAATAATATATACCATATAATGGTATAATAATAATATATACCATAATAATATACTTCCATAATATAATAGTGTTCTATAAATATTTATAGTAATTATTTGACAACTTTTCATGATTTCCCTCAGTCATGATCAAATTATGAAAAGATATCCTTCTAATATCACCATATTAACAGTGCTATAAGAATATATATGAGCCTACTTCCTTGTTATTTAATTCTTCCTCCCTTATTATTACTTCTATTACAGCATGACATCTTTCTTCTATCGCCATTACAAAATTATAAAATAGCCATTACCAAAAGTAGCTTGATTCATAGATACTGGCTCAAATAAAAAGAGGCAGTGTTGGGCTAATTACTTTTAAAAAGTAGTGTCACTACTTTACTTACTACTCAACTTCAAAAGTAGTAAAACTACTTTACTTACTACTGTTCCCCAAAAGTAGTGACACTACTTTACTTTTTGGTGAAAAAAGTAGTGAGATTACTTTCGCGTTACTTTGAACAATTAATAGTTATTTCATTGAATGGACGGAAGGGAAGGAATGAAAGATATTTTTGAAGGAATGTTACAAGGATTAGATTATGTACTTGAACACAGAATTCAATTCGTTTTATATAAAGAAATAATAAGTCACTGCAGTGCCTTTTTATTTTATGTTGCCAAATGTTTGCTCTGAAATAATAATCGCTTTGTGACCTACTTATTTAACGTCAAAAGTAACGTCAAAAGTAGCGCGTTACTTCAAACGAAATTACTTCCAAAAAGTAGTAAAATTACTTTACAAATTACTTTATTTCAAAAGTAACGTCGTTACCGGCGACGTTACTGAAAAAGTAATTTCGTTACAGTAACGAGTTACTTTCTTTACTTTACTGCCCAACACTGAAAAGAGGAATATGTACCTACTTGTTAATAATCTTTCCACTTTTAGGATAGAATGATGTCTTTAAAAAAACGATGCGCCAAGTCCTTTTGTAAAGTATTTCTCGGTGTTTATACTTTTATTTCAAAGATACGATTCAATATTTGGAAATGTCATTGACTTGGCTCCTTTTTTGATATCACTCCTTTTCGGTGTTGATTTTTTTTAAAGTAAAGAGACTTGGCTGCCTTTTTTACACGGAGTGTTTTTTTCTGGGATATGTATTTATCTGAAGCATAACAGTGTTTTACTTGTCACAAATTGGATCAATCCTTTATAACAAGACAAAAACTACCTTTCCCGCCACTTACTACCATTGAAAATGAGCTCAACTCGGTAAAAACATGGCGTCCATGACAGCCTAAAACTCAACAGCCAATAGAAAAACGATACCCAGTTGGCCACTCTCTAACTAATCTAGGCTCTCTAATAATAGCCATTTGCGAGTGGGAAAGGTAGGGAATTTTCGAGGCTTGATCATGTGAGTTGCTTTCCCATTCATTCCTGAATGTTTCTACTTTCTTTTAGGTTGAACAACGGCTGCTGCAGGAGCAGAAGCGTGTGCAAGTCTACCTCCATGAGACGACCTTGGTCCCAATAGAAAGAATATTGCACAAGGTTTTCATCGAGAATCACCTGGAAATCTTCCACTCGGAGTTCCAGAACCTCTTGAACGCGGACAGGGATAACGATCTCAAACGGCTTTACCAGCTGGTGGCGAGGATCCCCGACGAATTCGAAGAGTTGCGAAAAATTTTCGAGGCCCACATCACGAATCAGGGAGCCTCTGCTATCGATCTGTGTGGCGAAGCTGGCTATAATGTAAGTTGTTCTTCTCCACTCCCATACCTCACCAACTACCAACAATCATCGTAATATTTGGCATTGGCAATCACTTGAAAAGTAGGAAGCCATTCCCAGGACCACTATTTTCGAGATTGTTTGAGTGCTCACTCATATGTCGTCCTTCGAGCGAAATAGTAAATCAGACGCGTCAGACCAAACAAAATAATAAACTGACGTCAGGCGGCCGTGAATCCGTATGATATTTGCCTTGAACGATCTCGAAAACATGTACCCAGCAGAGAACATACTCCAAAATCTGATTCATCTAATATCGTCAAAGAATGTTTAAAGCTTTAGAAAGTATCCATCACTCACTTTCACTTACAGTATCCAACCATTCATTGGTCTGCTCATCAGATGTTTATGTAACCCCATAAGGCCCGTAATAACCAAAGTTAAATTGTGCTGGATTAACTAACTTATGGATTAAATTCAATTGTTTCACTCATTTTGAGGTGAACTGGGCACTGGGCTCAGAACCAGCCCGACCTTGAATGGGAACAGCCGCACTGGGCTGTGCCGCCAATTTAGTCCAATATTTAGTTAATCCGGCTCAGATTAACTTTGGTTATACCGGCTCTTAAACAACTAGTGATGGGTGGAAAATATTAAATTAAATTTTATCCCCACAACACTTTTCCTTATGGTTTATTGAAACTGAAGTAAATGGCTTCTCAAATATCTTGGCAATCTTGTATCATCTAGCAACACTGGAGAATTGGACAAGAGAAAATAACTGTGTAAAGAGCAATGGTAAAATCACACCAACAGAAGCCATTCTGCTTTATTCCATTTGTAGAGGTTTGTTCTGATGTCAGAGGGAGCAATTGATATGAATATCACTTTACCTAGGTAATTCATTTTAATTCAATATGCAGCTATGTACTTGAAATCACTTAAAATATGATCATCTTTTCATATCACACTATGCAATACAAGTTGAGTTGGACAATTTCAATTTCTAGTCAATTTGATTGACAATGAGGTAAGCATCAATTTCTGTTAATTATAACTTTTACTGAACTAGTTACGATTGATATGAAAGTGCCTTGTGCCCGCACGCACACTGACGGTCCACTCACGCTAGTAGCCATATTATATTACTACTGGCGCATTCTATAGGTACTTTTAGTATTAGTAAGTCGTTTAGATTGTTTGTTATGTTTCTTATCCTTGGCACTCTCTCATTGGTCCAGGACTCCAAGGTGTACGTGCGCACGATTCTGGAGATCCACAAGAAGTACAAATCGATGGTGCTGACCTTATTCAACAATGACAGCGGCTTCCTCGCGGGGCTAGACCGCGCTTGCGCGATCTTCGTCAACTCCAACGCCGTGACTCGAATGGTGAAGAGCTACTCAAAGTCGTCGGAGCTGATCGCCAGGTACTGCGACCTGTTGCTCAAGAAGTCGAGCAAGAACCCCGAGGAGGCGGTGCTGGAGGACACGCTCAACCAAGTGGTGAGTAACATTACTCATAGGTCTCTTCGTTTGTCAACACTATCTTTTACTCAAATGGTAAAGTAGTTCACAATATCACACAACAGTTTTAAAACTGCTTGACCAGTTTGGTGTAGAAAGTGAATAAACTAGTACCATGCAAACATACCTATTGCATTGTGTTTATTTTAGTGGTATGAGAATATTGATATTTGAGTTGAAGTTGAAAAGTTGGCTCATAAAATGTTGAATATCAGAGAACACATCTCATCGCAGTGGCGGCTTGACCATATTCAATCCGGGCCGTGGCCCCGGTAGAAAAGGGTGGTGGGTGGGTGGGTGGTCGGAAGGAGGCGGGTGCTTGGGTGGGTGGGTGGGATGAAGGTATGAAGGTATTAAACATCAGGTGAATTATAATAAAATAAAAGCTGTAAATATGTATTAATTGAATATAGTAATAGAGTTCTTTGTACATTCTAATCATTGTACATGTTCCAGACGATTGAGTGGGTTCAAATGAAAAAAATTCAGAATAGGCGCTGAAGTTAGATTGAAATTGCCGCCTTTATAAAGCCGGTTTCCTGTTGGTGGAAATAGTATAGCATAGGGATCTTTATTTATTGTGATAATGTTGTCGATTTCACGTAAGCCAGAAAGGACAGTAAGTATATAAGATTATCAAATGCAGTTGTAGAATCAGGGCCCGGTATGGCCGACATGGCCACAGCCATACCTATTGCATGCATGCAGACTGCAGGAAGGTTAAAATACTGGTGTATTTTGAAAAAAAGGAACAAGGGGGTATCACACTTGCCACTATGGGCTGCAACCCTTAGGTGGAACCCTCGTAAGGACCAAATTATCAATTGCACTTGTGCAAAGACTAAAATTGGTCTCTGCACATGTATAGAACGATAACGTGAGAAATACACTTGGTTCCAGCGACGAAATGCAGCCCAGTGTGATACCTCCTTTTTGGGAAGAAATTCCTTTGAACCCGCCAGTTGGTGTGATATCAGGTAAAAATTGGTTGAAAACGATTTTGAAAATATTATTTTTACTTTGAGCACACTTCACTTCCCTTACCCCACTTGGACCCCCCATTTTAAGCCCGTCCTAAGAGCCAAAAAACTAAAAATTCGCTGCGCGGCATTTTTATGTACACTTTTTATTAATTGTCGACTCTTTTTTGTTTTCTTTCAAAAATGTACATGTAAAATCATTTTACATCCGCTCTAATGTATAGGTAACCACAAACTAAAAATTTCGCTGCGCGGCTATTTTAGGCGTGATTTTATTGCTAATGTAAAATCCTGTTAAACCCGTCCTGGCTATAAGGTATAAAAAAAACCGCTGCGCGGCATTTTTATGCGTAATTACTTTTTATTAATTATATACTTTTATGTTTTCTTTCAAAAATATAGTACTACCTGTAAAATCATTTTAAACCTGCTCTAATGTAGCTAAAAACAAAAAATTTCGCTGCGTTGCTTTTTATGCATAGTTTTATCACTTTAACACAGAGTAATGTAAAATCATTTTAAACCCATCCTAAGGTAGCCAAAAACCAGAAGCTTCATAGCGTGGCATTTTAATGTGTTTTTTTCTATTTATTAATGACTTTTTCTTTTCTTTCAAAAATCTAATACCTACCTGTAAAATATTTCATTTTGAACCCGTTCTAATGAAGCCAAAAACAAAAACTTTTCTGTTTTCCTTCAAAATTATAGTACCTGTTGCAATGCAGACGAAAACCAAAAAATCGCTGCGCGGCATTTTTATGTTGTGATTTTTATACCTGAATGACTTTCCTGCTTTCTTTCAAAAATTTCGTACCTACCTACTTGTACAATCATTTTAAACTCGTTCTGATGTAGACAAATCAAAAAAATTCGCTTCGCGGCATTTTTTGTTTGATTTTATTTCTAATATAAATTACTGACTGCTCTGTTTTTCTTCAATAATATCGCACCTGCCTGTAAATTCATTGTAATTCCGTCTAGAACCAAAATAAAAAAATTCGCTGCGCGGCATTTGTGAGGGTACAATTCCTTTAAGAATTAAATTAATTACTTCCCAGTTTTTCTACCTTCAATTAATGTGTAATCAATTTAAATCAGTTTTAAAGTAGTTTAAACTAAAATAATTCACAATAATTAACTTTTTTGCTGTGCCTTTATTACAGCAAAAAGGGTTAATTAAAATCGTTACAATGCATCAAAACGAATGACCTTGAGAAAAATTTCTTGGGGGCTTCGCCCCCAAACCCCCATTAAAAATGGGTGGTGGGTGTATGAGAAAAAGATTGGCCCCGCATGTTTTTATGGGTTCAAGCCGCCACTGTCTCATCGTATAGTTACTCTAAAACAGGGCTGCCGCCATATACAAATTAATATCCATGAAAAACCGTAAAAATCCGTATGCCTATGAAAAACCTTTAAAATGATGTAAAACTCCCATATTTCAAGCACCGACTGGGCCACTTGACAGATAAAAGCTACCTATTGAATTCCTCATGCAAATGGGACATGAGAGGGGGTTGGACTGATAGCTGTGGATGGAATGGTAATTCTGAATTCATAATAATAAATATCATTCTCCTGTTTCCAAAACAATATTCATAATGAGCATAATAAAACTGCAAAACTATAAGCACACGCAAAACTAAGGGATGCAATCAGGTCATTAACCCACGACCAGCTGCAAACAACTAACAAGTGGATGCCTCCAGGCTGCTTGCTTGCGCCCCTAGACACTCAAGGTCGGCCAGTTTCCCCCACCCCCATTCCTCCATCAACCAATGGCAACCAATAACCATTCATCACTAGTACCGGGTGGCCCAATAAAAACGCATAATTGGAGAGACATCGCTCAGGAGAGAAACTACTGCGCAAATAGGTCTGAAAATTTTACGTGATATAAACAACAACAACAACATACTAAGGTTTTATGTTTGAAAGTTTGAAAAACATAACTTTTGTGGAAAAAACGTTACAGCTGTTAGAATTTGGTAATCGCAAAATCGATTATACAGAGCTCAAATAGCACGCTATCAGAAAACGTCAATTGGCCGGGACGCTGTATTTTCAAAACATGATATCAAGCTGAAAATATTCAATATTATTCAAAATATATTGTTATCATTTGTGTGAAAATTTCAATACATTTGGATTAATGGAACGAATGTAACGGTTAATAAAAGAAAGAAGAAGATAATATACCAGGAACCAACTAGTAAGTCACAAATATTTTGAACAGAAACACTGGTATTGTCAAATATAAAATAAAAAGAGTCTGCAATATTTCGTCGATGCGTTCGATCGACTTTGTCAAGCAAGACTGACGAGTTCCGTTACCACTGCTGCCTTCTCTGCCGTCAGCCCCCCACCATGAGACCCGATGACTCACGCGAGAAGCCGACATACCATGACCATATATGGCCTGCCGTCTACCCAACCGATTTTCGCACCGAATTGAATTTAGACTTCACCACTGGACGAAGCATAGCCACCCATACGTCATCAAAATGACACGATGACTGACTAATAACTTCGTCCACACATGTAATGAATGCTGACTCAATAAATTTTCTTTTCTTAGCGTTACTTTCCTTATATATTTCTATAGCAGAATCCCAATCAAAAGTATGCATGTTAGTCCACGCATGTTCAGCTACTAAAGATGTAGAAATTTTATGATTTTTTACGTTATCTCGATGTTCTTTAATACGTTTGTCAAGTGGCCTCCCTGTTTCACCTATATACACTTCCTGACACTGACATGGGAGCGCATAAACAATTTCCTTGGAATTCTGCTGAAGATCAACCGGTTTAGTTTGACAGAGAAGACTTCTAAGAGTGTTAGGAGATTTAAAAACTGTTCTAATATTAAATGATCCAAGAATTCTACGAACTTTTTCCGAAAAATTTGGAACGTAGTCCAAACAAATAGTTCTCAATGGTTTTTCCAAACGAATATTCGAACGCTCCGTCTCCTCCTTCCTATTCAAGATTTTATCTAACATACGCACAGGGTAACCGTTTGCCACAAAGGATTTAAAAAGATGATCTTTCTCCGCCGCTAATACCTCCGCATCGCCAGACAACGACTTAGCTCTGGACCACAAACACTCAACAATTCCCCTTTTGACATGAGCCGGGTGATTAGAATCAAAACTCAAATATTGATCCGTATGTATAGGTTTTCTGTACACCGAAGTAATCACCCTCCCTCCCTTCTTCCTAATTAACACATCCAAAAAAGGCAAAGCATCATCCTCCTCCATCTCCATCTCCATCTAGAAATATATAAGGAAAGTAACGCTAAGAAAAGAAAATTTATTGAGTCAGCATTCATTACATGTGTGGACGAAGTTATTAGTCAGTCATCGTGTCATTTTGATGACGTATGGGTGGCTATGCTTCGTCCAGTGGTGAAGTCTAAATTCAATTCGGTGCGAAAATCGGTTGGGTAGACGGCAGGCCATATATGGTCATGGTATGTCGGCTTCTCGCGTGAGTCATCGGGTCTCATGGTGGGGGGCTGACGGCAGAGAAGGCAGCAGTGGTAACGGAACTCGTCAGTCTTGCTTGACAAAGTCGATCGAACGCATCGACGAAATATTGCAGACTCTTTTTATTTTATATTTGACAATACCAGTGTTTCTGTTCAAAATATTTGTGACTTACTTGAATGTAACGGTATCTTGAAGTTCAGCTTAAACGCAGTAACTCCGGGAGATAATTACTTGTTTTGAAATTATCTTGTGTAAGAAAACTTGTGAAATTAATAACTATACCTCTGCTTTTAAGCTCAACTTCAAGAAACTACAATTTTTGTTCCAATGTTCCAAATGGATTGAAATTTTTACACAATTGAAAGCAATATATTTTGAATAATATTTGAAATTTTCAGCTTGATATGGTTAGTGGTTTTGAAGAAACAGCGTCCCGGCCAATTGACGTTTTCTGAACACGCGCTATTTGTGCACACGTATAATTGATTTTTCGACAACCAAATTCTAGCAGCTGTAACTTTTTTCCTACATAAGTTATGTATTTCAAAATTTCACAGATCAAACCTTTGTATGTTGTTTATATTATGTGAATTTTTCAGTCCGATTTGTGCAGTAGTTTTGTCACAGCGATGTCTCGCCAATTGTGCGTTTTTATTGGGCCACCCGTATATAGCTAGGTTATGGCGTTTTCCACTGGCCACACTCAGGCTGCACTGAAATGAAGTCACCATACAAACTCAATGCAAATTTCAAACTGAGTGAAGAACTAGTGGGGCTCATTGCGGCCAGTGGAAAACGCCATTACTTACTCAAAAGGATGTTTTGAAACAATCACTGCACTGAAAATTGTTGACAGGGAACAAAAATATCTTGTTACCTACTATAAATTTTCGTATTAAAAATATTATCTCCTTGAGTTATTCAACAGAGAAAATGTGGTTCAACCATGAATCACCAATATCCGTTAATGTTTTAAATTAAAAACTCGAAACAACTCTTGGAACTACACCAGTACTGCGTTAAAATAAATAAATAAACTGCTAAATAAATAAAATAAACTCCGTTAATGTGTCGACAAATCCGCGTGTCTGTTTTGTACTCATAAATCCGTAAAAACGGCAACCCTGCTCTAAAATATGTATGTACACATCTCCAAATGTGAAAAACATTCACAACATTGGTTTTGAAAGCTGGGTGGACACTATGTTATAGCTGAAGAAGAGTTTGAAAGGGTTTCTTGCAAAGACAGTTAAGGTACGTTTACAACTCGTCGCTAACCGCCTGACGTTAGACGTTCGGCGCTTAGCGCTGAAAGATGAACATGGTTTATCTTTTGACCTTGAACGCTGGCACTCGCCGTTGAGCTTCCCGATTGGCAGCTCAAATCAGGAAGCCGAGCTGAGCGTTGAACAGCGAGCTGTAAACGTACCTTTAGTCACATTGGGTACTGACTGTCTTGGATCAAACAGCTCTGCTTTATAACAAATTTCACTGTGTCTATATGTTATATTAATAGCGTACTTCCTTCTTACACTGCAGGGGTCGGCAACCTGCGGCTCCTTGGTAGTTCTTGAATGGCTCTTTTTAATTTAAATAAAGATATGGAATCGAAAAATTCAACATTTAAAAAAAGCCCTGCGGGGCAGCAATTGGAAGGTCATTTGATTCAGTTTGTTCATTTTAGAGCCCGTGAATCACTTTTAAGGCCATTGTGTATCACGTGACTTTATTTCTCTACATCCGATCAAAAGAAATAGTTACCTATGAGTACATACCTTACATCGTTCATGTTGAATAATCCAAGGTGATTTATGAAGAAAATTCACTGCATACTGGAGCTTATCAATATTTGCAGTCAATAATATTTATTTTTGCAGTGGTTTAATAAATAAAAACAACACAAATATCGTGTATACGTACGCTTGTGAAGACTGTCAAAACCAAGTGCTGTTCGTTTAAACATTACATTCATAATAGTGGATATAATTAATATCGCAACATTTCGTTGGAAAGAGGAAGAAAGAGCGCACGTTATACATTCTGACATTGCGTCAGGTTTGTGATGCATATATGCCTTTTTATTAGAGTAATGTTTGCTGTTTTTGGCAACTCGTAGAATTTCCTTCAACTTCAGGCCTTGATTTGAGAATATTTAGGTGCAAGGAAGTAAAATCATCTAATATGTTATTTTCGCAGTTCTTTTCTGCGTAGAATTAGTTCCAACAGATGTGTCCTAACTTATCTGATGAGGGAGAAGTCTTTGTTAAACTGAACCCTTCCAATAGAAAATGTGTAGCTTTTTGGTTAAAAAGTCACGTGATATACAGGGACCTTAAGTTGAAATTTTAAAAATTGTCCTACGCTGTAACAACTAGGGGGCTTCATTAAAATAAACAAAATAAACCAAATTAACTAGTCATGCAATTAATAGTTTTCAGTGATTTATATTTGATTGTCCTACTGCAGTGCGGCATCCATTATTATCGAATTTATGCATTTTTGGGAAATTGGCTCCTTGACCAAAAAAGGTTGCCAAGGTTGCAAAGGTTCCCTGTTATACTGCAACCCATTAAGTGCTATTTTCGAGGTGTTTTGCATTGTTCAATTTATGTTTTTGATCCTATTATTGTAAATTTCAATGCCTTATTGTGCTGTGATTATTACAGGTAGTTGTGTTCAGGTATCTCGAAGACAAGGACGTCTTTGAGCAGTTCTACAGCAAGTTGCTCGCCAAGCGGCTTGTACAGCAACTGTCCGCTTCTGATGACGTCGAGGTCTTGATGATCTCCAAGTTGAAGGAGGTGTGCGGCTTCGAGTACACGTTTAAGCTGCAGCGCATGTTCCAGGTGCGATAGTCGCTGCTTTGTCGTAATGAACATGTTTTGTTCCCGCTGTATTTTGTGGCAACTGTAAGTTATTTGTTACTCGCATGTACAGACCTGAAGAGGTCTGTATAAATGGTAATTGGAAGCGTACAGTTCTTGAAAGTCTTGTTTTGAGTTTTACCTTCATATTAACAGAATTCTAAAAATCAGATATTAGCGACAAGCAAAATCAAGCAAGCGAGCGTCTTCACTTAAAACTTATAGCTCGAATCTCTTTTTTTTGTTTACCTATGTCTTTTTTCTAAACAATTTTTCCACAAAAGATTCATTATACATGTATGATTATACTATCCAGTGTGGGCGCCTAATGATTTCCAACAAAATCGGTCTATTAATTTCATTGGATTCTTGATTTGTAGTTTGTAGGTAGATACCTACTTAGCAAGGCAATAGGAAAGAAACTCTTAACACTGTGTGCCAATAAAATTGGAATCGTTTGACCGGTCATCACCAAATTTTGCATGGTCATTGGGACCAGTATTTCATAAGTGTTTTTTGTGTCATAACATAAGTGACATTTTCCTTATATTTTTATGTTTCATTTGTCAAAATGTACCTATTAAAACATTAAATTTTTATCACTGCATCTTTGAAGAATGCAAGTCCGATTATCTTTAAAGGGGTTCTCAAGGTCTATTGATTATCATATTCGACACATATTAATTCCCATTCAATACGAAGGCTCGCTTATCAACGCATTACACCGACCGTTTTCCTAGTTATAATTAAATAAAATGCATCGTAAATAAAGGTTGTGTATGTACTCCAGTGTGTATCATTGCTTAGTCCTGTTAGCTTGAAATAGTTGCTGATATCTGATTTTCTTCACACATCTTCACACATGACATATTTTGATAGTGTGAACGTGAAGTCAAAACTTAAAAACTGCGAGATATGTCATTCATTACATGATTCGATTTTTTTCCTTGATCTTTTCCTTAAACTTGGTTATAGATTTTTAATCCTTTCTTCATTTTATTATTCATGGGATTTTCATTAGTCATTTAATGTTCTTGTACTCGTCTCTTCTTGTAACCTCTGCTGCTGGTAAAGAAATAGGGTATGTTTAATTTTAATTTAATACACAATTACTAGAGCCAGTTTTAAATGGTGATTTTATTTCTTAAAATTCGTTTTCAAAATCATCAATTTCGTTTTTTGTGTTTTTTCTGGAAGAGGGATTTCGCGATTTTGTGGTGATATTAAATTGGTTATAAAACACATTGTAATAGCCCCTAGAAACCATCATTTGATGGAAAACATGTACCTATGCCACTTTGGAGGAGGGATTGGAATGGATGGGTCATGCACTATTAGCACTGAAATAGGCTTGTCTAGAATGGCGTCTTTAATGCTCTGTACTGTCTTTTCCCCAACCCACATTTTCTCTGTATAGATGATACATAATATTTAAAATTTCATGACGCAAAATGTATATTTTGACAAGATATTTTCTTTCCCTATCCAACAATTTTCAGTGCAGTAATTGTTCCAAAATATCCTTCTGTGTAAGTAGACTATTGATGAATAGTTGCGACTGGTTGAGGGTGGAAGGGGGGTTGGGAAAACCGGGCGACCTTGAACAGATGGGGGCGCAAAACAAAGCAGCCTGGAGGCATCATCAACAGTGGTTAGACTGGTCTGGTTCACTTTGAGGGTGGGTAGCAAAGTGTCTGGCGAGGGGGAGGGGGTTGAGTGAGTAGCACATAGAAAGAAACTGGTTTCGTTTGTAGTTGTGTGACCTGTTAGGGGGATAAAAGCAGTAATTTTAATAGAAAACCTTTATTTCGTTGTCATTTCGCGGAAAATTTTGAATATCGCGATCAGGGTTGGATTTCGTTTTTTTCGCGATGTAAAAATGGTAGATTTGGGATCTATACACAATGAAATGGATTTTAGTAGAAGAAAATACTTAATAGTGCAATCAGAACAATTCGCGAATTCGCGCATCACCCTTTAAAACTGGCTCTAACAATTACTATATACACAATTGCTATGTTTGTTTTTCTGATGCTAAGGATGATGTTTCAGGACATTGGTATTTCGAAGGACCTCAATGAAAAATTCAAAGAACATTTAATCAATACGAATGATGCGCTTGACATTGATTTGTCAATCCAAATGCTGTCGTCAAATTCCTGGCCGTTCCGTCAGTTATACACCTTCTCGTTACCGACAGTGGTAAGATTTGGAGGAGATTCTGTTTTCACCTTTATTAGGTACAATTTTTACATCATTTTCTTTTTGTTTTCTCTTGAGAAGAGTCTGTTTACTGGGAATGGGATTTCTGGGCTCATGGCTATCTATTTGCATCGTTTCTATGTGCGCATCAGTAGTGTTACAATGTATTACAATAGCTAGATCGAAGGTGGTGGTTTTATATGTAGAAGAGCCCTAAATACTTTATTTAAACAAAAGTAATTTTTTTGTGTGGCTGGAAAATTGACTTTGTATTTTTTTCACAGCAAAAATCTCAACAAAAGAATTGTAATATTGCTTGAATCGAGGATAAAATATCTCGCTCGATCTCGTCGGATTTTTTAAAAATAATCTCGATCTTGCTCGACATGGAAAATTTCAATCTCGCGCGGCCCTATGAATGTCACATTCCATTCTAGTTGGAGCCGAGTGTCCACCGCTTCAGGACATTCTATAACGGCGTGCACACCGGTCGGACGTTCACCTGGCTCTACAGCATGTGCAAGGGAGAGCTGCTGTTCAACTGCCCAAAGAATCGGTCAGTAGACAATCGGGAGCTACTTCCTATTTTACTTTTCAGAAACTAAGTTATGGTTTAACTGCAGGTCATTTTCTGGCAAAGACTTCGTACCTAATAATAATAATAATAATCCTTCGCCCGGTTCCATAGTTGGGTCGGGGGGTGGCCAAGGCCACCACTTGCTAGGGCCTCGGACTCCTGAGCCAGCTGGCCAAGCTTGGCTCTTCCTCTTCTTCTTTCTTCTCCACCAGCTTCTTCCACTTTTTCCTGTCTTCCCACCAACTCTCCTCATCTACTTCTTCCCACTACTCCAATCTCTCTCGCACATCCTCTGCTACCACTTCGCTCCACTTCTCCCTCGGTCTTCCCACTCTCCTTTTGCCACTCCTGGCCACTTCAAACTCTCGCCGTGGTATTCTATTCCCTTGCATCCTTTTCATGTGCCCAAACCATCGTAGCCGCTCTCTACCCAAATGGGAGAAAAATATTATAAAATTCCAGTTTTAACATATTTGAAGTGAAATAAATTGTTGATCCAACTAGATTATGTTTTCAAAGGTGCATTTCATAATGGAGCGAGTTGGGCGTGTGACCACCATAGGATTAACGGGTTAAATCAAACTTGCCGCGTCAACAAACGAGCTCAAACCTGTACCCATAATGCCCAAACTGAGAAGGTCGGGCTTTTTGATCCAACATGGATACCTGTATTTCCATTCATTCGACTAGATTCGACTCAAGGTCACGCCCAGGTGATTACGTCACAATGTTAAAAGGATAGGGAAACTGGGCGTTCTGATCCAAATACGGTATGCACCCCCAAATGTCATTCACGATGGTTCTGGGATGAAATTTGGATAGGGAAAACCCTCTAGAGTAAAAAATTGTTGATTTTTTAATTCGAAATATAGAATATTTATTGTTAATATAGGTATCCTTCATTTTTCTTAAGTAGGTAATACCTAGCTGTTAACACAGTATCTAGTGGAGCGGTCGCTCCACGCCAGCCAAGTCGTACGGCGCGCACTCTCATATAAAGGCTGGAGCATGAACTAATACTGGCTGGAGCAAACCCACTTTTACTGTAAGCATCAAAGTGGCATTTTCGGCCTACTGGATCTTAAAATTGGAAAATCTCACATTGTTGCGAAATATCTTAATTTCGAGCTATGGCCCACCCTACCACATATACCAATTTTGGGAACAATAGGTTACGCACTTTGCGAGCTAGAGGGCTGTGAAAACCGTGTTTTAGGGCGGTTTTAATCTTAGTAGTAGTAGTTGTAGTCTCCTGAAATTCAAATCCGGTAAACAGGCCACAGCCTAAACGGCTTAACCAATTGATCTCAAATTTTTACCACTTGTGCACTTTTGGCGTCTGATTTGCCCTCCCCCCCTTGACTTTTTTTGTGCCGCCATTTTGAAACCGGATGTGACGTCATATCTCAACAACGGCTAAACCGATTGGAACTAAAATAGCGCCAAACGATTCGGACGGTCATCTATATGGATTATCAGTAGCAAAAGACTAAAATTTATGTTAAAGAAACCGGAAATGACGTCATGAAATTTGAAATACATCGATTGGCATTTCGGCAACAAATTTGATCCCATTATTTTGATATTTATGTAACGTATGTACTTTTGATATATCATTTGACTTGTTATAAAACCAACCGGAAGCCGCCATTTTGAAACCGGAAGTGACATCATATCTCAATAACGGTTAAATATATTTGAACGAAACCAGCGCTAAACAATTTAGACGGTAAACTTCATGTATTATCATCAATAATATTTGCAGTTTCCCATACCGAAACTGGAAATGACGCCACATATTTAAAAATCTCACAAATTTACATTTTGATGCAATACATATACTATTTGAGACAGATTATAATAAAATGTAATCATGTTTAAATTATAATTCAAGGGGTCAGTGATTTCAGCAGCCATTTTGAAACAGGAGTAACGTCATATCTCAAAAACTGGTTGACATATCGATATGAAACTAGCGACAAACGATTCGGAAGGCCATCTCTATGGAACAACAAGAATTCAAACAAGAATTTTCCTATTTATGAGACCGGAAATGATGTCATTCAAATTTATTAATTATTATAATCCCCTCCTATACAATAAATACATATTCAGAAAGTTAAAATTGATACACATCATTTATAGTTATAAATTCTATGTGGCAGTGCAGAAAGTTCAGCAGCCATTTTGAAAACCAAAGTGTTGCCATATCTCGGAACTTGGTTGACCGATTGGAATGAAACCTTTGCTATTCTTCATGAAAATAGCTTAATTGTAAAGGGTGCTTTTTTTAAAGGATTTAGTAATTGTTCATTCGATTGTCACAAGTTGTAAGAATAAACTAAAAAAAGGAGTGATATCCCCATAAAAAACACTTTGTGTAAAAATAACAGCCAAGTCTCTTCAACTAAAAAAAATAATATGAAATCTAAAAATTCTGCACTGAAAAGTAGTGATATTAAAAAATGAGCCAAGTCAAAACTTTATTTGAAAATCAAAAAATACTTGGCGCATCGCTTTTTTTAGGGCATTATAGGTATACTATGTATATGTATATTTGATGTATATTTTATAATTGGCCTATACTTCCAAGCTATTTATATGTACACGATGCGCCAAGTATTTTTTGATTTTCAAATGAAGTTTTGACTTGGCTCATTTTTTGATATCACTACTTTTCAGTGCAGAATTTTTAGATTTCATATTATTTTTTTTTAGTTGAAGAGACTTGGCTGTTATTTTTACACGAAGTGTTTTTTATGGGGATGTATACTACACTTCTAAATCAGATTTATATTTGTATACCTACCTAAATAAGTAAGTTATTAGTGAAGGGATGTGTGTTGTGAAAAATATCCGACCGAACCGGGGCTCGAACCCGGGACGTCTCACTTGCCGGGCGAGAGCGCTACCAACTGAGCTACCCGGTCAGACGGACGGACATTAAACACAACGCACTGATGAGGGTTAGAGATCTCCGAGGAGAATGGAATGAAGGTAGAGAATGCTTCTACGAACTGTCATACCACCGGTGACGATGCTGTCACCATGTCTCTTTGCAGTTGCGTGCGCAAACCTCTTTTACTCGACTGAACGAATTGCTTTCAGCTCGAATGATGAGAATGTTATTAGAGTTATTAGAGTTATTATTAGAGTTATAAGTTATTAGAGTTTTTGTCACAGTCTATTTACGTCCCATTTACGAAGTCTTTGCCAGAAAAATTCTCGCGCCAGTTATTAATATCATCTGGACCTTTACCTAATATCGCCAAATTTCAGTAGCACCGTGTTACTGTAGCACAACTTTTGTTTTAAAAGTTTTAGCCATAAGAGCTAACATTGTCGCCATGGCAACTAGCCGATCGTGCTACAGTAACACGGTGCTACTGAGATATTGGCGATATTAGGTAAGGGTCCTGTACTCTACCAATACACTGGCCCAGTTTTTCAATACTCTGCTAAAACCAGTAGTTAAGTTAACACATTCATTCTAGGAATGTCATTGTTTGTTGCCATGGCTATATAGTCACTCATAATCAACTGTTTAAAAGTTAGCCGAGTATTGGAAGACTTGGAACACAATTAGGATTTTCAGTTCATCATTTGAGCCCTCGATATGCTGAATGTGTTGCAGATACACGCTGCAGGCCTCCACGCTGCAGATGGCCGTGCTGCTGCAGTACAACGTCAACGAGAGCTGGACGGTCGCGCAGCTGCAGGAGTCGACGCAGATCAAGTTGGACATCCTCCAGCAGGTGCTGCAGATGCTGCTCAAGGCTCACATCCTGCACTGCGAGTGCGACACGGACGAGCCGGACCTGCACGCCAACCTGCCCATCAATCTCTACACGGCGTACAAGAAGTGAGTCCCGGCTCTAGGATCTTGGCATCGGCTCATCTCGACTTCCCTGTTCAAAAGCAATTTTGTAAACCATCATTAATTAAATTCTGCTTCACCAACTTTATTAATTCAATTAAAAATAAAATATTACGTTTAAACTTTTTCACTAAAGACTTATTTTTGACAATGCTCTTTAAAACCATAGGTAATTGACCCCATAAGATTTTTGATTTTTGAATTCAGATTAATGTCTGAATAATTTGATTTATTTTTAAAGTGTACAGTAAACCCTCGTTATTTCGAACTCGGATAATTCGAATTTGAGGTTAATTCGAACTATCTGGGTGGTCCCAGTGGCCAGAATAGGGTTTTCTATGTTATTTCATTTTGATAATTCGAATTTTAGGTTATTTCGAAATTCGAATTGAATTAAAGTCCCAGCCCATGTATTTACTTGGATAAAATTGCTTTAATTCGAATTTTTCTTCAAAAGTGTGGGTTTGTATAAAATTCATAACGCGTGATATATTACGCGCAATAACTTGGAGCCAGCGCCATGCGCCGCAGGCAGAATAGGGGGGTGCGCCGCAGCGGACTACTCAGAGCATGGCTCGCGCACAAGCGCGGCGTGGCTCGGCTATCCTCGTGTTTTAGATCGGGTGCGTCCGCCTCGGCTATCCTCGTGTGTTCGATCGGGTGCGTCCGCCTCTAGACTTACTGACGACGTGGCGACTGGCGGCATTTCACCCCTCACGCCTCGAGCTAGACTAGCTAGCCTAAACAAACAAGTGTGGCTGTGTCAAAGTTTCGTAAACAAGTTTTGACGATGGCTCCGAAGAAATACCACGAACTGAAATTAAGTGAGAAGGTGGCGCTTCTAAAAGAAGTAGATTCAATAATATGCACCTTGGCTTCCTTTTCCCCAATCCCCTCATCCTTTAAAAAAAAATAAAAAAAAAAAATTATTTTAATTTGAATTTTTTTAATTCGAATTGCAATTTTTTGGGTCCCTTTGAGTTTGAATTAACGAGGGTTTACTGTATTAGGTAAAGGAATCAAAAAATTGCCATAAATCTTGATAATTTCAAGAATTTTTTAATACAAGTTAGGAAAACTTCCTACTGGTGAGCTATGCTAGTTAAACTACAGAATGGCAAACACATATAATATGGAGAGTTGCACTTGTCACTCAAAATATGCCGATGGGTTAAGTAAGGCCGGGTAGGACCAACATTGGATTAAGTTAACTATCTAGTGGAGCGGTCGCTCCACCCAGCCAAGTCGTACCGTACACTCACACTCACTCAACATACCGTAAATGCATAATAAACTGAGGAGCAGACCAACCACTTTTACTGTAAGCAACAACATGGCATTTTCGGCCTACTGGATCTTAAAATTGGAAAATCTCACATTGTTGCGATATATCTTAATTTCGAGCTATGGCCCATACCACTACATATACCAAATTAGGGAACAATATGTTATGCCGTTTGCGAGCTAGAGGGCCGTGAAAAACGTGAAATTACACCCCTTTTAAAACCTATCTTGATCTGATGATGATGATGATGATATCAGGAAACACCGCAATCACCGCCACAGCCTAAACGGCTGAGCCGATCGGTCTGAAATTTTCACCACATGTGCACTTTTGGCGTCTGAGGTGCCTTTTTATAAAACCAACAGGAAGCCGCCATTTTGAAACCGGAAGTGACGTCATATCTCAAAAACGGCTAGACCGTTAGGAATTAAAACAGCGCTAAATGATTCAGACGGTCATCTATATGGAATATCAATAGTTAAAGTAGAGATGTACTATTACCGATACCGGAAATGACGTCATGAAAATGAAGAACTAGATTTTAATGACCTCTTACTACAATAACTACATATTCAGAAGGCTTATAATGATACATAACATTTTTAGAAATAAATTCTAGGTGGCTGTAATTTCAGTCGCCATTTTGAAAACCGGAAGTGATACCATATCTCGAAAACGGCTGGACTGATTGGAACGAAGCTTTCGCAATTCTTCATGGAATATCACTTTAAGCTTATATTGGAGGGATATTGAGCACCAAACACAATTTTTCGTATTAACCAATTCGGAAATGGCGTATTTTTTTAAAGGAATTAGTCATTGTTGCTCCGATGTGTGTTACAAGTTGTGTAAATAAACTAAAAAAAAAAGTGATATCCCCATAAAAAACACTCCGTGTAAAAGTACCAGCCAAGTCTCTTCAACTATAAAAAATAGAAGAAATCTAAAAATTCAGCACTGAAAAGGAGTGATATCAAAAAATGAGCCAAGTCAAAACTAAATTTTAAAAACCAAAATATACTTGGCGCATCGTTTTTAAGGGCATTATAGGTATATTATATATATTTAGGTACATTTGATTTTTGGCATATGCTTCTATACTATTTATATACACGATGCGCCAAGTATATTTTGGTTTTTAAAATTTAGTTTTGACTTGGCTCATTTTTTGATATCACTCCTTTTCAGTGCTGAATTTTTAGATTTCTTCTATTTTTTATAGTTGAAGAGACTTGGCTGGTACTTTTACACGGAGTGTTTTTTATGGGGATATCGATAGTTAGTGGAAATTGGTGAATCTTATTGGCTATGGAATTCGCGCCAACTGGATTCATTGGTTAACTGCCCACTAACTATCGATAATTAATTAATTACTAATTAGCTAATCCAAAGTTGGTCCTACCCGGCCTAAGTAGTCATTCAAGAAACGACATTGGTTGTTGATATGGCAAATCCTAATTAACCGTTTAAAATTTAGCAGAGCAATGAGAAACTGGCCCTACATATACTAGACGGAATATTGTTTATACTAGACGGAATATTGTTTTTCTTAATCCCTTTTTTTTAAGTTTGTGAAAAGTTCAAACAAAGCAATTTTTATTCTTTGAATCAAGCCGGGTCCACATAGACCGTTTTTTTGCGTTTTGCATTGTCCGTTTTTTTTTTCTCTAGACCAATCACGCACGCGGATTTTCTTGTCACCGCGCCGCATAAACTTCATTGAGGATTTTAAAAAAGACGCGCGACGGAAGTGACGTAAAATCTTTAATATCCAATCACGCACCACTACGTCTTATGATCAAATAACATTGCTGATCTGACACTAAGGTCGAGGACAGACCCCCACCGATGGCTGCCACCTTAGCGCGGTGGTGGGGTTTGTGTTGGCCAATGATCCATTGCAGCTACGCCGGCGAGCATATGCTCATGTGTCAGGGTTACCCATGCCGGACAGATCAGTGGTGAGGCCCAGACCAAGAGCAGCCAGGGTCGGCCTAACCTTGCCCTCCCTTGAATTTGCGGTCCCCTCGGGCCGGCCTCCCCCCTCGAGATGGTGATCCCCCTGAAATCGGGTTCAGCCGGCCCGAATCCTCACACCCCCCGGTCCGTCCCCTATCCGTCCTGGCCTTCCCACCAGTGCTGGACTCCCTCGGATCGGGTCCGTTAGGTCAACCCCCTCCCATTGCCCTCAAATTATGATCAACAAAGTTAAATATAACAAATAATGTGCGCAATATAACCTCGTCGTTGACGCGCCATTAAACCAAACTAATCTAATCTAATCTAATCGAGGACAGACTAAGTTGAACCCGCGCTAGCATGGGCCGGCCTATACCTGGCAATGCTAAACAGGGTTCATCTTTGCCTGTCCATCTAATATTAGTCCATCTAATTACTCACAAACTGTCACTGACAGATACTGTTTGTATGAACTTTCTGTTTTCCACTGCCTCTTGACATCTCGAAGGTAAAATTGAAACAAGGCGGGGATCAAGGTGCTTACAAACGTTTTTGTAGAATACGCATAAAGGAATAACGCAAAATGCTCTATGTGGACAGTTCTACCAAAAACGTTGATATTTCATTTGTAAAAACTAAAAACGGAAAACGCAAAACGGAAAAATGGTCTATGTGGACCCGGCTTCATTCTATAAACAACCCTGCAATCTATTATACATATAACTTACCTAATATATGTAACTAATTTACCATACAACAAGTTGAAAATTTTAATATCAATGAGTTTGGATTTAATTTTTAACTTGCATTAAAAAATCCAAAATCTTTTGCCCTTACAGTGCACCTAATTTTGCCGCTTATCAGGTGCATTCTCACGATAGATGATAGTAAAGTGTGCTTACGACATTCTGTTTGTGCGCTTGCAGCAAGAAGCTCCGAGTGAACATCAACGTCCCGATCAAGATGGAAAAGAAGGTGGAGCAAGACACGACTCACCAGTACATCGAAGCAGACCGGAAGCATATGATCCAGGCCGCCATCGTGCGCATCATGAAGACGCGCAAGGTCATCAAGCGTCAGCAGCTGGTGGGGGAGGTGCTCGCTCAACTCACTTCCAGATTCATGCCTCAACTCACTCTTATCCAGGTGAGATAGATTTATCCATTTCAATCCCACTCTTTTCAATTGATTTCTAAAAGAGTTTGGAATGAAAATCATTGAGCGAGCTCAGCGAGCGACTCCACACTGCACTTTTGGACACTTTCTCTGTTTTTTTTTGTTTGGCCCGATGCCACAGGTCACAATTTTTTCCAATTGAGCCGATTATTGCACACATACTAATTTCAATCTAGCTTAATTGTTTATAGTTTTTGAGAGCTGACCTCTGATGGGTCAAAAATGAAAATATTTCATGATTGGTTTCATACAAAAACGTTGTGGAACATTTTAACGACTACTTTGTTCAAAGTGTACTAGATATTGCAAGCAATATCGGGGGTTATACAGATAATAGTAACATTGATAGATTTATTGACAACATTGGTCTGAATAAGAATTCTGGAATTTTCGATACATTTGAACCAGTTAGTAGTTCAGAAATTAGTAAAATATTACATGACTTAAAGAATTGTACTCCGTGGGAAGATGGCATTAATAAACAAGTTCTTGAATTGTCCATGTCCACACCAAGTATTAAGCTATTTTTGGTCAATATGATCAATACCTCACTTAGTACTGGGAAGTATCCAAATAAACTTAAACTTGCACATATCACACCTGTCCCAAAATTGCAGCGGGCAATTGATGGGGAGAACTACAGGCCAATAAGTAGCTTACATATTCTGGACAAAATTGTGGAAACTGCTGTTAAAATTCAGATAACTAAATTCATTGAAGACTATGATGTTCTTGCTCCTGAACAATCGGGTTTTAGATCTCACCATAGTTGTGAAACTGCTGTTAACTATATAATTGATGACCTGAAATCTAAAATTATCGATAGTAAATACACCTGTGCTATTTTCTTAGATCTGAAACGCGCATTTGACACGATTGACCGCACTGTGCTCATTCGTAAGCTTTATAGGTATGGTTTTCGTGGGACAGTTTTGGATTGGCTGTCTTCATATCTTAATAACAGAGCTCAAATTGTGAAAATGAATAACGTTAAATCTAATATGATAGGAAATGACATTGGTGTACCTCAGGGTTCAATTTTGGGCCCCTTACTGTTTATATTATACATTAATGATATAGTTTCTATTTTTCGACATTCCTCAATTCACCTTTATGCAGATGATGCTCTACTAATCTGTAGCAATGTCAAACCGCACATTGTACACGAATATCTTAAAATTGACTTGAATATTCTTGAATCTTGGCTTATTGCTAATAGACTCAAATTGAATGTTCCTAAAACGAAATGTATGGTTTTCTGTAACAACAAGATCAGAACTAAGTATAGTGATTTTCTTAAAGCCCAATTTGTGATTGATGATGAAATAGTTCTTAATGTACATGTGTTTAAATATCTTGGTGTTATGTTGGATGAAAATTTAACCCTCCAAAATCATGCTCATTATATTATAAGTAAATTAGCAAAGAAAGTTGGTCTGTTCCAAAGAAAATGTGGTAACCTGCCTATTATGAGTAAAATTCACATATGCCAAGCAATTATCACTCCTCATCTTGACTATTGCAGTTCCATTTTATTCTTGCTAAATCAAAACCACATAGCTAAATTGCAGAAATTACAAAATAAGATTATGAGGTCTATTCTCTGGGTAAATAGAGGAACCTCTATTAGTAAAATGTGTAGAGCATTATCTTGGACAACGGTCAAACAACGAATACTGATCAACACATTCACTTTTATATTCCGTCTGACAAAAGGTCTTGGCCCTAAATATTTGAGTGATAAACTAGTAAATAAAAATGTAACTAATTATCATATTACTCGCCAGTGTGATAGCTTATATGTAAAAAGAACAACTTCAGCCTTTGGCAATAACACTTTGTTTTCCAAGGGTGTCAATATGTTCAACAGACTACCGTTAAAAGTGAGAAATGCTGAGAGTATACGGAGTTTTAGACGAGAATGCCTTAAAGTAGTAAATGACCCATCTCGCTGGCGTGTTGACCCGCTAGCGGGTAATAATACTTTTTGGTATACAATGTAGTGTTAACCATTATTCGATACATGTAATATTGTATTTTAGCAATTCGGTACCATACGAAATATTTTATCTTTACCTACCTATCTTTATTTTATAGCAAATTGGTAAATTGGTGATAATGACTGAATAACTAATTAGCCACAATTCTTTTAACGATGTATTGAAGTGAAATAATATGTAAAATTTTATACTGTAATTCTCTTGTACAAACAATAGCTTGATAGCTAAAATAAAAATACTACTACTACTAAGTTTTCAGCCCAATCGGCAGAGAATGTCTACATACTTATTGACATTTAAATTAAATGTCAGAAGAGATTTTATCGACATTTAATTTCCACTTTCCAGTTCAACTGCTTTGATTTTCTTTAAAAATCGGAGTGTATAGGTAGATGGTAGGGTTGTGCGAATAGTGATTTTTGACTTCGAATACGAATATCGAATAATTGAAAAAAATATTTCGAATATCGAATCGAATATCGAATAATTGGAACCAAAATTAAAATACATAATGTCAATTAAAGAAATATAATTGGACACCAAACTCTTTTCATATGACAGGAATGAAAGATGGCCATAGTGTGAATGCACTGATTATGATGTAATATGCAAAGATAATATTGTTGTCACTAATCATCACAAAAAATGAAATTGACAGGAAACAAAAGGAGTATGAGGAAGGCCTACTTGGAGGAACAATAACCTACAAATAATATTCCCTCGAAATCAAAATGGCGGCCATGACTATTTTCGGTTGGAGTTTTAGACTTTGCAGCAGTTGGCAGCATTGAAAAACACTCCCATATTAGAAATGGCGGGATTATTTTGAATTAAAAGACATGAACTATTCGAGAATTTTCGAATATTAGAATTTTCGAAGTATTCGAAATTTCGAATACTTTATTTTCGAATACCGAATCGAATATTCGAACCAAATATTTTTGAAGTATTCGAAATTTTCGAATATTCGCACACCCCTAGTAGATGGCTATTCTCAGATTCAATGAAGTCCGGTACCTAATTATATTTTGATCGAGTGGATCGTATTTCAATTCACTATGGATGTATATTACCGTATTAACTCGTGTATAAGACGCACTCGTGTATAAGACGCACCCTTGTTTTGAGAAGTCTATTTTAAGAAAACACTTAGCATGCATGTATAAGACGCAGTAAATGATGAAAAACAGTGTGTATTTGTATACCTACATGATATCCATCTAAATGTTGGTTTTCCAGCTAACTGAGCTCTTTGAATGAAAATCACTGCCAACTTGTTGTAAACAAACAGTAATTTTCTGATTCTGAGAAAGGGGGGAGGGGAGTCTTTTCCCAGCAGCTGTTGTTTGCTCTAACAGATGCGCACCTGCCTTTCCTCTGCATTCCAAAAAAATCCAACTCCCCTCCTCCCCTTCTATTATAAGATTGCCATTCAACAGTGTTTAGTCTTTTATGCCTGTCAGAGCAATGTTTTTCAGCCGTTAACATATAATTTTGTCTCCTGATATAAATGCAAGGGAAAACATTTTATTGCACACATTTAATATGTTAATAGTGTTGTGTCTAGACACAGTATGAGTAGTCCAGACAGAGTGAGATGGAAAGGCAGAGTTGGGTCATTCTCCACTAAATGGAATATTCTTGACCTGTCCATTTTTAATATAGATATTAAAGAAAATATCTATGCTTTTTTTTTTTTATTTTTATATAGATGCTACTTGACAATTACAGCCATAGTGTAAGGTTATTATCATGCACATCTAAGAGCTACAGCCCAAAATACCCCCCAAAAGTCATTCCCCTAGCTTGTACCTCACCCTGTTTTCCAGCATTGTTTTGCCATATATCTTTAAGTACATTAATTAAATGTACCAAAAATAAATTTTAAGCTTATTTATAGTGTATCTTGACATATGTAACAAATTCACAATCATATATTTATAAAATGTTATGTTTTAACTGTAATTAAAACGTGTCCCGAGTTTTGGCATCTTTCTGAAGCCATTTTAATATATTTTTTTATTATTATTTGCAGTTGGTATTTAACATGTGTCTAAGTGTAGCAACTAGCTTGATGGTGCTGACAAGTCAGGAACACTCGAAATATGTAATTTAATTTGAATGATAATTGTGGCTATAAGACAAAAATGCTAAAATTTTCAGGGGCGTATGTTTTCTCTCCATCATTCCCCTATTCAATTATAATTCTGTACTTATGTTGAAATCATACTTTTTGGCAATTAAAACGTGATAATAATAGTGACCCAAACATAACCTCAAAATTTCAACTCATAAAATGTATTACTAGAGATTTGGCAGTATTTAAACTCAGTACGTCATTCCCCTAGCTCTAAAATTTCGTCATTCCCCTATGTTTCACTATTCTAATTAACACAGTAAATTATATTATTTCATTTTGATCTCAGATGAGCAATTAATAATACTTCAACAAGTATTTTCAAAGACCCCATGAAATAAAAAGCAGAAAAAATCATATTATTTAAAAAATTATTTAGCTTCTTCAATATTCCATTTAGTGGAGAATGACCCAGATAGACAACATGGGGCAGTCTACCACAGCTCTGTTTACAAACATCCACCTTGGATTTACTGGGAAAAAAGCTTGGTATGCGTGTATAAGGCGCAGGGCAGTTTTCAGAATCAAAATATTGACATATAATTGCGTCTTATACACGAGTTAATACGGTATGTTTTCTGTACGTTACAATATTCTGGTTGGAGACGTTGCGCGTTTCGGTGCTCGCTCATCAACGCGTTACACAGAGCATTTTCTTAGTAACTCTAAAAAGCGTAAGGCTGCCTATTTTTCACCAGATTCAAACATTAGCACCTTGTAGGTATTACCTAATAATTTGAGAGAGACACATCACAAAAATAAAAGTAAGATATGCTATGATATGCTATGCTCATGATTGGTAACATTACTGTCAACTACGAAGACTTTTTGAAATAAATCATTTGGTAGCAGTGCCAAATTTAATTTCACCACATTAGTTCGATTTGATATGCAATGAATGGCCTATCGGCATTGTGATAGTTCCTTGTAGTGTAGATCGTTTTTCTTATGTCTTAAGGCCAATGTATATCACGTGACTTTATTTCTCTACATCCGATCAAAAGAAATAGTTACCTATGAGTACATACCTTACATCGTTCATGCTGAGTAATCCAAGGTGATTTATGAAGGAAATTCACTGCATACTGGAGCTTATCAATATTTTCAGTCAATAATATTTATTTTTGCAGTGGTTTAAGAATAAAATAAATGCAAATCGTGTGTATCCGTACGCGTTTGAAAGCTGTCAAAACCCAATGCTGTTATTTTAAATATTACATTCATAATAGTGGATATAATTAATATCTCAACATTTCGTTGGAAAGATGAAGAAAGAGCGCATGTTTTGTTGGCAAAATTGTGTCAGGTTTGTGATGCATATGTGCCCTTTTATTAGATTAAAGTTTGCTGTTCTTGGCAACTCGTAGGATTTCCTTAAACTTCAGGTCTTGATTTGAGAATATTTAGGTGCAAGGAAGTAAAATCATCTAATATGTTATTTTCGCAGTTCTTTTCTGCGTAGATTAGTTCCAACAGATGTGTCCTAACTTATCTGATGAGTGAGAAGTATTTGCTAATCTGAACCCTTCCAAATGAAAATGTGTAGCTTTTTGGTTGAAAAGTCACGTGATATGCAGCCACCTTAAGTTGGCTGGGTAGTGAGTTTGACCTTGAAGAGTTTTTTAATCGATTTTCAATATCTTTTACTAATGTAATTGTTAACAAAATAAGGCTTTGTACGACTATTCAGAACAGTTCAATGAAAATAATTCCATAGCTTGTAAATTGTATGGTTTATTAGATTTACTTTGTCCTACAGATGTTTAGTGCCCAAAAATTAGTAAAATTATGGCACTAAACATCTGCTGGACAAAATAAAACTAATAACTTATTCCAAACTATGAAATTATTTTCATTGAACTGTTCTGAATAATCGTACAAAGCCTTATTTGGTTAACAATTACATTGGGAAAAGATATTGATAACAATCGATTAAAAAACTCTTCGAGGTCAAACTCACTACCCAGCCCTCTGAACTCTCACCAAATGCGCTGATCGTCCGTTTTTCTGTCAGGCCGTGGAAGAGTACCGACATTGACATTGACAATGTACTCATTCTCGGCCTAACAGAACAAATGCCAGTGGCTCCGTCTGGGGGGAGTTCAGACGTACGCTGGACACATGAAGATCATCTGCATGCATAATTGTGTGGAACTCAATGCATTTCAAATTTAAAAGATTTCAATGATTATTCATAATATCATCGCTAGACATCGAAACTTGTGGCTCTTCACTGCCACTGTAAAGGCACTATTTCATTTTATAATTTTTGTAAAAAATTTCCACTGAATTTAAATTTTGGCTATGGAAGAAATATAATTGGATAGCATTTTTTATGAATTATAATGTGATAGGCAGAGCCTGTTGTTTGTGGTGATAAAAAAAGACAAAATTCGTTTTCAACATTCTGAAAGTGGTGAATTGGTGGTGATAATTATGTTAATTTTCGCGATTGGTGGTGAAATAGAAAAAAAAAGATTTTTGTAAGAATGAGTGTGAAATATGACGCGCGAGCGAGCCGCAATACTACCAATCCTCCTCTCACTAGCGAGACTCAGCGCGTGCGCATGCGCACCCCTGTTCAAGGTCATGTAGATGCGTCATTCCATGCTCAGCAGCCAACCAGCTGGCACCCCCATACTCTCTTTGGCTGGCATTGACAGCTGGCTTACGAAGAAGACAGTGTGATTCTTTCTATTTCTTGGTACTTTTGACACAGATCGAGGAAATTTTCGTAAAATATATACTCGGAATCGGGAAATGTTGCAAAACACGTAGGTTTGGGACAAAATCGCGTGAAAACGCGAGAATTCGTCAATATCGCTTCAAAACACAAATTTCGCGAAAATTCGCGAGAAAAAGATACATATATTTGGAATCGGGAGTGTATGAAACTTAAAGATACGAAAGAAAATTCATGTTTCTAAACATTTTGCGTTTATCGTGGAAACCATAAACAACTGGCCCTGGTGATAGGTGCTTCTTATAATAACTAGGTAAAAGCTCAGTGTAAAGGCCGATGCAATTGACGCAGACCCCGTCGACGCGGACGGACGACGGAGACGGATACGATGTTTAGGTATGACGTCTGCGACATCTGTCCTCATCCGAATTGTAAACAGCAGAGTGAATTTGTCATACCTAAACATCGTATTTGTCTCTGTCGGCCGTCTGCGTCAATTGTGCATCGGCCTTAACGCGTTGATGAGCGAGCACCGGTACGTGCAAATTCTCCAACAGGAATTTCGTACCAAACGCACATAAATATATACTTCCATATTGATTTGGAATATAAAAGTATCCGTTTACTTTTGAAACTTAAGAATAATCTATACACTTTGGTACATAAAGCAAATCAGATTCAGTTGCAGTGGAAAAACTTTCATTTCGATCCTTCATTTCTGACAGTTATTAAAACTGTCAATAAGTGCATACGTTCTTGGCTGATTGGGCTGAAAATGAGTAAAATAAGAGACAATGTTGGCCTTAACGACCATGCAAAATATGAGTTTGATCAGATTTATCGAAGACCATTTGATAGGTCAAACGGTGGTGTGGCTACAGGCCATTTTCATTTATCAACCAATCTCAGGATCCTGTTCAAAAACAATCCCAGAGACCTCATAGATTACATAAGTATGTGTGCAAAATTTCTGATCGATTGGTTGAACAATTTGACCTGGGCAGTGAACAAAAAGAAGACATAGAGAATGTGCCATAAGAGTACCTACGCTCGTACTCTAATAATCAAAAAAATTGAATACGCTCAATTATTTGGTATCTCTCAAGTTCTGAGGCAGTAATATATTTATTAAGAATCAAACTTCAATTGCCATATTTTTTCACAGAAATGTATCGATATACTCATCGAGAAAGATTACATAGAAAAAACCAAGGGCGAGCAAGACTCGTACAGCTACATGGCTTGATTGGTCGGGAGAAGACCAATTGTGTGCCCGGAGGACTGCATTGCCGATTTTGTAACATGTAATGATGTATATACAACTTTAATAAATATCTTTTACGATGAACTTTGCCATAGCTGTGATTTTTTGCCAGATTGTGTACCTATAATCTGTTACCTACATCACCACCGCTGATTCACAATTGTGTACCTCTCGAAATGATGTACACATACCTACATAGCGGACAGCGGATGCCTTCATTTTGTGTCGCTATGCCTAAAGGTGAAAGAATGTGAAAGATCGTACATCTCGTAATGTAAGCCACAGATCGCGCTATCGATACTCTATAATTAGCTATAATCAAGAAAATAATCTCAAATCTCACTTGATGGGTAGTTTGCTTTTTAATTTAGTCTCTTCAGTAGGTACGTACCTAATTTTAAAAATGTTCTTAACCTGTTCCACATCAGTACAGTATTCAGAATTATTCGTATTGAGAATTATTTTTATAAGATTTAAATTTTCCCTCCCGCTTCAAGGGAAGTTGCGTCATCCATCCACCCGCATCCACCGGGAGACCTAATATTCACCGGACACTTTTATTTCTGACGTCACAGTGACGTCAGCCTGCAGATCGTGTGTTTCCGCTTATTTCCGAAGACAGCCGACTGCCGACTTGTGATTTTCTGAATCTGAAAGTTTTGAACGGCGACAGCGGCAGAAAATGGCGGCAAGTACTAGTAATTCATGTTTTCGTGACCTGCTACATGAAAAACTGTCTGCATTTAAAGAAGTGGGAGACACTCGTTAACACAGCCTTCATGGGATGCCATCAAACCTTAATCAGCCAATCCCTTTCTTTTCGAGTAGGTACCGATTTTTATTGGTTTGAGTGTACATAAAATTTATACCGGGTTCGATCATGAACATGAGGAATTCTGATGTGTTTCAGGTTCCAAAGACCGGTTAAATGTGTTTAAATATTCGTGTACCTACTAGGTACCATAATCATAATTTTGTATACTGATTATGTGACAGCTGTGCGATTATGTAGTACCTTTAATATGTCACTTAGGTAGATACTTATGAATTTGTATACGTTTCAATAAATTGGCATTAATAACATGACTTACCTAATAGCATTTGTTTCATTACAGATTGATCATGTTCACTCAAAGAAGAAAAGATTACGAATAATGGACACAAAGAAACTTGGATGTCCCGTATCTATGCGGGTCAGGTGCATCCGATTTTACCCTGATATCAATGTTGATGCTTCCAGTAAATGGAAATCTAGAAATGCGGTGAGAATTTGTTACGTTTCAAGTAGAAATTATACATTTTTATACATTTTTACAAGTTCAGTTCATAAATGTTTTTATTGTAACAGGTTAAAACAAAGTTGAAAGAAGCCATACTTTCTGCAGAGTCGCCACCTCCAAGCATGCTGCGTTATTACATCGAGGCCACAGGAACTCATTCCCACTCGAAGGACGCTGCACACCTCACTCAAGAGATTCATCCTGACTTGATCAAAGAGATCTACAGATTAGTTGAGGCAGGATTTACATCTGTTAGAGATTTATCATTGTTGCTAGAACAATTTGTGGAAAAATCATTTGAAGGTAAAGAGAAACCCAGCAAACTACATGCTGCATTTCACCCTTCACACAGTAAAATATATGCTCATATGCATGCTGCATCGTTCAAGTTAAAGAAAACGGTAATAGATCAAGAGGCCTTAGCGCTTCAAATAAAAAAGTGGAATATTGATGCCCCAAATGACCAATTCATGTTTCGGCCTTATGAAGAAGACGATTCGGACAATGTCCATAACTCCATTCTCTTCTGCCACCAAACTCAGTGGCAAGCACAATTGTTGAAACGGTATGGAAAAGTATGTTTGCTTGACGCTACGTACAAGACAACCAAGTATGCTCTGCCTTTGTTTTTCTTGACTGTAAAAACAAATTCTGGGTATAGTGTTGTGGGTACTTTTTTAGTTCAAACTGAGAGTGCTGCACTTATTTCAGAGGCATTAAACGTCTTTCGAAGCTGGAATCCAGACTGGCAACCGGATTTTTTCATGACGGACTACAGTGAAGCAGAGATCAATGCGATTGAAGCTGTCTTCTCCGATTGTCGTGTTTATCTGTGTGCTTTTCACAGAGAACAAGCGTGGTTACGTTGGCTTAACAAATCGGGAAATGTTGCCGTACCAGACTCGAGGTCAGACATACTTCAAATGTGGCGTAAGGTTGCACGATCAGCTACAGTGGATGAATACGAGGCGAATTATCAAGTTTTGACTGCAAGCAGTACATGGAAGGAAAATACCAAGGCAGCCAATTATTTTCAAACTCAGTGGATGCCAGAAGTTCGCCGATGGGTAGATTGCTTCCATCAAACTGACTATGTTACCTGCATTTCAACGAACAATGGAGTGGAAAGTCAAAATAAACTTCTTAAGCATAACTATCTGTGCTTTGAATCTGACAAAACACTTACTGGTATTTTAAAAGTAGTCATCAATAAGTACCTTCCGGACTGTTTCAAAAAGTACTGCCTTAAGAACTCCCATGTTAAGAACTATAATGCTTCAATTCCAGTGTTTTTGCAGAACAGACCATTCGCATTTATAAAGCATGTAATGTCAAGAGTCAGTTCTTCTCAAACAGATATACATTTACCAGCCATTACTGATTTAACTGACGGTATGTTTGCTGTTCGGAGTTCAACCGATGACAATTATAATTATATTGTCGATTTTGCTGAAGGTTCGTGCACTTGCGCTGATTATTTACGTTGGAGGTTCCCATGTAAACATATGTGTGGTATCTTCAATCACATTCCTGGCTGGGGATTTAACCAATTGAGCGCCTCTTATCGAGAAAATCCCTACATCACCCTCGATACTTCATGTGCATATGGCATGATTGATTCGAGCTTGCTAGGATGTGAAGAGACGGTTGCTGAAACTGAAGGTCTCACAGCATGTAGCAGTGAAACTGCTACAACGGTCAATGAAGATGAGGCAATGGTAACCGAAGATGATTCTGAGCCACCAATTAATTTAAAGACTCTACAGCAACGGGTTCGAGAGGAGTCGAAAAAAACTGCCAACCTTTCCTACCTGCTAACTGACGAACTTTGTCTGAAACAAACTATTATTCAAATGGAAGCCATGAACAAAATGATGGAGAGTAAGCTACAGACATCTGGGGGACTACCAGTGGACACTTCTTCAGTTCCTAATGTTGTTTCCTCAAAATCGAAGTACAAGGAACTACCCTCTCGCAAACGAAAAGCGAAAGGTAACTGGAAGAGTGCGGGCAGAGTGGGTACAAAAGCGAGCATGTGGCGAACTGCAACGAAGGGTCCTGTGATCCCTGATCCTACTTTGATCTCGGCTGAAAACGACGACATAGAAATTGAAGGGGTGTTCTAGTGTCGATGGAAAAACCTTCCACACGAACATTTATTAGTTCCTTGAACGATCGTACAATATTAATGATTACTCAGAATGTGATTTGATGTGAATGTGAATGTGATTTGATGCTCAATACTTCATACACGGGCATTCACTACTTTTTTCAATTTGAATGATTAGGTAATTGGAATTTGATGTAAATAAATTATGATGTGATGAATGCAAATGTGATTTGATGCTCAGTACTTCATACACGGGCATTCACTACTTTCTTCAATTTTAATGATTAGGTACTTGGAATTTGATGTAAATAAATTAGACTGGATGTGTAACGTGAATGTTTTACTCTAATGTGTTTTACGTATGGTTACGTTACCACTTTCAACTTGTAATATGAAATATTCATTATAAATTATTAAATTAATTGAACTGAAATATGAAATATTCTAAATTATTTTCCCAATATTTATTTTCCAATAAGAATAGTTTTTAATTTAACTTGATATATCAAATAAAGTTAAATACTATTTATAAATATTTCGATTTTGCCATTAGTACAATTTTGCCATTACTTTAAATTCAATAAGAGACATCCATAGTTTGAATTTAGCGCCCATTTTGTTACAAGAAACATTGGAAGGGGCGTGGCTACTGACGTCACGAAATAAAAGTGTCCGGTGAATATTAGGACTCCCGCATCCACCTATCAAAATCAAATCAAAGATGGTGGACCAGCAAAGGGCACGAGTAGAAGATGCGATGACAAAAATGGTAAATGAAGTTGATAAACTTCATTTACGAAAAATGCAGGTAAACGAGAATTACAAATTGATCCAATTTATGTTTTGTTTTGCAGTCTCTCATTGACTCAGGGCTGGTTAAATGATTATATGAAAGTGAGGTTAGAGTTGGACGGAGAAATGTGCATTTCAATTTTCTTAGTATTAAAATGACTACCTACCTAGGTATTATTATTTTTCATTAATTACATGATGGCATGATACAGTAGTTAAATTAAATGCTGCCTCAGGTGGCTGAAGAGTGTGGGATCCAACTAAATACATGTAAAATATTATAAAATCAATAAACGCTCCTCCCTTTCTATGCATTTACATTAGTTTAGGCTTCTCCCCCTCGACCCATAACACAGGCAAAGTTGTTTGAATGTGGTGGGGGGTGGATGGAGCGTTTACCAAATATATTTCCATGACTGTACATACATTCGATCAGTCGGAGAGTGCTTACCATTTGAATTTTATGGTTATGGAACGTTATTAAGGTACTATACCTTGTTTTCCTCAGGCAGATATGCACCGGTGTGCAGCAAAATGTTGTGACAACAGCGACATGTCCGTGGAAAGAACACACCAATGTGTAGAGAACTGTTCAATGCCTCTTCACGCAGCACAGAAATATGTTCAGGGCGAATTTGAACACCTTCAGAATCGATTGCAACGATGTGTAATGCAATGTAACGATGAAGTTAGAGACAAGATGGGACCCAAACCTACTGAATCCGAAGTAGGTTAAATTCTTCTTTCGTACTTTATTGCTAAATTTAATACCGTTTATTGGAGCAGAGTTTCCCTACTTAGGTACCTGTCACATTATCCACTTCTTTAATTTACGGGAAAATAGCAAGCAGCAATTATTTAATCACAATTAATAATTTGGAAACAAAACCACAATATTATACAACATACAATATAATATTTGCAGTTTGTGCAATATATTTTAATATTGAAAATGTATTTTGACAATATAAAACTGTTGTTTTGGGGATATTGCACAAATTGACTTGATTTTCAAAATTGAAAATGCTTTCAAATTGCCACAGGTACACCGTGCTCTACTGAATACTGTGACACTTATTTTGTTAACAAATAATTTTACATCTAGTTTATGTTTTCAGGTTTCTAGATACAGCAATGATTTTGAAATGTGTGCGGTGAAGTGCGTAGACAACCATTTAGGTCTATTACCCTCGGTGTTAAAGAAAATGAAACAAGCTTTATCACAAGGTAAACTGGAGCATCAGCCGAACTAGATCAAAATTTAAAATTGGCATGTTAATTAGCTGATGTAGTGTAGAGACGGAACGTCCTAGAACGTGCACACGCTGAGTTGCTAACGCTCTTGGCATGAGTCGGCTAACTCCGATCATACTAGATCATAACAACAGAGCAAGTCTATGGCAGATGCCCTAAAGTGTGCTGTCCGTTATATTATGTGGGTCAAATTTGTAAAAATTCTATTATAATAAAAATAATATAAGGTACAGGTTCACTTATACTTATATTTCCTTCACTCCACTTCCATTTTATGTAGGTAAAAGGGCTGACCCAAGTAAAACAATACCACTTTATTATTACTATTATTGGCTTTCTAAAGCCATTTATATACGCTACAGGTTTAATTTATAATATTTTAATTAAATTCGGGATCAGTTTTAGGTGCTATTTGGAAAATATCCCTTTTAAATCTTACCGCCATATTTCAAACGCTCAGAAATCTTGCCTGCAACAGCACGGATTGGTCTCTTTTCGCGCGCAACTTCTCGTAAGGTCACTCAGAAGGCCTTGAAATCCATTCAATTTTCCATTACTTCAGAAGTTATTTTGTGCAAGTTGTGAATCTGCGTTTTCGATTAGCATCCGACGATTATTCACACTTTTAGGTACTGATTACTTTACATATTTTTATTTTCTATTGTAATTACGGGTCTATTGGTCCATATTACCACCAGTTGTAGATTTCCGAGCAATATTTACTCCCGGCTCTGAAAGAAGGTTATCCTAAGCATGATCTTTATATCTTGGTATCCGATTTCTTTGTTGTTGTCATGTAATGAAATGTCTAACCTCTGATTCCAGTTGAATATGCCAGAGCTAACTGAACTAGACAAGGCTACTGCCTCAATGACAGACCCAAGACCAACGTTGGCTTCTGGTTCCGGTACGGATTCCGACTCCGATGACACAATCCCCGACTTGGAGGCTCCAAGTGACCCCACGGGAGCCTTCCCTGGAGCAACTGCTGCTGGCTTGCCGATTGACATGGTATCGAAGGCAAAGCAGAGTCGCGGGGAGAAGAAAGCTCGCAAGATCATGTCCAAGTTGGGATTGAAACCTGTGCAGGGTGTCAGCAGAGTGACGATTAGAAAGTCAAAGAACATCTTGTTTGTCATCAACAAACCAGACGTCTACAAGAACCCTGCATCGGACACGTATATTGTGTTCGGTGAAGCTAAGGTGAGGACCTAGTATGCAAGCATTGTGTGACTTGAATTTTAACTTCAATCTAGGTTTAATACCGAGCTGTTGCTTATTTTGATTAGGTACCTACACCACTTCTTAACTAATATTGTAACATGATTAGGATCTTAGAAAAGAAACCTGCTTCAGCAGAACAAGCTCATTGACAACATGTTTTTGGTTGCCCTTGTTTACTTCTTTGTTGACTGATCCATGCAGTTTCCATTTGTTGTGTTGGTTGGTGCAGCTCTGGAGTAGGAAGGGAAATTATTTTATAGTTTAGAATAAATAAAACTGTAATGACATTAAAAAAACAGAATGTTCATTCTGGAGCAGAAAGTTACTCTTGCTTGTGATTGTGATGAATCTAGTTCAGGCAATGAATAAACAAGCCATAATCTATTTGAACACACAGGAATGAATGGCACATATTAACCAATAGATTTTTAACCGATTACATCTAGCGATGCTTGTGTTCTATCTATTTGTGTTCTGGCTCCTGAACAAGTGTTGCATTGTCTCTTGCGTTGCTTCAGATCGAGGACTTGAGCCAGCAAGCGCAGGTGGCAGCTGCCGAGAAGTTCAAGGCACCTGAAGTGTCGCCCGCGTCTGGCGAGGCAGGCGGAAGCACGACAGTCGTCGCGCCTATACAGGAAGAGTCCGAGGAGGAAGACGTCGACGAGACCGGCGTCGAGGAGAAGGACGTCGATCTCGTCATGTCTCAGGCAAACGTCAGTAGAGCGAAGGCGATCAAGGCTTTGCGGAACAACCAGAACGATATAGTCAATGCTATAATGGTAAGTTGAGTGGTTGGATTGTTTTGTTTATTCTACATGTCGTTGTGACTAGTAGTTGTGTTAGTGTTACATAGTTGTGAAATGATGAACAAACATTGAGAAAAATTTTATTATCTTTCTTCTGAATTTTTGCCATTTTTAAGGTACTTTCTAGTGTCCTCCTGACATTTAAAAAAGTTTACACATGAATTGGGCTAATGAGAATATTTGAGCAAATTATCATTACCTACCTATATCCCAATGACATGGGACGTATTTGCCATAAGTCAACAATATTTTTAACAGTTCTCTAGCTGTTAATAAATTTAGAAATAAAAGGAATGAGGAAATAACTATTAGTTCCACAAAAGATCCAAAATAAAATAACTAAAAACATTTCAAGGTTTTCTTTTGCTTTTAATTTGTCAAAAGTTTGATAAAATAGACCTTTGAGAACTTTGTTTTAATTTAATATTACATACATACATTTCTGAAGAAATGGCTTCCTTTCTACTCTATTCCCCTTCTCTCTCATCCAAAGCTAACTCTCCGGTTGTTTCCGTTTTCCAGGAGCTGACGATGTGAGCGGCTGGCTTCCTGTACAGCCAACCATCTTGTCTCGACATACAGTGCAGGAATTGTATATAAGTTTTACCCAACACTCTCACCTCTAAATGTTTTACCTCTCAATCGTGAGGGAGAGCGGAATTCTTTATGCGATATAAAATGAGATTGTCGATCCCCTCAATATTGGCTTGGACTTCGTCATTCTCTCCTATGGAGGAGGGCCCTTGGTTCGTTGCCAGCGACTGGCTATCCTGACATTATTCCTATTCCTTGAAGGTTGTTTAAGTAACTGTGTTATGGATTTGATAGTATTTACACTGATATTAATATTCTATCATTTACTGTATACATTTTACCTATTGCCGAGTTGTCATGTTAGCTGGAATTTATTTAAATCTTTGAGATACATAGTTGATTTATTGTCACTCATGCAATATTTTAAATTAAACTGCAAATACTCCTATAGTTTGGGCACATATCAGAAGAAGTCTTTGTTATCTGCACACATCAGACCATACCTTGCCATAAAAATCTAAATAAATTAACAGTTTTTCAGGTTTATAAAGAGGCCTCCTGACATGTGCTGTGCCCTGACAAACTGTTATTACTTATTTTATTCTAAGAATATCGATAGTCGAGCTGTGCTCAAATGCACTACACAATTGTGAGAGATATGGATTCTATTTAGGCTGCGTTTCACCAAGATTCTAAACCCGGGTTAGAGGCGGTAAACCTGGTTTAGGGGCCTCTAAACCAGGTTTACTACCTCTAACCCGGGTTTGGAATCTTGGTGAAATGCAGCCTTACATAGTTTGTGGGACTTGAACTATCGATCAAACGACATTTTTTTCTTTTACTTCTGTTGGATTGAGTTTGTGGCAAATTTCGTGCCGGGGATGCCGACTAACATAACTTGAAGAAATCAAATTTATTATTCTCCACTTCAAATATATTAGAAATATTACTTGAGGTGATACTAGCGCTCGGCCGTTTTAGAAAATTGAGAGAGAAAAATTGTTTCATAAGTGAGTGTAACTTTTACAGGATGTTCACATGAACAGTCTGATTGTATATTAGTAGCACTTTTTTATTTTTGCTTATTGCATCGTTAATTAAGCGGCGGTTATTCAACAAAACCGCGCAAAACGATGAAATTTGCGATACGATTGGAGACCAAACCCGTAAACCAATTGATCTCAAATTTGAATCATGATTAGATGAAAGACAAACTTAGGGTTATCCCTTGGCATATTTTTGAAATTTAATTTTATACGGCGCCTAGGGAGACAAGAAAATAGCTAATTTTTCACCAAAATTCCACTAATTATTACTAATTAACGAAACAAAAAATTAAAAATGTACCAAGGGATAACCCTAAGTTTGTCTTTTATCTAATCACGATTAAAATTTCAAATAATTTGGTCTACCCATTTCGTCTCCAATCGTATCGCAAAAAGTGTCTACAAAGAGCAGCAAAATCGCTCGCGCTTGCAGCACCTTAATCTAAATAAATGAATCGTTGATTAAAAATCTTTAGAATTCGGAGAGAATTTTAATTTTCCTATACGAATGAAACGTAATTAATTTATAATTTGGGTGATTTTTAATTTTGAAATATTGACTAAGTATTGTTGTTGTAATTTGATAAATGATAATAATGACTATTAATAACATTGTTGCAAAACTCAACACAAAACACATAAAACCATAGAGAAGTGATGATGTGCAAAAAAAAGTCCAGGAAGCGGATCCACAAAGAGAGATTCTACAGTTGCTCCAGTCCCACAAAAATATTTGTATTTGCTGATTGTTTTTTGGGCACCTGGCACTCCAGGAGCCCAAGTCTTGAAAAAAGCGTTTTGAAACCGTCTGGCGTTTTCATTGATCAAAACGTAAAAAAGTTGACGACTATACCTTAGCCTTCAACTTTTTTACGTTTTGATCAATGAAACCGCCAGACGGTTTCAAAACGCTTTTTTCAGGACTTGGGCTCCAGCAGTATGTCCCCATTTATTTAAAAAATTAAGTTGAGCGTCCCAGAATTACTTTTAAATTGTTTAAATCCCTGCGGGGCATCAACTCGAGGGTTGCCCAGAAACCTTATAATTAAAAATTCGATCCGCACCCCCCCCCCCCCCCCCCCCCCCACCCAATGATGGAAACTCAGCGCCTGTCGGGCACCCTTCGGATTTTACAAAAGGCGGGAAAATTAATACGTCATGTCACGTAAAATTAATAAATTTTTGGAAGCAATGGGTTTTGCAGAACCATATATTGAATATGTAGTCGGTGATAATTTTATGGGGAAGAGGTAACTTCTAGAAGCTGGAAGTAGTATTCAAAGATTATGTGTTTACCCTTAGTATCGTGGTACATTACTTATTGCTCTGGAAAAATCCAATGATAGATGAATCAAGAAAACCTCAGTACTATTCTTCAGTGACAATGAAGACTTAGGTAAAAGAGTGGTGTTTTTTTATTTCGACTTGATATAGGCAACTTTCATTACATTGATGTAAGAATAGTTGCCTATAATGTCAGGGGATTAGAAAATGTCGGTTTTTGTTAAAACAATCTTACCACGAGTCTATTCTTTAAAAAAAATTATTATTTTGTTGATTGCTAGTATTATTAAATTCGTAGTAATTAATCCTTAAAACGCTAGCATTCTTGAAAAATACGTCAAATGTATTAGGTTAAAGGAGTATCGATGAAAAAATTATAAAATGATTTCGATAAAATCATCGTCTTTACTTTAATACAAGTCCAACGTCCTAACGGGAAGTGATTAATTGATAAAATTTGTTAATTTTAGTGATGTTTGTCATAAAAATACAAATAAATTTGGCAGTCGACGTTCAAGAACAGTCAGTGTTGTGCGTTATCTTTACTTTTTATCTATTATCTTATCCAGTGGTTATAATTTGTATTAGAAAGGTGGGTAAGCCCAAGATCTCTAGAGTTACCCATCTTGGGGTAAGTAAGCCCACCCCACAATTGTCATGGGAACCACATCACTGTACGGAATCAATGGGGGGGGGGGTCTGGTCTGGGGGGAGGGCTCCCAGACCCCAGTCCGGGGCGCGCAGCCCCGGAAAAATTTTGAATTTCTGGAATGAATTTGGTGCGTTCTGCGCTTTTTGTAAAATATTTTACCAATTTTTATTCCACGAAAAAAGTTTGTAGAGGGGGACTAAATGTGTTGTATTTAACAGTGTTATTAATAATAAAGAGAATATTTATATAAAAACCCAGTGAACACTAGGACGTACCTGGGACGTCCCCAGGACAGACTACTTACTTAGGTAGGACATCCCCAGTCCGTCCTAAACTCGGCCTAAAATGATCCCCAGAGTGTCCCCAGAGTGTCCTAATTACACAAGTTTTTCGATCCCAGGTACGTCCTAAATTAGGCGGACCTTCCTAAAAAAGGACGACACTGCCTAATTTAGGATATCCATTGTCCTAGTTTAGGACGTCATTTCCTAATTTAGGTCGATACTTTTCCTAAATTAAGATGAAACTGCCTAATTTAAGATATACATTGTCCTACTTTAGGACGTCATTTTCTTATTTAGGTAGATGCTTTTCCTAAATTAGGATGAAAATTACAAATTTAATATATAATTTTTCATTATTATTATTATAAAAGAATGGTATTTCCTATGGAAGATAATTTTCCCCTATTGGGATGCAATTGCCATATTTAATAGACAGGTTCTATTTGCACAGACACCAATTCGCACGATTCGCATTATTCATATTCATCAATTCAGTTATCAATGTTTGCATCCAAAAAATATGGCTCCGACTCCAAGGTGACAACTTAGGTTCCAGTACATAATAAAAGAAATACACATTTTTCCTATCATCCAATAGGACATGTCTCTTTTTGTTATAATATCTTATAATACTTGGCAGATTTTGGAAATAATATAACTTACTTAAAAACAAACGATAAAGAGATATGCTGAAATTAAAAATCTATATTGTGAAGTCGAAGGGCAGAGTACTCTGTTGACAGTTGTAGAAACTTTTAAAAATATTTCAATAGCAGCCATTTTTAGGACAATTCTTCCTAAAAAAGGCAATTGCCTAATTTAGGAAGAATTGTCCTAAAATAGGATTTCAGTAGCAGCCATTTTTAGGACAATTCTTCCTAAAAAAGGCAATTGCCTAATTTAGGAAGAATGTTCCTAAAAAAGGATCTTCTTCCTTTATTAGGATATCCCAGGGAGGTACCCAGGACATCCTAGTAGGATGTCCTACTTTAGGCTAGGATATCCTAAAAATAGTCTGTCCCTGGGACGACCTGTGTTCACTGGGAAGGTGCGTAAGCCCGGCTTACCCTCCAAAAAAGGTGGGTAAGCCGGGCTTACGCCCAAATTAAGCACTGATCTCATCTAAATAATTAAATAATTGGTTATCTTTATCTAGATAACAATTATTGTTATAGTATATTGGCAATTACATTATCTAGATACAAAATTCAACATACATTTGTGTGTATAAACATGCACGAGCTTCAAAATCTCAGATGATACCTATGAAACGGGAAAATCATCTCCGTTTAGTTGCATTCCTTAGATGGCTTGTTTTGACGGCCATTTTTTGGGAATCTCGAGTTCCGAATTTATAGAAATTGATAATAATTTGTGAACAGTAGTAAGTATTTGGTAAAAAAATACTATTACTATTATCTAGATGATTTCTTGTAAGTGTATCTATTATCTCATCTAGATAAAATTAGGCTGGTTATCTTTAATATAGACTAAGAATTAGGAAAATGCTGTGTATACCGCGTTGATAAGCGAGCCTTCGTATAGGAATCCTGCTCGTGACGTCACAGTGGTAGAAAAATGGAGGCTGCTATGGTAGGGGAAATGTGTCAAAGCTCTAAATAATAGCAATAAATCATATTTATCAGATGAATATTTAACTTGAACATGTGTAAAGATAAATATTGCGTATTATTATTAGCTTGTACTTACTTAAATATCTTTCTTTCACAAGTAATCACTCAAAATATGAGATTTGGATTGCCGCTGTCAGATTTGTTTTTCCCTATACTTTTGTATAGGTTACTATGGCAACCTTTTCTCATGCACAACATTTTAAATTATCTAGATGGCTCTGCTTTTCAAAAAATTTCATATTGCAGTACCGTGATCCTAATATCTATTCATGTTATGATCCATTTGTTGAAAAACACTAATAGATACTTGGATCACGGTACTGCATATGAAATTTTTTGAAAAGCAGAGCCAACTAGATAATTTAAAATGCGATTTGATATGCGTTTGCAAGTCTCTGCTCTACAGGCCTTGGACCTGAAGCATCAAGATGGCACTGATATAAATATAATAATTGAAATCATTGGCATACATTTGCAAATATTTCAATATTACAGAACAAAATGTCCTTAAAATGACAATAACTTTTGAAGATAGCAACAGATTAGTCTGAAAATTGGCAAAAATACCTAAAATGAATTGGTCCGATTGGCCATGCCAAGCAGTGGCGGCTATTACAGTGTGCAAGGTGTGACAATTGCACACCTGATCATCCAAGAAAATTATTTAAAAGTGCTCCCTAATCCAGGAAGTAGGAAGTTAAATATTTTGTCTAATTATTTTGCTCTCCAAAAGACGTAAAAATGCATCAATTTCAAACTAAAGATACAAAAAAATCCGGGGTTATGCGCCCCGGCCCCGCATCTGCTGGGGGCTCTCCTCTTAGAGTACTTTCTTCTACGTCCTTCTGTGTAATTGAACACCTGTTGTAAAGCCAAATAGCCGCCACTGATGCCAAGTTTTAAGTTGAATGGTCAAACCATAAACGGTTCTAGTTGAAATTTTAAAAATCACAAGATAATATGTGGTTTTAATTTTATTTTTAACCAATTAAAGGATTTGGCTGAAACTTTGTAAGATTGGAGAGAATGTTGGTTGCAATGACTTTGCATAATAGGCCAAGCAACGAAGCATTTAACCCGGGACAAATTGCAAGATTTGTCTTTTTCATCAGACCTTATTCAGAAGAATTTGCTGATTACAACAAAAAAAAGTTTTACGCAGAGATGTGAAGGGAAATTGCCCAAAATTACGTGTAAAGTTCAAACTTTGAGAACATAAAATATTTTTTTAAGAATCACAGGACACCTTTTGATATTTGTTTTCAATAAAAAGTTTGTATTATATTAGGATACAATACTCGAAAAAAATTGGGTGATAATATTAATTATTTTTGGATTTATTCAATTATTTAATAAAATGACGTAATTTAAATGATTAGTCGTAGTGACGTAACTAAAGGAGCTAGAATAAATGTTTTTACGGGAAAATGTTGGTAATAAAGCCTAATATTTTTGGTATGAATATGATCAAAAGTTCACCACGCATCTACTAATTGTTGTCAAACAAAATTTTAATCAAATTATATGAAAAATTAACATCAATATAACGCTATTATTGGCATAACAGCGGAACTGTTTGATCAGAAAATGTTGTCACTTATAGAATTTTGGCGCCTGATAAAACCTAGCCTAAAGAGAGATTTGGGACGCCATTTTGAAACCGGAAGTGGCATCATCTTGAAAACGACTGGACCGATTATAACGGAACTGGTGGCAATCGACTCCAACGGTCATATGACAAAACAGATCAATAGTAAAACCAGAAATTACCAATAACAAATACCGGAAATGACGTCACAAGTATTCAAAATTCTTCTAAACCCCCTGTTCAACAATAAATACATTATTCTGGCTTGTTATAATGTAATATATGAATTAATTTAAAAAAAATCTATGTGGCATTGTTTTCAGTCGCCATTTTGAGAACCGGAAGTGATTCCATAGCTCGGAAAAGTTTTGTTTTTATAAAATCTTTATTCACACATGTACATAGATTTACAATCACAGTTGATATACAAACAGAAAAAGTGAATAATAGGAATACTTAGAAACTAATAAAGAAATCAAGGTCTTAAACTTCCAGGCAAAAGGAAACGTATTGGAATGAAATCAAATACCAATTAATTAAGTGGATACCACTCTGTGTCTGGAATAAGAAAAGGTTTTAAGCCTTATGCCGGCATAATTTTATGTCGGTACAGCATTATAACTAGGTACCAATATTTTTATTACCATGATATAACCATGTTAAAACTTATTATTTTATCATTATAAATAGCGACTTTTACAATTAAATTCATAAAGATATGCATTTATGTATTTATTTAATGTACTTATTGTTAAATAGGGGGTTTTAGAAGAATTTTGAATATTTGTGACGTCATTTCCGGTATGTTATTGGTAATTTCTGGTTTTACTATTGATCTGTTCTGTCATATAACCATTGACTAACACCTCTATACCGGGATATGAAACTGCCATGCCAATACCACTATAACGCACGGCCCTCGTTTGTACCATTGCGTGATACTCTGATCCCGCCTCCCGGGGGTCCAGCCACTGCAACCGTCAGATTTGACACAGCATACAAACTTATTTCCGTTATGAAAACTCAGTAGACCATGTCTATAACACTTTTCAATCATCTAAGAAGGTATTGCTCACATCTTTTGTGAGATTAAGGTATTTAGGTAAAAGTAGTTTGGTGTAGTTCATTCGCATCTCTAGAACAAGTTGCTACGGAAGTCCGCCCCCTCCTTCTCTAGACGTGCTGTGATTCGCGTGCGGCATTTTCGTTTGACTACAACCGTCGTGCCGTGAAAAGTAAACGATTTGCTTATCCCCTAGTTTTGATTGTCAATGATATAACCGTTGGAGTCGATTGCCACCAGTTCCGTTATTATCGGTTCAGCCGTTTTCAAGATGATGCCACTTCCGGTTTCAAAATGGCGTCCCAAATCTCTCTTTAGGCTAGGTTTTATCAGGCGCCAAAATTCTATAAGTGACAACATTTTCTGATCAAACAGTTCCGCCGTTATGCCAATAATTGCGTTTATTGATGTTTAATTTTTCATATAATTTGATTAAAATTTTGTTTGACAACAATTAGTAGATGCGTGTTGAACTTTTGATCATATTCATACCAAAAATATAAGGCTTTATTACCAACATTTTCCCGTAAAAACATTTATTCTAGGTCCTTTAGTTACGTCACTACGACTAATTATTTAAATTACGTCATTTTATTAAATAATTGAATAAATCCAAAAATAATTATCATTATCACCCAATTTATTTTTAGAGTATTGTATCCTAATATAATACAAACTTTTTATTGAAAACAAATATCAAAATGTGTCCTGTGATTCTTAAAAAAAATATTTTATGTTCTCAAAGTTTGAACTTTACACGTAATTTTGGGCAATTTCCCTTCACATCTCTGCGTAAAACTTTTTTTTGTTTTAATCAGCGAATTTTTCTGAATAAGGTCTGATGAAAAAGACAAATCTTGCAATTTGTCCCGGGTTCGGCCTGTTTTTAGCCTTCGTTGCTTGGCCTATAATTCAAATTGATAGGACCGACCAATGGAAAGAATTTTTTTTAAATTTGAACCAATCACAGGAACACGTTCAAAAACGATCCCAGAGACCGCTAAGATAGTATGTGTTCGAAATTTCAGATCGATTGGTTGTGTGGTTTGACCTGGGCAGTGCAGGGGAAAAAATTACCATAAGAATACCGAGTAACGCTATCGTTGCGCTCGCTTAAAAATTTAAATTATCTAAGTAATAACAACATTGATTGTAGTAGATACTATACATAAAAAAATCTGAAAAGGAGTAAGTGCACGCGTTCTCCCCCAAATTAACCGGATATTTGAAAATTATACAAACGAACGAATATTTAATCATTACACCAGGGGTACTCAACCTTTTTGACTTGCGGGCCAATAATACGAATTTGCTTTTGTTGACGGGCCGCATTTTTAAAAAAAAGTACAATAATGCTCACTGCTCAGGTATGTTCATTCCAGGCGCGTATGAACTACTCTTATCATGGGGGGGGGGGGGGCCAAGTCCCACAGTTTGAGCCATGCGGGGCGATTTTTTAGAATTTAACAATTTAAAAGTGATTCTGGGGCTCTAAAATGCGCGAACTGAAGCAAACTATCCTCCTAAAATGTTGCCCCGCAGGGCGTTTTTTTTTAAAATTGAAGCAAATTCTACGTCAAAACTATACACTCTTTTACATTTAAGGTAGAGCAATCGATCGATATATACAAAAATATTTTTTCTTGAAATTACATGTTCAAAAAACGTTTTCCTATATTTCAACTATATTTAAGTATAACAGACTCATTTAAAGTCCTGTAGTTTGCAACTCCAGTCCAACAATGAGTTTTCAATTTTAGGTCATCAGGAGGGCGATTCTAAATTCCCTTGTCGTCTCGTTTCACGTGATACAGGCTCACTGCACACTGGAGTGCTATCTATTTAACATGGCAGTGACGCCGTATCAATAGGCCATTTAAGAAAGTCAAAGCGCATGCGATAAAGCATGACAGGTTCACAGCCGTCTAGTGTGTAGTGACTAGTTCTGTTTAGTGTCTGTCATATTTACGTGTTGTTTTCGAGAAGGCTGTGGGTGGGATGACGTCACGCCGAGTCCTTTGAAGTGCGCACTGCGCATGCGTTTAAGCCTGATAACATTAGTACCACACTTCACCAACAGATGTATCTTTACTTTCTTAAATGGCCTATTGATACGAGACGACAAGAGAATTTAGAATAACCCCCCTGAGGATGAACAAAACTTTAACATGGGAGGTATAGGAAAATAATTTCGAATTTGGCTTATAACTTTTAAAAAAGCTCACGTTGGTATTGTTTTCATTTTTTTTCTGATAGTATGTTCATATGTCTCCCATAATAAAAACTTTCGTTCAAATCTATCGACGCAAAAAAAATAGATCTTCATTATAGCCTAAAAATTACACGATTCTCTTTTTCCGCCATAAGATAACATGGGGAAAACAAATCGATTTATCTCAGAAACTGGACACGCGAATTGTTTAATTTTTTCAGGGATTGAGTTTTGCATGATTATCAATAAGTCACCAAAATTTCAAGTTAATCGGAAACATTGAGGTTATGGTGGTTACCTTAAGGTGACTGGATCGATCGAGATCATAGTCTCAGATCTTCATAATTTTGTGTGTACTTATTGATAACCATGCCATACACAATCCCTGAAAAAATTAAACACTTCTCGTGTCTAGTTTCTGAGATAATTTGAGTTTTCTCCCCCATGTTATCTTATGGCAGCCAAGTAAAATCGTGTCATTTGTAAGCTAAAATGAAGTTCCAATCTTTTTGTACCGTTAGATTTTAACAAAAAACTTTTTTCTGGTAGACATATGGACTGAAAATGGATCTGAATATGGACTGATCAGGAAAAAAAATTGAAAACAATACCAACGTGTGCTATTTTAAAAGTTAATCAGCAAATTCGAAATGATTTCCCTATACCTCCCATGTTAAGTGGCGCGATCACTCGATATGTCTTTTGAGAATGATCAAAACCTTAGCATGGGAGGTATAGGAAATCATTTCGAATTTAGTTAATAACTTTTAAAATAGCACACGTTGGTATTGTTTTCAATTTTTTCCCTGGTAGTATGTCCATATGTCTACCAGAAAAAAGTTTTTTGATAAAATCTAACGGTACAAAAAGATTAGAACTCCATTTTAGCTTAAAAATTACACGATTTTACTTGGCTGCCATAAGATAACATGGGGGAGAAAACTCAAATTATCTCAGAAACTATAGACACGAGAAGTGTTTAATTTTTTTAGGTATTGTGTATGGCATGGTTATCAATAAGTACCTACACACAAAATTATGAAGATCTGAGACTATGACCTCGATCGATCCAGCCACCTTAAGCCTAATGCGTCGATCCTAACATGACAACTCTCAAAATCCTCTTAAAACTCTCAAAATGTGTCTCAAATAAAACGAGATTTTTTGTTTTTTCAATATTATTGCACAAGGGACACATTTTGTGATTAAGTATTTAAAACATCAACTGGGGTGCCACAAAAATTGGTCCCGCGGGCCGCAGGTTGAATACCACTGCATTACACTTATAAGACTTCTTACACTCATTACATTACACCCATCAAACACTTATAAGAACTCATTATTACCTACAGACATACGGCTAGGGTTGTCAAACAAATTTTAGTCAGAATATTCATGAAACTTTCACTTAGGTACTTCAGTTCAAGAGCAGAGGTACTAACCTACCTATTTCTTCTGTTTCAACTTCAGTGAGGTTCCAAGTTCATGCTTTTTATGGCTTTGATATTTTGGCGTACTTTTCAGTTACCTACTTTATAAGTAATATCAAACTTACCTATTATTACCTAATACTTAAAAATCAAGGGTCGGATGGGACTATTAGTATCTACGACCAAAGATATTATTAAAACTCACATAATATCTTTGGTACGACCCTAAACATAACCATAACATAACCAACCGAACACACCCTCCATTTATCCCCCCAGTTAGTCCACATCTAATTCCGCTATCACCTCCCCGTCACCGTATTGAACAACTAATAAACGCCGTCACACAGCGAGTGTGAACTGCGATAGCGCGGGGGGAGGGGAGGGGGGGGGGTGGAGATGAGTTAAGTGGTAATTACCCAGACGCTTCAAGTAGTACGTGCTCGCCGAACATAATCATTATTGCTGCTGCTGTGCGGGCTGCGGCAAACTCTTTCGCCAGGCGCGAGTGAGGCGGCTTCACGCGCGCTGCGGAAGGTTTGTGGTGCGCTCCGCAGTCCCGCGGCTGACCTCACTCGGACTGAGGTTTCTCCGGATTTCCCTCAGTCGAGAGGAAGATTGCGTATTAATAAACCACGACAGTATCTCTCCCACCGTCTGCCAATAGGTATACAAGATAACAAAATGTTTTGAGCAATTAAAAAAATATTTGAAAAGGAAATCTTCCAATCAATGTGTCTCTTCTATCTCCAGGCGCGTAGGAATGCCCCCCCCCCCCCTCTGATTCAATTCCCCTCCCTGTGTTTTTATACATTTATGTCAAGCTAAAAATATGCTAAAAAGTGTTAAAATCGCGTAGAAATGCACCAAATTCAAAATATTTTCGAGACTATGCGCCCCGGACCCGCATCTCACTTGGGGACGGGGGTCCTCCCCCCAGACCCCCAATGTGTTCGTTGCCAATAGTATCTCCAGCTAAAGTTATTTTACAACATGATTCCCCCTCCTTGCAAATTTCGATCCTACGCGCCTGAGGGTAACACGAAAGAAGCTCGGTCAGGAAGGACGGCAGTGAGTGGACTGAAGTCAGAGGTTTTCTAACTTCCCTGTGCCAACTTGATCCGTTGTTGCCACTTTAAATATACCTCGTCTGCAACTCGGACCTTTTATTTCTCTCCCCTACCATCATCTTCGAATAGTTCCAGTGAATAGTTCAAGGGCGTATCCAGGAGAGGAAACCCTGAGGAACTCAGGGTTCCACTAAAAAAAAACATTATTTAAAATATAGACAGAAATGGCGAAAACGTACCAAAATGCTCATAGAATTGATTGAGTTAAAATTCCAAATATTTCCCGGACTTGCATATTAAGTTCAATAAATGTACCTACTTTTAAAACCTCTTAGTCCAATTTTTGGACATTTTGCAATTTCTAATTCCCAAAAATAGCTACACTGCAATTCAAAATTGCACCAAAACGAATGACCTTGATACAAAATTTCTTAGGGGATGAGCTTCTGAACCCCCTGTTTTCCGCTGTGAAAAATATTTATAATGTCTGCCCCCCCCCCCCCCCCCTTGAGCCCAAGGTCGACATACGTTGTAACCGAACAAGTGGTCAGCCCAGAGCGCTTGAACCGACCTCTATGAGCAACGACAGTAAACTTCTTGGCTGGGTTTTACAACGCACTTGAACGTGACTCCCAAGCCGTGGAGAATTACTCATTTAATTAAAAAAACAAGGAACAAAGAGGAGGGATCATCCCCCCTGCACCCCATGAGGGGGATGATTCGTCACGGATCAGGAGATTGAATCTCTTGCGTCTCAGTTTGCAATACTCGAGCTCTTCAGGGTGGTTGATTCTGATTAAACATGGGGTGCCGGGTGGGAGGTATTTCGTCCAATCATTTAAACAAATTAAAGACAACTTCAAATTTAAAGGTCTAACCCCTTGAATTTGGACTGATGGACATAGCTCAACGGTAGGTATCATAAGACCGGAAATCCAAGAGTCGTGGGTTCGATCTCACAGGCGCAGTAGATCTTTGAGGTCTGGAAATTTCGTCGATGTCCACCAAAAATTTAAAAAATTGGAGCTCTTGTACCACATAACACATAATATACTTACGTACCTAATCCTGTGAGATTTATACCTATTTACAAAAATTTAAAAAATACAATATTTACATATTGCTTTAATTTATAGGTTGATTCGGCTGATTTTGATTTTGCTCCCATGATATTACCAAATGATATGAGTCGACCGAAGACAGAAGATTAAATATTGTTGCAATCAAGTTTATAAAAAAAAATTATTTTGAATAATTTTGAAAAAATATAGGACAAGGGGAAGGGGGTAATCAAAATAACCTATTTTTGGCGTGACGTCCTTTATGTACAGACCCATATGAGGTAATCGTGATATTAATTCATAAAAGGCCCGGTCTAAGTTAACTTTTGCCCAGTACACACGACACATTCGATCGAATTGGATGCGTGGATTTCAATGTTAAAATGTTCAAGGCCACACATGCGCGATGTGTATGCGCGTGAAATAACATTATAGAGATAGGTTCTAAAATCCAAGCTCACATCCAATGTTCGAGGTGGATGTGTCGTGTGTACTGGGCTTTTGTACCTACCGGTTTTAACGAAGTTAAATTGCTTCGGATTATTATCTAAATTTTGGATTAAATTCAATGTTTCAATTATTTTAAAGTATAATCTGCTTGGCTGTGCCGCCAATTTAATAAAACATGCAGTTAGTCCGGCATAAATTAACTGATGGTAAGGAATACCACCCCCTATTTATAGGCTATATATAGCCTATAGGTACTTTATACAGATACTGCACCATGAGAGAGCTAGGTATTAATTGAGTGAGGTGAGACAGAATCTAATTATCTCCATTGGGTTATTCATTGTCACGAATTAAAAAATACAAAATCGTTTTGCAATGAAAACCTGAGTTTTATGAAAAACTAAAGACTTTTGATGTTTTGCATTTCCCAAATCTTTGATTTCACCCATGATCCATCCATCCCTTCCTAAAGAATATAAGTACCTAGGTGAAAGGTATTATACCTATTCATTTCCAGATATCCTGAAAATGGCAAATGCATAATGTATCAGGACACAAGTTTAAAAGTTGCTGATTGCTGAATCTACTTAATTATGTATCCCGTAAAGAGCAATGTAAAAAGTGGAATGTGAGGCTCACTGGCAACTCTGATTAGCGCTGTGATTTTTTAAAACCTCGTTGTCTCCTGGGAAGAATATCGAGCGCCATGCATTGAGCGTTTTTACTCACTCACGGAGAAATATATTCCAATACGACGAGCAACGAATCACTACACACTAATGATCCAGGACCACACACGTCGATGTACTTGTAACACGACCGCTGATTGGTTCCCCACCTCTCGACCAACCAATCAACACGGTCCAATCATCTCATTGGCTCGGCCACATGACTGATGTCTTTATCCTTATCAATATTCCAATATCTACCAAGTCATTCAACTGACAAACGTAATAATCTAATCTAATTCTAAACTACCCTTTTTGTAGTTTATTCACAACCCCAAAAGAAAAATTAATCCCTTTTCCATCACGTCAACGGTCTTCTATCTCTCTCAATAGATGAAATTCCTGACTTTTTTCATATCTCCTTCTCTCTTTCTAACTTATTGTACACACGCAAGGGTGAAGTGGGCGTGTCACTTACCCCCACCTCAAAACCCCGAAGCCATGCCCACAATCTGGTCCCGCCCTCTTAACGTTCAAGCTGACGTGAATGCCATAGCAACCAAGACCACCAAGACGTCAACAACGCTCTTCTCTTGTCATCTGGTGCTACAGTGCTACAGTGACAGGGCTACAGTGCAAGAAGAACAGTGCATTTACAAGTGGTAGAAGAATACAGTGATGAAAGTGCGGGAACAGTAAAATAGGCGTTTAGTTGACAGTGATTTTGAAGAGGTTCATGATTTGAGTGTGGTTAAACCTTAAGACAATGTCCTAGCATAAGTTATAAACATTTAAAATATGGAAAAATTATAGAAGATTTTATTTTGAACATTGTAATTAAACACAATGGCGACGCTTGTCTTTCGTCCGACGACGTCCACCTCGCAGCGCCTCGACGCCGCCTCCTGCAGCGACGACGACGAAGTCCTCAGCGTCGGTAGCGTCTCACCACCGCCGGCGAACCTCCAGAGCGTCGAGGAAGACGCCTGCAGTTCGACGTACACCTCATCGCGGTCCTCCAGTTCCGCCGACCATCAAGACCTCCAGTTATCGTCGTCGGCGTTGAAGTTCAGCATCGACAACATCCTCAAGCCGGAGTTCGGCAGACACATCAGTCCGATCTACAAGTTCCCGGCGAAGAGTGGTGGTAGTGGCTCTGGGAATGGGAGTGCGAAACGAAAAGAGACGGCTGTGGTGCCGATAGACTTGACGGCGAAACAGGCGACGACGGGCGCCGCGACGACCACCGGGACGGACTCGAATCAACTGCTCTGGCCGGCGTGGGTGTACTGCACAAGATACTCGGACAGACCCAGCTCAGGTGAGTCGTCGTACTGAATGTTTTACTTGGTTTTACCAACGTCTCTCTATCACGGTTGAAGGCGAGCAAAATCTATCATGCGTTTTATATCTTGGAAGGTAGATTACCTATTTGTTGTAAAATTGTTGACCGTCTGCTCTGAAATCTGGGTAAACTGAATGGTTTGCTTAAACTCTTAAATATAAATACCTCCCAAAAGATAATGCCTTTTTATGTAGATTATATTTCCCTTCCTTCGCGGTATGAGGTATACGACGGTATTTATGTCACTAAATTGCACGATTACAGAAATTTTCCATTCTCTTATTTAATCTGATTCTGATTCGAAGAATACCTTCACGTTATGGTACCTTGAATGTGTTAGTCGTTGTCAATTGATCTCAAAGTTTAACATATAAAATAAATAACCTATACCTTTACAGTAAAACACGACGGATGAGGTTTTCATTGAGCACTTTTGGTGCTCTTCATTGGCAGGTTTGATTTGATTAAATATTTGACGAAAATGTTTTATGTGATGTTAGTATAACCGTCCCTTGCCTGGCTAATTTGTCATCGACGAAATTCTTGGTGATGTGGTTGAAAAATAAGCCACTGTGTGGAAGGACCGAACCTAAATTATTATTTATTTATTGCTCCATTGTCTTGTCTACCGAACAGTTCTATGAAAACTGAAAGAAAGTTTTGACTGGCGATAATTTAATTTTACACCCTTTGATACAAAAGTTCGTGCTGACTTTGAAATAAAAATCCATCCACAGGTTTTTAAAAAACGTTCGATTTTTCGAATCAGACATTTGGAATGTTTTATTTCAAATAAGTTATATCAACAAGCTCGAATTTGAATATTTAAAACCCCTATATAGATCAAATTCGCCAAGCATTTAGCAATAAAATGATGGTTTTGTTATGTGTTGTGTGTTACAAATTGCCCGCACTTTTCAAAGAAATAGGAATTATTCTGGAATGCCTCATTATTGATGGAAATCACCCGCGCAGTATCAGTAATTACCGCACGTATTATCGAGCTTAATGTATCTATAATTAGGTAATAAATAGTGCTAAAGGTACTCATATCTGTCTATTACCCGATGCTAATAGGTAGCTAATGACTCAATTAATATTTAATGAGGTACGTTATTTACAAATATCATTTTTGTATCCATGGTTATTTCAACATAGAAAATAATTGTGATTGGACTTTGAATTATATGGAAGGTAATAATTTACTATGGTAACCGCCCACTGTTCAAATAAACATTCGAATAAAACACTATTTAAACACTTCACGTTTAGTTTTGACGTTTGATAATTTCGCATTCAATCATAATAAATTATTGAGTGAAATTCAAGTACAACGCCTACTTACTCTGGAATCGAACCGATGATCTTATATCTCATAAATTACTTTTGTAAATTTAAAATTGCAAACTCAAATATAGAACTTTCAGATGACAATGAACATTTCGTTTCTTTTACCTTCAGGAAAGGGAATGGAATCCACGTAAAAGGTTCCATTTATTGAGAAAAGTTTGCAAGTTTATACGTTGTAAAACGTCTTTCGAAGTCCATGGCATGTTCTTTTGCTTCTGTGGACTTTTACCAACAAAAGTCCCACACAATTGAGCCTTTTGTGGATTTTATTGTCCTTCTTGCGATACCCTTGTGCAATATTAGTCACGTCAACGTCATCTCAACACCTCCTGTTTCCAGGAAATCTGCGGTATGATTTTGAATTGAACCAATGAGCACGCTATGAGACATGTATCTCTAAATCATACATGGTTTCAGCACACATCTCTGCTAATGAGCCTCCTATTGGTTGGCACATTCCTCGAGTGTTCATTGCTTATGTTAATATCGAGATGGTTGGCTAACCGTATCCGACAAGTCGGCAACTTCAAACAGATGATATTATTATATCATACTAGTCGGCAAGAGCATTAGAAAAGATAATTACTACCTTACTTAGTATCGTCGAGTACTTGATAAGTTATAAACTAACTCGCTACTTGATATAATGACACGTCGAGGATCGAACCCAAAGCCTTGGGTTGAGAGTTATTGGGTCTTTATCCTTATATGTCGTACTCAGAGCCAATTTAATTCGACGACGTTTTTTTTTATCGATATGCTGTCCAAAATATTTAATTTCAACGAAAATAATTGGGTGCATGCCCATTTTCAAGAAATCCCCGATGGGTGTAAACCCAGTGAATTGGAAAACCAAACTATTGATTCTATTATTGGTAAAAGTCAATAAGGCCCGGTATTACCAAAGTTAAATTTGCTGGATTAACTAACTTTTGGATTAAATTCAACTGTTTCTATCATTTGGAGGTATCTGATTGGCTGTGCCGCCAATTTAATCCAATATTTAGTTAATCCGGCTCAGATTAACTTTGGTAATACGGGCCCTTAGGCAAGTTTACTTATGCTCTCAGCCTCTCGTAATATTAAAATCATAACTGTTATTTTAAAGCTATTAAATTAAAACGTGACACAGTCACTTCATTGTCAATAATTAAATCGAAACATTATTTTGAAATAAACTGTCTTCACCCATAAAAAATAATTTTATGATAAACTTTATTGTTTTTAATTATGTCATTCTTAATTAATTCTGTCCATATCAACAAAAGAAAAACTGAAAAGCTGGACGACCATCAACTAACCAGATATGCCATATGAAAAGTTCAATATCTTGTGGGGGTTACATTTTAACAGCTTTTTAGTTGCCGAAAGTCCATTACAAGAATGCACAAAGCTCAACCATTTTCAAAGTTCATGTGTTCTGACAGTTATAACCGTGAAAACCCAAATATTATTCAATTAATGGAGCCCTTTTCTGTATATTCAATCCTCTTCTTTCGTGATACTCTCAAAGTTAGCTTCAAACAAATGCAATTAACCTATTTCAAAGGTTAATTCATTTAACGTTTCAGCTATTTAAACTACTGCTACGTCTTTCATCATGCATCTTCTAGAAAGTGTTCGGTGGATTCTGCTCTGCCTAATTTCCGTCTAAATAGTGATTTACAACCTCCTTGAGAGTCCCAGCGTGAGCTTGGTTCTCGGTCCGAACATTTCAGTCAACGAATCATCATTAACCAGTGTTAGATCGAGGAGGTTTGCCGAGATAGTGGGCTGATAGAAAGAACAGGATTTTATGAAGCAGTCATTAATATTAACATGGCGAATATTAATACAAGTCGCAGTTTCAATGTTATGTTGAAAGATGAAGATTGACATGAGACATTTAATGCAAGACAACTGCATCGATTACAGTTCAAGTTTTTTATAAAGTAGACTGTTATTAATTTTATGTTTGTCTGCTTATAGCTCCAGATTGGGTAATAGTTGCATTTCATCGTTCAAGCAATGGAGTTATAAATACTTATGTAGGTACTCGGTTCAATCTTTCCCTCCCTCAATTCAATTCTGTTTTTGGATCGTTTGGTTCAAAACTTCGAATAAGTTTGGAACGGTTCTTCAATCTGCAGTTTTCTTTTCAAAAAGTTTTCGAACGTTTTGTTCATAATTTCAGTAATGGAACATACGATTTTTATCAAATCTTAATGTAGAATTTACAAAGTTTTTACATTCAGTTATAATAATTGTTCAATCAAGTAAGTATTTTCTTAAATCCAATACGTTTGGAATAGGTATGCTTTCTTTTGAAAAGTTTTCGAACTTGTTCAATTCGATTTAAATTTTTATTCATTTTAAAACGATTTTACTTCAGTTTTTTCAAAATAGATTTCGACTGTTTTATAATTTCAATTTGGATCATTATTTAAAATGATGTTTCTCATCCCGTAATTTAAGATTCGAAATGGAACGTTTTTGAAATTCGATTTGGAACGTTCTGAGCGCGCGCGACAGTGTCAAGTAATAGCCTAAGCCAGGTGACCGCGAGCCAGGTGTTGGCGGCAATGCCGGCTGCATTCGCCGGGCAATGCAATTACTCCGACCTCGCACTTGTAATACCTCAACACAGGCAGCCCGCACAGTGCGATACAATGTCAAACAGATTTATTGCCTGCAATCGAGCGTGACAATGGTTAATTGATTCACTAGTATGTAGTTATGTAGTCTATTTTACAAAAAAAAATACATGCTACTGTTCAAATATAATGGCAAAATTAAAATTTTTCGAACATTTCCTGTCCACCGCAAGTTTAAATCCATTTGACTTCAAACAAAGCAACACAGTACAGATGAGAAACGTTATGCTTACGAACTGTAACGAGACAAGGGGAATCTATATAAATGGGTCCATTAATTGCTGTACCTTTGCCTTCCTAAATGTCAAGTCCGCTTAGAATTCTTGTATAACCCCGATTGGATGAGCTTTTATACACGTCTATAGGGCACATTTGAAAACGTAAAAGCTGTTAAAACTTTCAATTCCCTGAGAAATTGAGCTTTTTTATGTTGATTTATATTCCCATTCCCTCTCCCATTCCCATTCCCTCTAGGATACCCATTTTCTAATGAGATAGTGTTGTATTTTATATTATTGTTTTCTTTTTGTCATTAACATTTTAATAATTACAAATCTATGAAGCAATTTTTAAGTGTAAGATGAATTCGAATAATTCTCTGAGGCTGCAGCTCAAAATATTATAAGTATCTAATAAATATCCATAAACAAACTGCGAATTTGTTGTGCCAACCCTTATAGTAGTACTTTTTTTGTGTTCATATAAATATTATAATTAATTACATCTGCAATGACTATACAGTACAACTTTTAATTATAATGTACAGTTGTCGCTTGCGAAGAATGGATAATTTGTAAAAGGTAATTAAAAACATCACTGTATATCTTTTTTTTTACGACATTAAACATGCAATTCCTTTGCTCATCACGTCGAATCGTAGCTAAATGTTACCTACACCTCGGTTAGTCAATTAAATGAGAATAACGAGCAAGTTGGCTGCCAGTCCCAGGTTTTATTCCCGTGGACGTCCTTTGTGATTAAAGCTTTTTCGTTGTAGGCCTAGGTCCAGAAAATATTCCCAATTCTTATGGGCCACGACCTCCTCCTTCTTTCCCACCTTCCATGCCTCTTCTTCTTCTTCTTCTTCTTCTTCTTCTTCTTCTTCTTCTTCTTCTTCTTCTTCTTCTTCTTCTTCTTCTTCTTCTTCTTCTTCTTCTTCTTCTTCTTCTTCTTCTTCTTCTTCTTCTTCTTCTTCTTCTTCTTCTTCTTCTTCTTCTTCTTCTTCTTCTTCTTCTTCTTCTTCTTCTTCTTCTTCTTCTTCTTCTTCTTCTTCTTCTTCTTCTTCTTCTTCTTCTTCTTCTTCTTCTTCTTCTTCTTCTTCTTCTTCTTCTTCTTCTTCTTCTTCTTCTTCTTCTTCATCATTCATCATTCATCCGTTGCCATTACCTATAGTTGCAGAACAGTGTGACTTTACACACAATTATACAATGATAAAAACGTGCTACACTCCCTGCAAAATGTCATACAAAATATTACAAGTTTCCTAACAAAAGAAAACTATGAAGAGCTGAGAGACCATTGTTTCTTCGTTGTCAAGAATATGAGAGGTAGAAATACCAGAAAATAATTATTAAATATTGAGAAAATTATCTAAACATTGCAAACAATGGCGACGAATGATTAAGAATGATTGAGAAAATGATGTGGAAGAAAAATGATAAAGTGATAAGGAACTGTCCCAGAATTTACTTTGCTGACTAAACCATAAAGAATTTATTTAAGAAACATAATTAAAACTATAAGAATAACATAAATTAATTACTATCCAAATGGGGGGAATAGCTTCAGAAAATGGGGTATACGATTTAAACGTAAGCTGCCAAAACTAGTCAGAAGTAAAAGCTCGGATGCAGCTTTTTATCCGACTTCAAAGCTTTGAAAATTATAAAACGTTCTCAATATGGAGCCAATTATAAGATAGATTCAACTCTTCTTCATTCAATACAATAATATCATCTGACCATCTGATTTTATGTTATTCACGTCAAGAAATATAAACTAATATCACCTATAATTGACCAACACTTAACCCTTGGGACTTGTATACATTTTGTCTCCTAACAAGCACAATGAATTATGAAACTGTCCCTGCATCTCCCTTCTCATTGGTAGCAAGATTAATCCCGACGTCGGCCACCGCCGCGACGCTTTAACGACGCCTTAACGACGCTAACGACGCCACATTACACACCACACACAACACTGGCGGTTTCAAAACATTCCACTGCCACTTGGTTTATTGCGCCATGCAGCCGCACGGTCTACTGGGTGGACAAGAGCGGGACTTTCAAACGATTTATTTGTGAAATGGAACACTTTTCGAGAAAATAAAACAGACAATAAAACAGACTACTATAACTTGATAAATATTGTATCCTCTGATTGGTAAATATAATGTGTACATCCTTCAGTTCTTGGGATTTATATAATGTTTCAACCATTTTTACGTTGTCAAAACGACATTTAGAACCAAAGTTTAACCACTTAGTTTTGTCTGGGGAAATAGCTACTTGAATTAAAATCTATCAAACAACAATAAATGGACTCCATTATTGTATATTCTATTCTCCCTTTCAAGTGAACGTGATACAGTATAGCAAGATACATTATTTTAATCATGAATTTACATGAATTATTATACGGTCCTTACCTTTCCTATACCTACTTATCCAATCAAGTCCAGTATACTGATTAATTTGCAACCTGATATAAGTTGACTTCTAGGTTCGGTCTCCATTTTGTTTACTTTGGTGAGTCGAGATTTTTGTGAGTTTAAAATTCAATGATGAGATGGTTCCATAATTAAACCCATAACATCTTTCGGTTTCAATTCTTTCATCGTCATCATCATCCCCCTTAATTATCTTAATTATAGTTATCCCAATATTAATTATCTTCCACCATTCATCACTCACTTCTTGGCAGATCAGATCAAAGTAAAACAAAAAATTTAACAAAAAATCTACATAATTGATGTTTCAAATTCTGACATAAAGTGTTGACAAGCTTGGTATAGAAACTATACACTTATCGTTTGACATTTTATAATTGCAAATGATAGTAGAATACATTCAGATGTCAATATATCAATTAAACAATGGAATAACAATGAAGGAATCACTGCAAATGTCGAAGGTCATATGTCAGTTGATCGAGCATCAGGATTGATACCAAAGGTCACTGGTTCGAACACACTCGGCGACAAATATTCTGCAGTTGATCTCACATATTTAAAAGCCATAATAATATTGTCACTTATTTATGACAATTATTAACAGAATTTATCTGTAAAGATAAGTGAAAACAGTGTTTATGGAGTGATCTAGATGACATGAAAGTGATCTCGAGCAAGTCGCTGATATGGCATTGTCTCTGATCCTCAATGATGGAATCCCACACACTGGGAGTGGACATCATTCTCGGAGTCTTACCTACATCAGAGTATTCCATTCCCACCTACGCGGCTATTCAGACAGTCAAGACATATCGTATATAGTCGGTGCGCCGTCGTGGAGGCCCGGGACTCATTAGGAGTGGACATCATTCTCGGAGTCTTACCTACATCAGAGTTTTCCATTCCCACCTACGCGGCTATTCAGACAGTCAAGACATAGATATAGTCGGTGAGCCGTCGTGGAGGCCCGGGACGCGAGAATTGAATTGCAGTTAAGTTCGTAAATGGGGTTAAAAATTAACCAATGAGAAACGAGTGCAGTCGACCGCTATCATACTTAATTGAATGTAAAATGCTTCCACACCTCTAGATCACTTATTTCGCTTTTGTTTAACTCCATTTCAATTATTTAAATATACATTATCTTCATGTAACATCAATTGAAAGAAAATTGAAAAAGAAGGCAATGACATTTCATTAATCAAATTAAACAGCTGAGCAAAGACAATGACATTTCATAATAGCTGATCAGCTCAGCAAGATCGACGTCATGATTGTGAGTGACGTTTTACCACCCTTACTCCTTGGCTGAAAAATAACTCCATAAACGAACTTAACTGCAATTCAATTCTCGCGCCCGGGACTCATTGGGAGTGGACATCATTCTCGGAGTCTTACCTACATCAGAGTATTCCATTCCCACCTACGCGGCTATTCAGACAGTCAAGACATATCGTATATAGTCGGTGCGCCGTCGTGGAGGCCCGGGACACACTGGGAGTGGACATCATTCTCGGAGTCTTACCTACATCAGAGTATTCCATTCCCACCTACGCGGCTATTGAGACAGTGAAGACATAGATATAGTCGGTGAGCCGTCGTGGAGGCCCGGGACTCATTGGGAGTGGCATCATTCTCGGAGTCTTACCTACATCAGAGTATTCCATTCCCACCTACGCGGCTATTAAGACAGTGAAGACATAGATATAGTCGGTGAGCCGTCGTGAAGGCCCGTCAACTGTACTTCAAAGGTAGAAGGCAGGAAGCCCATTTTCTCGATTTTACGTTGCAAAATTATGGAATGATGCTCTACTGTTGTCAACAAATACAGATATTGAATTATTCTCTTACACTCATGTCACTAAAAATATAAATGGTTGAGGCATAATTACTATGGTTAGTTATGGTTAGCACGGAACAGGTTGGGTGAGTGGTTAACGCTCTGAACTTGTATTCCGGAGGCCCGGGTTCGATTTCCGCGGCCGTCCTTCCTGACTGGGGTTTTTTCGTGGTTTTCCCTCAGTCGACAGGCAAATGCTGGGAAGGTACCCTACTAATAGGCCACGACCGCCTCCTTCCCACCTTGCATCCTTACCCACTCTTCACCATCATCTCCCAATCATCCTCATAATCATTCATCCGTCGCCATTAGCCTCGCTGCAGAACAGTGCGACGTTAAGCCCCAGACAAAAAAACTATTGTTAGTTAACCTCCAGAATGATCGAAATTGACTTCCGACCTTCTACCTCTGAGGTATAGAATTTGGTACCACGTGAGAACGGGAATTGAATCCACATAAATGAGCTTCATTTTGGAGTATCTAGCAGTAAAACAACCCCAAGCTGTGAAATGTCCACTTTTAAATCCGTTGATGGTTTTGCTTCTTAGTGGGAACAAACAATAGAACATTTTTTGAAACTCCCTTCTCTCTAAACTATACTTGAGTTACCTTATACCTTCTCCCCAATTCGCCACGCGGGCCGTAGCCTCAGTGGACAGACTATACACAACCACTAAATATGATCACTTGTAAACCAGTTGTTCTCACTCATCTTTATGCTGCGACATCGAGCTTGCTTCGAGATTCAATTAGATGTTTTTGGCACCGACTCTGTTTTAGTTTCACACGCCCTACTGCTTTATCTCTACTCTGGAATCAAGCCAAACCGTTTGATTATAATTGAATTTATAAAAATTCGCAAGAAACATTTTGTCAATGTGCCAAAATCGATCAAGTGTATAAACCTTGATTTGTCAAAAGTAATATATCAATTAATAGATGACGGAGACGTAAACACGCTTGACGGGAATCGGATGTTGTACACCTCTGGATGCAAATATTTGGCGACTGCGCGATCTGAACCAGTTCAATCAAGCTCTCGTTAAAGTGTAAATAAACATGTTGACAAGGGGCTTTGGAACCTGTGCCAATACTGTTTTTATTTATATCGTGATTAACGTCGCACAGTTCCGCAACTAGACTTGGGGGCGACTGTTAAATGATTCATACATGGGCGCCGGGAGGGGCAAGGGGGGCGCTTGCCCCCCCCCCCCCCCCCCCCCCTGGATGACAAGGAAAACTGAATGTTGTGATAGTGTTTTACGTACAGTTGCATTTTGTAAACAAAATACATTGAAAAATTTGATTTCAAAGTGTGAAAAAAAACAAAAAATGCCTTGGGGCAATAATGGGGCATGCCCCCACAGCCCATAGTGTAATTTTTATTTAAAATGTCAATTTTTCAACACAATACAACCAAAAACGTCTCAAAATTGATTTCAAAGTGTAAAAAAAACGGGCACTATGAAGAAGTGTTTTCCTTTACTTGCCCCCCCCCCCCCCCCCCCCCCCCCCCGACAGAAATCAGGTCGTCGCCCATATATGGATATTGGGGAAAATAATTATGAAAAATAGGCATGAATATGGATGATGGGGAAGAGGCGGTCATGCCCTATTAGTAGAGAACCTTCTCGACTGAGAAAAATCCTCGAAATCATCGCTCAGGATGGTCGAGAGCGTGAATCGAACCACGGTCTCCTGAGTGCAATTTAGAGCGTTGCCCTGAACCAACTTGCTCCATGTGTGCTAACCACTGTGTTATGTATAGTCCAATGAGTTGAGTTTTTACCCATCTTTGGTGGCATTTTTTAGAATCAGTAAATGAGACAGGTGTATGCTGATATTTTATTTGATCCTTCAAAAAAATTAATGACTCGTTAACGTTAAAAGTTGCAAACCGGCTTTAAATTTACATTTTATGTAAAACAAATTCGTGTTTTAAAAGCGTAAAATACACATCTAGCCATAGCCTTGAAGCAAACTGTAAATGAAAACAATTGTATAGGCTTACATTTGTTGAAAAATATCATTCGTATTGAATTAAAAGTTTCATTTGTTTCTTGAATGTAAACTACCATGGTTTTCATTTTCTACATTGAATTTTTTAATACAATATGGAATTGGTTTTGAGTTCAATTATTCTCAAAATATCTAAGTAAATATAGTTGTACAAATGTTTTTCGTCATAAATGAAAGTAGTTTTTCTTTAGCAAATTTTCGGATAAAAATTTTTCATAGAATCCAATCGAATTAAATAAATATTTTGGATCACAAAATTTTAAGTTGACATTTTAATTTTAACTTAACTTATAGACATGTCTACTTCATAATTAACCGACCTACCTTAATTTTTAAAACAATTAATCACTCCAATAATTAATAACGTCCCTAAAACACTCTCCAAAAAATAAAAATAATAAAAATAATATATACATCATTATTAATTTACAAAAAATTATTTTCATTCGAGTTAAAAAACTACATGTCAACGACCTCATCAAAACAACCCCATCTCACCTAACATCACCCCACATCGTCCAATGATTGACATGCCCAATGTTTGCAGAACGATATTCTCTCGAGTTGACGCTTTGTGGGTGGTCCAGTGGTCTGTCATCTCCTCTCACTCGCACTTCTATCTCATCAGTATTGTCTCTCTCACTCTCTCCCATCTTATTGCGATTATGTGATCAGTTAAGCCCACTCACTCACCATTCAAGTTATAACAGCACAGAGTCGTTTTGATTGTTACCTAGGTAATGGTAATGGATATTGGAATAGGAAATCGTGATGCTTGTTGCAATATGTGTGAACATAACTCAAAATCACGGCGTTAAAAATGAGAACTATTTTTAATATAATTGGTCGTTTTAAAATTGGTCATCGTTTAAAAAGAAGTATATTATTAAAACGCTGTCTGGATCAGCAAAAAATGTTTGTTCTATTTTTGAGTCGAGAGTCAAAGCTAGGATTTAAATTGTTAGCATGTGGGAAGATCTTTTGATATATAATATGGAAGTGTTAAATAAATAACATGATACAGAAACAATTTTACTTTGAAAAAAATAACATGTTCTGGTCGAATATTTTGGTTATTTTGTTTGGTCACGCAAATGTTAAAATGATTCCTGTGTAATTAATCATTTAGCACATTATTTTTTATATTTATTATAGTAGATCGTGTTACAGTGATCAACAAGCTTTTATATAATTACTTTATTATACAAAAATGTATGGTAGTTTGATAAAAATTGTTTCAGGTCTTTGATGTGTACAGCTATATAGCTTGCTTTCAAAAATGTAATTTATTTAATAAAAAAAAACACAGACACCACATACAGTAACTTATCAGGAGGAAAGAGGAATATAATCTGTACAAAATGGCTCAATTTCTTAGGTCGAGCATCCGTTGTAAAAGTTCAAAATGTTTAAAAATCACGTTTGTAAAAGCAATTACAATTTCTGGAAAATTGGGTATTTTTTGAAATCCTGTTTACCTCTTGTTGAAAACAACTTCTTGTGCTAAATTAATAACAAATTTGATCGTTTTTGGATTCGTTTAGATTCATCGACTTTCCATCTCCTTATCTTATCTCGAAACATTCTTCCGAATTCTTCCATAAACAAGTTTCAAGCGATCATCAAAATTAAATTCCCATAAAACTCTGCAAACATCATAGAGTTGTTTGCTCCGCTCCATCACGCTAAACTCTACTTGCTTATTGTTGTAATTATGTTAATTATGTCGCAACACGAAACGACTGCATCCCAGAGCTGGAAGATAGTTAGTATCTTGCTGTTTCTCTGAGCCAAGATAAGAGCGGGGAGGCGCCGTGGAAAAGCTAATTTCAACTGTCAGCGCTACTCTCTTCGTTACGTCACGTCGTTGGCGCGAAGAATTAGCAATTAACATTCTGGGGGTGGCGAAAATCTCATTTCCACCCCTTACTCCACCCCCCAGGCGACTTCACACCTCTTGCCCAACTCTTTCCAACCCTCTTGTAGAAGCGTTTTCTCTTGGGGTTGTGTACCTTTAAGGTGTATGTTAGCACTGTTTATAGCTTCTTGGTGTCTGGATCGGATTGATGGTTTACCTGTGATCTCGTGAACAATCTGATTGGCTTTAGAGCGTGGAAAACGCAGTTTAAATAAAGCAATAAACATTTAAAGCCTAAATTACACGGATCAAGTTTTTTTTAAATCTCTTCAGGATCAATCTATAACCAAACTTTATTCTAATAAATATTACGTGTTGTAATCAAATTCTTCAAGTATAGGATGGGCTTCACTCCTTATAATTCAAATTATTGTTTTCCCTTTGCCGTCCTTGCTGTGTTTTAACTTGTCACGAGGAATGAAGGAATGAATATAATATACATAAATGGGCTCCATTTCTTGGGGTACCTGCTTTTTACAAGCCTTTAAGTTGTGAAAACTCTCTGAGCTCTTTTTCTTGCAAGTGGACTCAAGGACAACTTAAAAGCTGATAAAACTCGTGAACCAGAACAATTATAAAAAATGAATTCTTTTATGTAGATTCTTCAAAACTTTCGAACTCTCAATTGTTTGTTTTACATTGACAATGTTGAACCCTCTGAAGAGTCGCACAAATTTACATATTCTTTGAATGACATCATTTTTCCGAGTTCCTCTCAGCAAATCTATCATCAGGGAGAGGAGTGTCTTCTTGCCTTGTCGTATTCTTTGCTTTACATCTGCAGGTCTATTAGCGTGACCTTGCGGACCTCGTTTTTTGACGAAGAAATTAGCTAATGACAGCATCACATGAACTGGTACTATATACCTAACCTTTGAAATGAACATTCATTTTGACAGCAGCTGAAATAAGTTATCAAGTTGTAAGAAAGATTTGCCTGCACTACTCCGAATATTCTGCAATTTAAAACGGCTGGGTAGTGAGTTTGACCTTGAAGAGTTTTTAAATCGATTTTTATCAATATCTTTTACCAATGTAATTGTTAACAAAATAAGGCTTTGTACGAGTATTCAGAACAGCTCAATGAATATAATTCCATAGCTTTTAATGGTTTATTAATTTTATTTTGTCCTACAGACGTTTAGTGCCCGAAAATTAGTAAAATTATGGCACTAAACATTTGTTGGACAAAATAAAACTAATAACTTATTCCAAACTATTAAATTATTTTCATTGAACTGTTTTGAATACTCGTACAAAGCCCTATTTTGTTAACAATTAGGTACATTGGTAAAAGATATTGATAAAAATCGATTAAAAAATTCTTCAAGGCCACGCTCACTACTCAGCCCTCTTAATATTCTATTATTGTGTTCACAATTATTAGTATTGGTGTAATTCAGGCATCATTCATGAAATAAGGAGTCCTTGATTCCTCCTTGAAATTATCACATCTCATTATGTCTCTAAAATGTTTTGACAGTAGCAATCTCCGAGTCAACTTATAATGTCAAAACACAATTTCAATTGGCTTGCGTTTTTCATTCACCGCACAATTTGAACCGGGCAATTTCGTGCGGCAATTTGAGTTGGCCGCGCACCAGACCTAACCTCATGGGTGGTTGTACTGCCTGCTTCTGTACTGCCTACACCCCTGGCCTGACATAACTGTCATGCTACCCCAATACACTGTCACAATCATTCCTTGCATTGCAGAGATGTCTTGTCTTACATTTACATGCAAAAGATAAATTTGCTAAAATTATAGTTAAAATAAATAAGTACTTTACCTACGCAATAGCTAACGTATACGTAAATTTATAGTGAATCCAATTTTTAGTCAGTTTTTACACTGGATTTCCTAATAGTCTACCTTATATTTGTACCACGAAAGAAGAGTAGGTATCTACATAAATGGGCTCCATATTTGAAAATTACATGCATTTTTTAACAACTTTTATTGTTATCAAAAGTCCTTGAAGTCTGTAGAATTTTTTCACTTTTGTCAACCCTAAGCTAAAAAAAAGAAATTGAGCCTTTATCTACATTCTATTCCACTTTTCTCGTGGCACAAATAATTATTCAAATTTACAGGTTATAAGTAGGTTTAGATACATTTATTTTTTACGATATTTTTTTCTTCGTTTGTCAAATTATATGTTTAATACTAAAAAAAAAATAACTACAGTTTATCAAGTAGGTAATCTGAGGTGAACCTACACTTTGGTTTTGATTTAGACATTATAAAGCCTTGTGTGTGGCATAAAAAAGATTCCCGCCCGCTGGCTGGGAGGTATCATTTGGCGGTAGGCAGTCGCATAATCGTCAGTATAGATAAGTATTCGACCCCACTATTAGCTGTTGACATATTGTGAGTGAAGTGAGGCAACATCTGCCCGTGATCGCAGCGGCGAACAGAAGCGACGCGAGTCAATGATGATTACATCCCTAGCCGTGTGTCCTCAGACCACCAACTAAGCCCGGATATCCACGAGTTGATATCATTAGCGCCCGTCTGAATCAATTCGTTTACTTTCAACCGTCGGTTCCGGGCTTTTCTTACAATGAAGCTCGATTCAACTCAAAAATATGAGAGTTGGTTTAGAAATATAATAATGTCGTAAAATGTCATTCGAATTATAAACGTTTCTTTCTTTATTTTACGTTATATACCTACAGCTGATTTTTAATTTTGATTCGTTCGATATATTTCAACATTTCAAACTAAAACATTCGAAATTTTCAAATTTGAATCGTTCGAAATATTTCAGATTCTCAAACGATCATTCGATTCAAACTTGACGTTCGAAACATTCGAACGTTTTATTAAGGGATTTTTGTAAAGGTGTCTTGCGAGCGAGTAGATGAGATTTCTAGAAAATCAGTAGATAATGTCCTTACATTCCACGAAACGAATTGTCTTGTTTAGTAAGCATGTAAACAACAATGACTGACTGATTTTGCTGTCATCTTACGTACGTAACAGGTTTTACGCTTTACAGATATATTCTACGTGAAGTCTGTGACATGGCGAAATAATTAAATTTAAGCATTTCGTCAATTATCTATCGAAAAGTTATTATCTTAAATGCACACACGCTGAATTAATAAAAACTATAAAAAATTCCTTTTTAGCAAAGTCCGTTTAATAAATAATATTCAGCTGCCCTACCTGTTTATGGATGCATAATAATGATCCTAATTAGTAGATGATATCTTGATTGATCTTTTCATTTTGCAATGATCTTACAGATTACTCATCAAAAATTGATTTCCGTATAAAAAGTTTTTTTCCTCTTTCGTCTTCCTCATCAACGCGTTTGAAGCTCGCATTCAAGTTAAATGTCAAGAATGTTGTTATTTTATTTCTCTCTCGGAACCGAAATCGTGAAAATATCATATAATCTAATAGAGTTCCAAATCAAATTTCTAATCAAATAATTACAGTTTAGAAACCACTTTATTATGCTGAGTGTAGTTTTAATGTGGGCAATAATAATCTGGCTGGAGCATTCTTTAAGATGGTAGTTAAATATAAAGGCTATATTATACACGAGTAGGATTCCAATTAAGTTTTTAAGAAAATAGAACTGGTAGGTATATATTCAATTCCACCTGACAAATAAATGATACGAACTCAACCTTAATGTAAAATTCTTGGGGTCAAAAACTGTCACAAGTCATTAAGTACAGACGGTCATGCTATAATATTATAAATGATAGCATTCAGTCATCGAAAGTGACACTTGGAACGATGAACTCCGGGACAATATTGGCGCTATGATGAGGGTGATGGAAGGGAGTGGAGTGGGGAGGGAGAGTTCTAGAATGAAGACATCATATGAGTCAGTTGACCCTTCACTTTGTTGGTGGGCTTTGTGCCACCCACGGCGATACAGTCCACGACAAAACTACACAGCGGCATAACACGTGGCCGTTGCTTATCATAGTTATAATCAACATTACAGACAATTATTGCCGTATTGCATTCGTGTCGCATGCAGAGTGTGTGGTGAACACGATCGAGTTGTTATTATGTGCAGTGTGGATCATATTTCATCAAGTATAACTCATATTTCTGGACACCTGTTTTGTAGATAGTTACAGATATTCTCGAGTTGGAAATAAAACAGGTTGTACACAGGACGATTTTGACGAGTTGACAGAGGAATTAAGGTGATGTGAGAGTTAATTTAACTACATTTCAACGGATATTTTCTTGGCGTTCTTCTTGTTTTTGTCCCCGTTCTTGATCTAGCTCAATGTTTACAGATGTTTTGGTTATTTTCTACCAAACTCATTTCAACCTTGCATAAAGTTTAGCTTTATTACAATATATTCTTGCATTTATAAGAGTAATTGCATGCGTATCTATAACTATGGGAAATTAAAACACAAGTACTTATTTGTTATAATTACTCCACTTCGTATAATGTTCCATAGACATGTGACTAAAGAAAATATTAATCTACTATTAATTGATATCAAAGTTAATTAATCAGCTGGCTGGTTATATTGTTAATTGTCGGTTCACTCCATAATATTCGACCCAAATCGATCGAAGTCATGCAAGTACTTTTATATATAAACTCTTATCATAATGGCTAGTACATAAATAATACTGTCATCGCTTAGTATCAACTTGTTGTTTAGGTTATCGGATTGGTTATTTTTATTCTGCTGTTCAGTCGAGCTGTGGAAACAACTTTTGATTCCCACACACAATGAACGATTGTATAATGATTGTTTCTAAAGAGAGTGATAGTGAAGATAGAAGACGATAGTGATAGTAGATGAGAGTGAATCGGATTACAAATACTGACAATAGTTCGTCTTTCCAGATTTTTCTGGGAATGTAAAGCCACGACCTCCTCCTTGCACTTTCCATCTTTCTCCTTCATGATCATCTTCTCCCAATCACCCTAAAAATAATGAATTCGTAGTAGAACAATGTGACATTTATATACGGAGTGAAGGGAATGTAACTGTACAGACTGTTGTGGAGAGACAGAAAACCACACCACGCACAACTCCTGTGTGTCTGTACGCCTAAAGCAACACACGCACTTCAATCAATACATAGCTTCTTAGAAGTTAAGACCATTACTTGATGACTTGAATACAAGTTACTCAACTCACTCCTCTCAAATGATGCCATTTATTTACAATTATTTTAGACTAATAGCTCGCATTCTTTCGATACGTTTAGAATAAAAAAACTTGGTAGAGGAAAAGAAAAGAATTTCAATTCAATAGCAGGTTTACCTATACCTACTGAAAATGGAACGTTTGTAAAATGGAATATAGCTTAACGAAATGTAACATTTTAGGTTATAAAGAATTTGCAAAGTGAGAGAAATTCCTTATTATATGAGCATTGCCTAAATAGGTATGTATACATTGTTAATTATCTGGTACCCAATTTATTGATTTTCCAATTTCAATTTAATCAAGTCTTCTTCGTTTGATTTTTTACACTTTTACTACCTATCTAAACATCTCTTGAAAGCACATATAATTCCATATCAGCCATCACATTACTATTCAATCATATCCTTGTATTGTACGCGGTATTTCCTAAGATTGCTCACAAATAAAAATAATAAATTATAATACTAAATAGAGCATTTAATTTGCCCCTAAATTCTGCACTACAATATTTAAAATACTTAAACAGATATTGATCATTTTCTAACTGTAAACAGGTTATATATTTAGAACAACCTGCTAATATTTCGCAACAATTTGTCATCAACTAAAATCAATCACTAAAAACCTCTCTATAGTGGACCACTCACCACGTTCCCGATAACCAATCAATCAATCGATCTCCGTAGTAAGTTTATCCCCGGTCTTCATGGCCACAAGACGATTAGTTTAATAATAGGGTTGTCTTGTGGACCTCCAAGATGCCCCCTGGAGGCTGGGTGAGAGTTGGTCCATTGAGGAACATAGCACGCACGCGCGTACATTAGTCGAGATGATGTCTTCATTAGGTTGGTCCTCGTGAGAACCCTTGCTCGTGGATCACGATCTTATGTAGAGCTCCTATACTGACAGCAGAGCAGAGGTGGTCTTAAAGGAGCAGTGATCTCAATCAGACTTCAGGTTGAATGAATTCAAACAAACTGAAATCAATTGGTTGAAAAACAAAATTAGTAAAACCATTTATAGTTGAAGAATTTAGAGATTGAAAAGAAATATTTTCCAAGCTTTTGCTAGTTATAAGTATGTTCTGTCACTCACAATAATCAGTTGTTAAGTTTGACAGTTGATTAGGACTATATTGCCATGGCAACAACCAACAAACAGTTAAAATTGCCCGTTTAAAAAAGTTAATACAAATATTTGACAAAGTATCAGCTGACTAGGAGTATGAAAATAGATATATAAGTAAAAGTAGCTATATTCTATAAGTCTAAATTCAAATGGAGCCTCTTTATTTATAATCTATTGCCCTTCTCTTGTGGCTCAGATAATATTGATGATTGCATAACGATAAATTATACAATTATAGCTCCTAAAGGGGTCGAAAAAAATATTGACAATCAACAAATAATCGTATGTAATTTCTCTGAATGGAACAAATATTGACTCAATATAATTGGGTATTCAAAACACGACTAGATAGAGTGCAAATTACCTGTTGTAACCGCCATTATAATATTACCATAGCTGTAAATAATTAATACAATGAGGTGCTGTTTACAGAAATAGCCTTTAGACCAAAGAACAAGTTTTCACGACAATCTTGATGTTATCAAGATTGTCAGTTGATATCCACTTTCTAGTTGTTGATAACATCTGAATTAGCCGGTTAAAGATGATACATGCAGGAAGAGCTTGCCAAACATTTATCTATAATAAATATAGGTAACAGTTCTTTCAGGATGTTTTCACTCCTTATTCTTCAATTTATGTGATTCAATAGGACCTAGTTTTCTCTAAGTTTTCTTGAACTGTGCTTTGAACTAGCCTATTCTTCATCAGACACCATTTAATCAATACAAATTAAAAGAGGAAGTTTATCTTTACATATAAAATTGCTGATACCATTCAATATTTTATTTTAAAGGACTGGAATGTCAATCCTCTAAACATATGGCAATATTTTTTGTTCTCTATGGATTTTAAGCAAATAGGTATATAAATAAAATACAAAATTGAGCATTTTATGAACCACATATTCTATGAACCCCTTCTGGTGCAAAGAAGTTGGTAAAAAAAATTGGCATTCTGATTACAGTAAGTATTTTAAGTTTATACTCATTTAGACATCAGGGAAAGTATACCTAAACGTGTTCAGTGAAAAATAAAATATAATTCTAGTTCATAAACAATTTTGTGAGCGGAAGATAGCCATTTAAAAACCTTATATCGCTCATCTTTTTTTTTAAATCAACATCTGAAACGGGAATTTCGTTTCTTCGAGTCATAAAATCATAACTTTCGTCATCTTTATTTTAAAAAGTAGATTATACTGTGACTAATTATATACACGTTATTTTATGATTTTGAATCCTGATTCTACACTTTTATGGATAATTATTACCTATTCGGAGCTCTTGAAAGCATTTAACATTTCCGGTATCGCCCAAGTTGTTTGGTATGCGGCGTAAAACGCGTCTCCCCAGCAAATCAGGCTTAGCCGACAAAATCCCACATTTCTACCACAACAATGGACCAATAAATACCATATCACGTATTAATTGTTTATTGTCTCTTATACATTTGTTGTCTATAGTTTATTTACTCCAAAAGATACTTTACAAGGATTAAATTGCAAAAAGAATGACAACCTTAACCTCACTCCAGGGGACATGTAACAAAGTGCGGCGTTTGTGACGGATAAATGCCGGGAATCCAGACCACAATCACCGCGAAAACCATTCACCGTCCACCGGCAGAATTAGTTCCATATTCTTGTCACAATAATATCTCACAAACATTAAGACATTTCGCGAAAATCAACCGTCAAATCACCGAAACCATTTCTCTATACTCATGTTCGCAAGTATGAAAGTGGACCTCCCACAGTAATGTTACTCAATGAAAAAAACGCCACCAATTAAGCTTCTTTACAAGATTAATTTAACATGCTATGCCACCCGTAAGTCTGTAGCTATTAACTATTCGGAAGACATTAGTTCTGTGAGTTTGCTCGGTGATCGAGGGTTCGAGGCCGGGGGATTGTGATCCCCACCCCCCTCTGTCGCGTTGCTATTGGTCTAGGTACCAGGTTCGAGACTCGGCTGATGAGCTTGTGTGCTATTGGCCATGACGTCATCTTTGTGTGTGGTCCAAGTTATTGCCTTATATGAGCTAATAGAGTCATTCAGTCATGTGGGTATTCGCTGGACGAAAAACATAAGGTTGGATGAAATTATGGCTGCTTCGTGACAATAGTGACCTACCATAATAAAGATTAATAATGGATTAATGCTCTGGTACTTGAGAACAATTCCATAAATTAAAATTTGAATGAATTAAGTTTATTTTTAGTTACCGATCAAGATAGAGATGGCGTGATTGTAGAGTAAACCTAGAGTGGAAATGGCATGGATTTGAATAAATGCTATTCCATAAGTTATCAGTTATCATTATGTGTTATTTTACTTGGAAAACCTCTCTAAATGTCAACAATTACTTACCTTGAAATAGATGGAATACAATTATGGCCAATGCGATTTCTTTTTATAATATTTCTTATTAAAATGTGAGGTTATATAAGCACGACAGTTGGGAGTTCGTTAAATCCACCATGATAATGTGGCAAGAGTGGGTACGTTATTTATTACGAGAAAAGGGGATAATATAATCATCACACATTTAGGCTCCATTCTTGGGGGAGTTTAGTGCGAATTTTTACAACTTTTCACTTGGCAAAAGTCTGAAGCCCATTATAGTCCATTAAAGTCAGGTTGGCCCGATTAAATTGGCAGTGTATTTTGACCACTTAAAAGCCGGAAAAACATATATACCTATAGGTACATCCTACGAAATTGTACCCTTTTGTACTTTCGTATTAAAAAAATTAAATAAAAAATATGAAAATGATAAAAAAAAAATATTCAAATTTTATCAAGATTTGGAGTAATTAGCGAAATATCCAATAAAAATACAATTTCCTTATAAAAAGTGAGTTTTTGTCGAATGGCCTTAAGGCCTGAAGAGAAGCAACGTTTTCTCATCCGTTAGTAGCAAGTTGTTAATGAAGATGTCTCACTCCGAGCCAAGATGGCGTCGTGTGTGGTCCAAAACCCGGCGGAGAAAAAACTAAACCAACACTGAGCTTGTGTACATGCATGCATTACACACCGCCCCGCCCACCCACAGCCGTGCAAACATCGGAGCTGGAACCCGGGGCTCTAGGGACCAAACATCCGCGATTTACCAGCTCTTTTCAGTTTTCACGACGGTCCAAGGGGAGAAGAAGTGGCCTATTATTAGGTACTATCCCGGCATTTTGTATATTTTTTGACGACGACGGTCGTGATAAAGGGTAGAAAAGTGAAGGGACAAGGTACTACTCCACTAATGTACTCTGTTGCTGAAGGGATGAAGATGTAATGACAGGTCAAAAGAGAACTCAGAGCCTATAGGTACTATTCCAGCATTTTGCACTTGTTTATTACGGATGGTGATGAAATGATAAAAAGTGGTGATAGGTGAAATAAAGTGGCATTAGGTACTATCCCAGCATTTAGCTTATACAGTTTACAAACTCACCTTAAACCAGCCAAGTTATTTTCGTCTTGCACTGTTCTGCAAATGCGAATGATGATGAGAGATGATTATGATGATGATTGTGGGGATGAGGATGTAGAAAGGCGAAGGATGGGAAGGAGGCGTTCGTGGCCTATTAGTGGCGACCTGCCAAACATTTTCCTCTCGACTTTTGGAAACGACGGAAAACCCTCAGTGGGACGGACGGACCTCGGAGCGCAAGTCCTGTGAGAATGAGAATGATTGGAGATGACATGTTTATTGTAACTATCTCGACATTATGGGTTTCGTCTCGCTCAATGACCACTGACGCCCAACGACCGCTCGCCTGAGGTCATAGTAAATCTTAACATTTTTTATGTGTTTTTATTAATTTAATTAAATAATTTAACGGCTATAAAAATAGATTGCGGTTCTGATACTTTCACTAGAATGCAAAAAAATGTTTTTTGCTCTCGATAAAGGTCGGGCTCTCACACTTTTGGACCTTTATTTGCTTCCAATGCATTTATTAACAAGAACAAACCGAACTGCTTCAAAAATGGGTAAAAGGCCAGTAAAGAGATGGTGTTACGCAAAACAGTCATTAGCTTTAGTCAATTAAAAATACCTCGGGGTCAGAACTTTAAATATTCATAGTACATTAAAAACTACCTAACAGCAGTTTCCAGCACTGCGCTGATCCCTCTCTGGTCTCAGGAATCAGGGGATTTGATTTTGTATAAATTAGAGAATGTCCATTGATGATTGAGGAAACTGTCTGAGATCAATAACCTTTGCCAAATAAGTATTTTAAAAATATAAAACAAATTAACATAATTTTTTGAAATGTTGTTAGTGAGTTTTTACTTTTGGATAAAACAAAATAATTGTGAATTGCGACTTTTTCTGATTCCTTCAGATAGGGATGTTATTAAATTGTGGGTTAGAATCCCACAGGTCGTAAATCTTTTCAATTTGCAATTGGAATAAAATAAAATATGTAATTGTGCTTTTATTTCACGAAAATTGCATAAAAAAACTCAATTTTTTGGATTACCAAGAATCGTCTTGTGGCTCAACTCTTCCGTGTTTTCTGAATTCTAAATGGACTTGATAACTAAAAAACTGTTAATGCAATACATTGAGATTTGAATGTAGATTTTATTCCCCCACTATTTTGTAAGTATTTGACATTTTTCTAAATAAATAAGTCTTTATACATGGTGTGAAGGTTTTTACTTTTCCTGATTAATTCTAAGTGAAAACAATAATGTCCATTGATCGTTGCCTCCTTGATCACGACACAACTATAGACTCCATACCAGCTCTCTATACCAGTTTTCTTTTCGAAGTTGATTGTCCATTGCTTTATTTGTGCACCTCCATTCCACATTTGTATTCGGCGACATTGTGAGCGAAATATATAATTGAAATCCGAAACTAACTGGAGAAGAATTAAAGTGAAAAAGTTTCGACATCTTACGCTAACAGAATAAATATCAACTCTCATTTGCTGAAACTTATTCGGTACATATACGAAGAATAAGTTTTATATTACACAAAACACGAAATGACTTGTTATATGATTTTAGAAGCTATTTGTAATATATACATATTTGCAAACTAGAAAATGGTGAGACAACTGCAAAAACAAGTAGCCAAAATGGGGTGATCATAAACAGCTCCAGTGTATTTTAGGTCTCTTTTTTCCTGAAACAAATTCCAAAATGTGAGCCAAAATGGCTTCATGAAAATAATAGCCATTTTGGCTTACATTTTCTGTACCTAAAATACACTGGAGCTTTTTATGATCCACCCTGATTGGGCTACTTGTTTTCACAGTGAAGGAAACTGGCTCTACATCCTGGTAAATGACTGTAAAGTGCCCTAGGTGGGAATCGAACTGTGTTCTATGTATCCATACATCCAACCCGTACTCTGCTTTCACTCCTTGCCTTTCTGTCGTTTTAATAAGCCGCACCTTTATGTATTATAATTTCATTAATATTCGTTGAGTATTTTATAATTAATTTTTGTTGTTTTTTCTCTGTTTGTTTCTAATAGGACGAAGTAAGTAACTACTGCCAACCTGATGCAACTAAACCCCTGCCTCAGCGCTACCAACTCTGCAAACTGTGAGCTAGATTATTGTATTTCCTTTGGATTCAGAATTCTTTATACTTTTATTTAGTTTTGTCCTGCTTTGCAAACTCCTTGAATGCAAACTTTACGTCTAGTCATAGTGCCCACTGCTGACAACTCCTAGAAAATTAATTAAACTTATGGAAAAACAAGATGTTCGAAATCCTTCCATGAATTTAAATTCAAAATTTTGGAATGTTTTGATTTTTTCACTGACTTCTTTGCTTCGTTCCACGGCCTCCTTTATAAGTTCCGTTTCACTACACGTTTCCCGGCCTGTCCACCAACTGAAAATCAGAGGTTCCACATTTTGGCACAGGCCAAGGGCGCTAGTTGACACCCTACGCCTACCTTATGAAAATAGTACATGACCAACTGAAGACAACATAGTGTGCAGTGGTTGCTTTTGTCTTTGAAAGAGCTGTCAGTTAAGAAAATGCAATAAGTAAGCCAATATAGTTCGTGAATTCAACATTAAATATGATTTTAATGCTTTATAAGTAATATTTTAAGCAATTATTAATATATTAGTTCTTGAAATATAACCTCAGCACCAGTTTCATCAACATATTGAATGTGACATATACGAAATTTATTGTGAGGTTAAAAAATGTACGTAAAATCACCTAACTTAACACATTCAATATGTAGACGAAACTGGTGCTGAGGTTATATTTCAAGAACTAATATATTATTAATTGCTTAAAATATTACTTAAAAGCATTAAAATCATATTTAATGTTGAATTCACGAACTATATTGGCTTACTAATTGCATTTTCTTAAACTGACAGCTCTTTCAAAGACAAAAGCAACCACTGCACACTATGTTGTCTTCAGTTGGTCATGTAGGATTTTCATAAGGAAGGCGTAGGGTGTCAACTAGCGCCCTTGGCCTGTGCCAAAACGTGGAACCTCTGATTTTCAGTTGGTGGACAGGCCGGGAAACGTGTAGTGAAACGGAACTTATAAAGGAGGCCGTGCTTCGTTCTCTTCGAATCATGAAGAAGGCAGCGGAAATTCAAATAGTCAACCATAATTTTGATTTTGGAACATATTATTTGAATTTATTCCATAATCATAAAACAACACAGGAATCGTTTGATTTTGAAATTTCGAGCATTTTATTTGAATATAGTTTGGAATGAATAATGTGTCGTATTTGTTTTTATAAATGACCTCCTTGTTTTTGTGCTGAGCTGTCAGTGTAACTATTAAAGGCATCGCCGACCTGGACCCAAATGTTGATGCTTTCTGAACGAGCTTCCTGATTCTTTCGTCTGACAGAACAATAAATATCAATTAAATACTGATTAATGATCTCAATCAATAGCCACTTTTAATCAGTAGTTCAGGTCATGATGGAGGGTCTTTCAAATGACCTCGTTGAAAATCAGTAATTGAGAAACAAGACTATGAAAGTTTAAAATGTTTTAGGGTGAATTAGAATAGGTTGTGGAATTTGCACTCAGAATTTATATTGATTTTCTAACATAACAGCATAGAGGTAAGAATTCTACCTCTATGAATACAGTAATTATAGGTGAACAACAAAATCTATACTATTCCAATTTTCCAAATCGAAAACGAAAGATTTCGTAGATTGTGTTCGAAAAAACTTATCTAGATATTTCCAAGATGCTCCTATATAAAGCAAGTATTATAATTTAATATAATATAATCATATTCAGCGTAAATCAGAAACATTACACAAAACAACCGTTTTCCCACAAATATTGTTATTTCTAATGTAAAATTCAACTTTGCTGAGAAAAAGGAAGATAATATTTAAATTTAGCTCCATTTATTGTGCTTATTGATACTTTTCACAAGCTTTAAAGTCCGTAAAACCGGAATGGGTGAGCTTTACTTCTTCTAAGGAGCTATTTTTGAAACGTACCCAAGAAATGGAACTACTCGTATTTATTATAAAATACGTTATTTATTTTTCGTTGAAAGAATGTAGGTACACTCCCCCAAATAATAAACGGTACTTGGTACAAAACGTATTGGCTGCTGGGCCGGTTCCTTGACAATCAACCCTTGTTATTATCAATGAAATCAGAGCTCACCTAAAAGAGTTAGATAATGCGTTAGCACAGACTTCATGGGATGATGCCATCAAACCTTAATCAGTCAATTCATTTTCTTTCGAGTACCGTTTATTATTTGGGGGAGTGTACCTACTTACATAAGTATTGCTAAATTTTATTTTACAAAAAAATGCATCTGGATTTGATTAAATTTCTCTTATAGATCTGTAAGAAAAAATTTGCACTGCACTGAAAAAAATAATTACCTAATTTCTCAGAATTCTATAAATCCATCCACTCAAAAGCGAGATAAATTAATAAAATCACGATTTAATTAAATCCAATCTGTTTGTTTTTGTAATCCCATCAGCAATAACATCAAGCTAACTTCTAGTTCAATCCTAATGTGACAACTTCACTATAAGCTTCAGTATTGATCAAGTATATAATTACACAACCATATTGATCATGTCTCCCACTACACTCCGACCAGAGAACATTGCCCCTCTCCAGCCGAGTTCATCGCTGGTCAATGTTCCGCAGGCCGAGTAGTACACCTAGAAGATTATACACTTGGACTACTAACTGGAAAATCATAGGTCTTAGGTAGTTGTTTAATAGTCTAATAGTAGACTATAGAGAAATGCAATTGCATCTAAACACAACTGACTTATGGTAGTTTTAGACTCCCACCTAGAGAGATTTAGGAGTGGATTAAAGAATGGAATGTCAATGTTTGCTGAAGAATAGGATTAGGACTGATTTTTTTATTCAAGACTCTATGAAGATCAAGTTTTGCTACACTTTTAACGACTAGAAATCCCTCTGTGTAACGCGTTGATGAGCGAGCACCGGTATCTACAACACCTCCAGCATTTATTAGAGCTAAATCCCAATAATTTGCAAGTTCTGATCTACTCAAGGTAAAAGTACATTTACATACTTTTTTATAGATTAATTTTGATAGAAGTGGAAATATTTATATACCCAATTTTCAAACAGATTTGGCCGAAATTTCGTAAAATATAAGCGAATGGTCTTATTTTTCTTGTAAAGTTTCAACTTGATCAGAACATTTGGACTTTTCAACCATTCAGAAGACCATTGTTTTAATTGAACAAATCTTAGTAAAAAAAAAAAAACATTTTCGTGAGTTTTGCATGCAAAATTTCGCAGAAACTACGTAATCTGTCAGTAACAAAAAAAAGAAGGAAGAGATCTGCGCTAAAAGAGTTAAAATAAGACGCTCTATTCGCCCCCTTAATAATAATTATCGAAATTCTTGAAGTACTTACCTACATGTATAGTTTTTATTCTTAAATTGATGATATTCAATTATTGTTTTCACTTATTTGTCCAGTAGCTGGATTTTAATTTGTTAAATTGTCTTGATCTGAGTCAGTCTCCAGCTCTGGACCTCACCTAGAGAGATATTGAGGAGTGGATTAGGGCAGGAATGTCACCGCACACTGAAGAATGGGATTAGTTCTAATAGGTTTATATTCTGTCTGTGTTGTGAATGATCTGCTCGGAGATCATCATAATATTTGTTTAGGTGTTAGAAGAGTTAAGACTTTGACAATAGTCCCACTTTCACGTATTTTACATGTTTAATTGTTGAAACTAGGAAAACGCTCAGTGTAACGCGTTGATGAGCGAGCACGGGTACGTGCAAATTCTCGAACCGGAAATGCGTACACAACGCACAGAAAACATATACATCCATATGGAATTGATTATGATATCAACTTAAAAGTGTATGCTTTTCATCGAAACTTTAAAATAGCATCTAAGCACCTGGTTCATAAAGCAAATCAGAATCAATTTTCAATTGGCACTGGAAAACATTCATTTCGATACTTCATTACTGACAGATATTAAAAATGTAAATAACTTCATACGTTCTTAACTGATTGGGATGAAATTTTGTAAAATAAGAGACAATATTGGTCTTAATGATCATGCAAAATATGAGTTTGATCAGAATTATCGAAGACCGTTTTCATTTTTCAGCCTATCAGGAGATATTTATTTAAATTTTAACCAATGAATCTGAGTAACGCGTTGATGAGCGAGCACGGATACGCGCAACACCTCGAACCGAAATTCTGTCTATCGAAAATGTCATTAAAAGCCAATAATTCTAAAATTTCGCCACAGATTTGTATAGAAATCTCAAAACATTCCTAAAATATTGGTCCAAATAACCATGCAAAGCTTTAAGTTGATCAATTGAACCTTTATGATTGAACTGTTCCGTGTTAATTTTCAAAAATCACAGGATCTACTTCAAAAAATATACCTGAGACCACTCATATGATATAAGTGTGTCTACACAATATCAGATCGACTGTTGAACGGTCATTATCAGTTTCATTTGCGTTTGAAAGTTTCTGCTCTAACTACCTTGCCTTGAACTGAAGAGTCGAAGTCGCCGTGAATTTGACAGCCAACACGCTAATAGTCCGTAAAATGTCAATAACGTTTGGATTTAAACACAGATTAGTATGAAAATTGTCAAAAATGCAGATAATGTTGGACCCAACCATCATGCGAAGTTATAAGTTGATCGTTCAATCGGTTATAGTTTAAATTTCTAAAAACACAGGAAAGATGGTTTTAAATTTTAACCAATGGGAGGATTTGGCTGAAACTTTGTTTGATTGGGTACAATGTTGGGGGTAATGACTTGTCAAAATTTCAATTTGATCAAAACAACCAATCGAAAGTTAATTTTTTTTAAATTTGAACCAATCAATGGATTTCAAAAAAATTAGGGTCTGCAACAATCAGAAATGTTACGTACATGTGTGCAAAATTTCAGCTCGATCGAAGAAAAACTCTGACCTGTATATCGTCAGTAACAGAAAAAAAAAAAAACAAACAAAAAAAAAACAGAGGTCCGTGCCAAAAGAGCCAAATGGAGACGCTCGCTTCGCTCGCTCAATAAACAATTCAGTTATAAAAATGAAGTATTACGAGAGTAGGGAAATATAATCTACATAAACAAGTTCCATTTCTTAGGATTTTAATACATTGTGAGTTGTCAGAAGTCTACTTTGAAATCTGGTAAACCTGAGTTGAGCAATTTTGCGTCTAAATTAACATATTGACAACTTAAATCACTCGAGTCATAGTCTCAGATCTTCATAAATTTTTGTGTGCTTATTGATAATCATGCAATACACAATCCCTGAAAAAATGAAACACTTCTCGTGTCTAGTTTCTGAGATAATTTCAGTTTTCTCCCCCATGTTATCTTATGGCAGCCAAGTAAAACCGTGTAATTTTTAAGCTAAAATGAAGTTATAATTTTTTTGTTCCGTCAGATTTTAACATTTTTTTCTGGTAGATCTACGGACAAACTATCAGGAAAAAATTGAAAACAATACCAACGTGTGCTATTTTAAAAGTTATACACCAAATTCGATACGATTTTTCTATACCTCCCAATGTTAAAGTTTGTTTCTCAAAAGATATCAAATTGAAAACTCATTATTGGGCGGAGGTTGCAAACTAGAGGATATTAAATGAGTCTTTTATACTTCAATATAGTTGAACTGTTGTAAAAAGTTTTTTGAAATGGTAATTTCAAAAATAAATAAAAATGTGCTATATCGAGTGATCGCTCCACGTAAAATCTATTAAAACACAAAAAATAGATACTGCCAAGAAATGGAACCCATTTATGTAGATTCTACCCTCTTCTTGGCACCTCTATACTAAATTAGGATCACAATTAGTCTTTCATCTTCATTTTTTTATGTTTCCAAAACCAAAATGATATGACTTCAAGAACGTCATAAAAATACGCGCTTTTTCATCTCTCTTAGCAATTTTCAGAAATCACAAGAAAAACACAACAACTCTCGCCAATCATAAAGCCATCATCCAACGTATTATTCACTCACGTTCCAAACACAAGCAATCGAACATTTCATCCAACTCTTAAAGACGTGCGTGCACGCACTCTTCCTTCCACCCCATCCCGATCAGCCAATAGCACGTCAGAACCGCGTCACGTGGTGCTAATGAGGTGGGGGGTTGAAGTTAACTACCCCTTCCTTCGAGTCATTAGTCACTCAAACTGTTAATTATGTCTTAACACGAAGTTTAAGACGACGGTTCGAGTTGCCAGTGTGCCTGTCTTATTACAAATACACCAAGACTGACAGCTTATTAGGTAGAGTTTACTCCCATAGATCCACGCGCGGTGGAAGTAGAGTTGATTCCCGCAGAACCAACCCTCGACACACTTCGTTGCGTGATTTCATTCACATCGGGAGAAATATTAAATATGTTGTGCTGGACAGCACTTCAAAACGCCACTTCAACTGGGCTAGGACAAAATGTGGCATGTTTTGTACGTAATTTATTGATTAGCACTCAATGATGTCTCTTTCGATTATATAATAAACTATGACAATATTGCAAAGAAAGCATTTTAATTAAAGGTAAAACAATCTCATTAAAAAATTATAATCCAGACCAGACCAACCTAACCTCAAACCTTCCCATTAGGACCGATGTGGGTTAACTTTTCAGTATTTCGTTTCTTGCTTCTAAATAATTACTTTCACTATCAATGTGGTTGATAATAATGAGTAAAGGTAACGCAATTATGTATTGAATGAAGCACCAGTAATTAATTTTTAAGAATTTTACGTCCAACAAAATAACCTTAAAAAGAGGGTGAAAGTTCTGCTCCTTTATATCCATGAGAGGCCAAAAGTTTCAAGAGTTCGTAAATCCAATAAAATAATGTAATTTTATATAAAAACTATTAGTTAAAAGTTACAAAGCTTTTTGAGAATCTCCAGCAATTTCATGGCACACAAAATATGTAGAAGGTCGTGTACTTGATGACTTCTCATGAACCGAAACGTATTTCACGTCTCTCCTTCAGGTACTCCCAAGGTCACTAAATGAAACATTATTCCGTAATATACATTTTCCAACACATTAAAACTCATCAACATTGAAACTTACAATTAAATTGTATTTTGAAAACATGTAATGTTGGGTATTTTGTTGTTATGTCAGGCCATGGTTTTGCCATAGAGTTCTTGATTGATGTTATGAATGGATAAAGCAGTGCATGTTGTTAGACCTCTCAGGGGATAAGAGACTGAATCACGCTCCCCTTCTTTTGGAGGTTACACAGTGTAATTTTGTCAGTCATATTAGAAGGTATACATTTGCTAATATCTGGTGATATCCTGTATAATTGTGATACTTTTACTTTTGAAACTTTTTGTAGGTATATTATGTTTAAAAGCAATTTCTTCGCCACAAAATAAAAAATTATGAGGGTATAGCACACCGGGATGTGAATTGGAAGGGTTGAGGTTTGAGCGATGGTTCACCTTTAATTGAAATTGTATTATTTGTGACTTTGTAATAGCTTTTTTGTGTAAGATCATTCGTATCAATAATCAATATCTAACAAAATCACGTTAAAAGTATAACATTCAGCAGAAAGGTCCATAAAGGCATAAAGGCTCCATTATTAACTACTGTGTACCTACATAGTGTAGCCCAACTCATTCTCAGTTTCGTGTTTTTCGCTATATATAAGACATCACTTCACTCCTCGAGACTTGTAGTAGTATGACTTCCTCGACGACCTTCTCAGTAGGTCCAGGAACTAACCTCTTCTGATGTTTGTCCAGGTCCTCGTTCACGTCGTGTGAAGCGCACGAGCAAGGGCGGCGGCGGCGACAAGGGCGGCGACAAGAGCGTCGGCAGCGGGGGCGGCAGTGGCGGCGGCGGCGGCGGTGGAGGCGGCGACGAGAAGCGACCTCGCACTGCTTTCAGCGGCGAACAGTTGGCCCGACTCAAGCTGGAGTTCGCAGAGAGTCGCTACCTCACTGAACGTCGACGACAACAACTCGCCGCCGAGCTGAGACTCCACGAGGCACAGATCAAGATCTGGTTCCAGAACAAGAGGGCGAAGATCAAGAAGGCGAGCGGACACAAGAATCCGTTGGCGTTGCAGTTGATGGCGCAGGGACTCTATAACCACTCGACGATACCGTTGACGAGAGAGGAAGAGGAGCAGGCGGCGCAGGCCGAGCAGAACAGCAGGGACTGAGTTCCTAACCTCACTTCTCACTTCCATTCGCATTCCCGAGCAACTCGCCTTTTCTTTTACAGCCCTATTGACATTTCTATTAATTTCTTCACTGTCTTCATTAAAATCACATGTTTCGGCCCGGCACAACCGTGTTTCATGCCTCTATTCCCAACTTAAATTTTGATACTATCTTATTTGGGTTATAACGACTTTAAAGCATATTAAATTAACGATAACAAGTTTCCCATAATACAAAGTAGCTTGTTACGTATTTATTAATAAAGTTTATGAAGAACTATTGAATTGTATCTAAATTTAAACGGGGAATACAATTGTGCAGTTCAATTTTTGACAAGTATTTGTATCTGGTTCTAAAATTAATTCCCGAAGTGTCAATCTCGATTTGGCCTAAAGTTCTTTTCTTCCAGTCATTCTTCTAAAGTTCTTTGGCCTATCAAAGTCAGCTCTCTCTCTCTCCCTCAAATGTTCCTTCCTTCTCTCTCGGTGGGAAATGTGCTATATTCAGTGTTGCCATCTCTCTCTAGTGTTTGGACATCAGTAAAATGCGACATTCGATTTGATAAAAAGTGCCCACAAACTGAAAATGATTGACAATTGGTTATAAAAGAATACGAGTGAATTTTGCCAGCGACTTCTGGCTTGCCATAATTTAAAAAACATTGAAGAAGACTTGATAAAGTAATAAAAAATACTCTTTTTAGCGTTGCACCTCTTGAGGGTCACTTAACTGAGTATTGAGTATAAAACTCAGGCAACTAGTTCGACTGAAAATGCTTTAGACTACAGGAAAATGTTTATAATTTTGACGATTTTTATTTATTCGTTCCATTTACAAGTGTCATATAATTTATTTAAACTATTACTTGGAGACAAATTAATTATTACCCATCCTAAATGTTGTATGATATAAATAGTTAATTAGCTACACTATAATGTTATTATCTAATTACTATAGCGTCCATTGTATGTACAAATTGTGTATAACCGATAAATAATAATACAAATTATCGTGTCCCATAGAAAATTGTACGGTGGTGAATAATAATATAGTTCCTTGTGTCACATCCCATTCCCTCTCTGGCGTTGCGTAATACTATAGTAACTCATTAGCCGTCCCTTGTCCCATATACCAGACGACATAACAGCTAAGAAGAAACTACTAATTGATAATTAATAATAGTTTATTATGAAATAATAGGACATAATTTAATATGCATAATTTGAATGACCTGCCACTTTGCGGAGGTTTGACCAATGGGATAGATCCAAGGTACAAGAATGTACGCGCGCGAAGGGGAAGTACACAAAAGGATTGATTTATTGTAGGATTTATGAGATTTTTACCCTTTTGATTCGTTCTAAATTTTGCAAGTTTTCAAACGTTCAAAATTTTCGAACGTTTCAAACTCGATCGTTCGAAATTTTCAAACACTATTATTAATAATTACCGGACTTTAAAATGGATATATTGACAATGCAAAAGAAGTAACCACGTTTTATTATATCCCCAAGATAGCCTTTTACGTGCCTCCATGGCTGAGCACGGAGCAAACGAACGATTCTATTTCATATAATGTTATTTACAATCAAGCAGCTTCAAGAATACCAAGAATAAAGTTAGTTATCACCTGTAAGTTACTACAACGACGCTGAAGTAATACACGATCACGCTGGTTCAGTGAACTGTTACTTGATACACCTACTGATAATGTGAGCTGCAAGAGCAAAAACTATCACCATTTTTATATTTTTATAACCATTAGCAATACCGACTATTGTTCTTACTATTTTTATCATTTTTCATATATTTCAGTTAAAAAATAATACAAATTGAAACTAATTCGTCTGCAGAGACTATATACGACAAAAGTTCTCCCTTTACTGCTGCTAAGGACATTTACGAATTCTCGTATCATCGTTTTGATTCTCCATAACAACAGACCTCAAGAAGGTTGTAAGCTTGTGTGATTCTCATTTGAAAGACAGTGAAAGAACGCTATAAGTCCATATTTTGAAAAAAATAGTTTAAGGTGTATAATCTTATACAGTGATTTTTATGAGATATTACTACAAAGTCTTGAAAAACGCAATTGAAATATCGATTTGTATGGAAGACAGATACAAGTTTCAGCATATCTAAAACTTCGTTTATCTCAGTTTCATCCGAATGTGACTTATAGCGTTCTTTCCCTGTATCATTTTCGTACTTATGTTGACGTCAGATTGATAATTCAAGATTTACCTCAAAACCTAACCTCAACACTGCATCAGTCAAAATAAGGACGAAAACGAAAATCATTACGATACAACTATCTTCCGCCATATGCTCAGGCGCGTAGGAATAGGGGGGGAAAGGGGGGAAATGACCCCCCCTGTCTGGAGCCTGACCCCCCCCCCTGCCAGAGATCCTGACCCCCCTGCTAGTGACTCTGACCCCCCCTGCTAGAGAGCCTAACACATCCAGATATTCACAAATGTTGATTATAAGTGTTGCACAGAATGCACAGATTTGCTCCATTATTAGGTTGAATTCTCAAAATTTTCTCAAGTTTTGCAAAACTAATTGAACAGAGGTCCAATCCCATGATCCAATGAGAAAACTCATTTACTCATTTGACCAACATCATCATCCTCATGAATCAAATTAAATAATTACACGTTTAACAATAGATTCCAAAACACATCCAGATTTTTCGTATTGATTGCTTATTGCTGTTGCTCTTGCAACCTTTTTCAAACGGCGATTCCAAAATCAATTCATAATCGATTCTCTTTCACTAGAATTCAAGTATTTCCCTGCAGGCCATTTAGGATTTTGTCAAATAACAAAATTTTATTGTGTCTATTGTATCCCCAAGAATATTGCATAGGACCCTTGCATAGGACATACATTTTAAATTTCTTTAAAAAAGATGCCAAAAAAGCGTCGAATTCGATTTTTTTTTAATCAAGATGTAAAAAAATGCCCTGCGGGGCCATTGGGAATTCTATAAAAACAAGTTTTCGTAAGTTCCCACAGAATATTGCATATCACACATTTTACATTTCTTTGAAAAGAATAGCTTAAAATTCGATTATTTTGTATCAAAAATTCAAAGAAGGCCCTGCGGGGCTAACTGGGGGTGAGTCCCCCAGACCCCTCGTATAGCAGTAAACTACATTTTCCTGACATCCTTCGATCCCCTATAATTTTGACCCCCCCTGTCAAAATAAAGTTCCTACGCGCCTGCATATTATGCTGATTGTATAAAGGTTGTTATTGCAACTGACAGTAATGTCACCGGCACCGAGACAAGCTACAAGACATAGTGCTGATTCCAGACTATGCGATATGATATGAATCTATGAGTACAGACAGACTGACAGCGCAGCAGGACTCACTTACTTGTGCACCGGAGCAGGTAAGTACACAATACAATACAATCAGCATTCAAGTACAGCATGAGATATGCGAGTTACATTGTGTTGAAGATTATAACATTGTGCTAAACCTGAATTATCAGGAGTAAACCGTTAGTTAAAAGTTTGGCACAAGACTTCATTTTCATGTCTTGATTTAAGAAAATAGTCCGTATAAATCAGGTTATGCAGTTAGCCTGTATACGCACTCTTTTAGCCCTCAGTACCGTACGATAGATTGAAACTGGAATTGGAATTGGAATGGAATGGAACGCACTGGAATTGAACACTGGACCTCCGGTATAAAAGAACCTAGAGCGTAAAACTTTCGAAATATTTATTTGACGAAACAATAATTTGATATAAGGGGTACAGGGAAACAACGCTATGAGTCACATTCGGATGAAACTGAGATAAACGAAAATTTATGTTGAAACTTATATCTATCTTCCATACAAATCGATATTTAGATTGCGTTTTTCAAGACTTTGTGGCAATATTTTCTAAAAACCGAGGGTATATCTCATTTTTTCAAAAAAAAAAAAACTCATAGCGTTCGTTCCCTACCATTCTTATGTGTCTGATCTCAAACAAAGAACAAAAATTTTCTTTAAAAAAATGCTTCGTACGAATTTAAATCCATTGTTTTCATTGATAATGATTAATGAATTACGATCGAAGGTATTATTGTATAACTTCAGCAAGCAGTGTTTTGAGCTGAAATTGGATTTTAATTAGAGGAGACAGACATTTAGAGCGCGGTGTCAGATATCACACAAGTAAATAAAGCATGTTGATGATCACTGTATGCAAATTGCCAACACATGTAGGCGGATATATAGATCATAGATAGATCCTGTATGGTAGGATAGATTTCCATGATGTCAGGTATTCACTGACTGATATATTTTTAATGTCATTCATTATTTCTGATTGATGTAGTATTTATATTTATATTTTTAGTTATGTTTAACGTCGCCCTGTAACTAGAGAATGATTATGATATGAAGAAGAAATGATGGTAGGTGGGAAGGAGGTGGTCATGGCCTATTAGTAGGGAACCTTTCCATCATTTGCCTCTCGATGTCTCGACTGTTGGAAATGGAAACCATGAAATCCCTCAGTTTAGGAAGGGTGGCTATTGGAGTTGAACCCAGGACCTCCGGGGTGCATGCCTGAGATACTGTTCATTCATTCATTCATTCATTCATTCGTTCAAGCTCAGAGATTGTTTCAATTCAACATTTAATACACTCTTCTCTATTTTATTCAAATTTGCATGTTATATGTCTTGTGAAGTGAAATTATGTTTGAGTCTGCACAAAAATATTTTTGTTTGCAAATGATGACGAATAGAATAGCATCTACTCCAGAATGCCGACGAACGCTTGTTATTCAACGCGTTATCCTAATCTTTCATTAAAAAAACACTCGAAATTCCTCCGCCAGATTCTTGTGCAGGGCGTCATGGATGCCTCGCTAAAGTCCACCTATCACCACCAATCCATCTCCTCGTCGGGAATGTCGTCTGCGAGCTCGAACCCGGGCCCATGGGAGTCGATGTGTGTTTGATGGGTAGTAGCAGGACATGCTGTGGCCACCCAAGTGGCAGTGGCTTCTTTCACTGGTACCGCAGTACAAGCACATCAGTCACAATGACACTAGCCCTCTCTCTCTCTCGCTCTCTACCTCTCTCGCTCTCTCTCTAGCGGGCCCGGAGCAAGCGTTGCGACGCAGGGCCCGGGGGGGGGGGGGGGGGGGGGGGACGTGTCGCGCAGGGCCCGGGGTCTGGGGACTGTATTGGTTCAATGTATCCCCATAATTCCAATGGATTTATTAGTCGGTTTTGCAAAACCCTTTTTGGGGGATAGTAGGCGAAACAGTGTAATTTTCCAGGAATGTAAATTTTTATGAAGTAGATAAAATTATCTACTATTAGTTTAATTTAAGTTTTGTAATCAATATTATACATAAAATATAAATTATGAGTTGTTATTGGTATTTAATAATATTTTTTGATTTTTGGTAAAAATTAGATAGTGTTATTTTTTGCTAAGCGCCTAATAAAAGAATATTTTAAAAATTATTCGAACACATTATTACAATCCAAAGTGCTTCATTCCTCAGGTAGATATTTGTGAAATTTGAATTAAATTGGTTCACGAGTTTGGGTTCCTAACGAGAGAGTTTTGCGCGGTTTTGTTGTAAAATTCCAGCGACTATTTTAACAAGCCACGAAGCAAATAAAGAAACAGTTAGTAAAATAAATCATACATTATCAAGTGAATATTTTATCCGAAAGAATTGAATAATACCTATGCTCTTGATAGAAACATTTTGACGAATATTTCAAAAAGCCTAAATGATTTTGCTGAACATTTGATAAAATGTTTGTCTTGATGACATTGTAAAATGTTCGATTAGAGAATCACATATTACGTTGAAAAACAAACAAACAAAAACAAACAAACAAAATGAACTGAGACCAGAGCCAAATAGGTCGAAGAGAATGTTCCTTCGCGTGAGTTTAAAATTCCACAAGAAATACTGTTAAATTTGCAAAATTTTAATTTGATCAATCACACAGTTGAGGTAGCTAAGCTAGGTTGGGGGGAGGGGGAGAGGTAAAGGCCAAAATCAATTTCAAACCATCAGAGTAATAATTATTAAAAAAATTAATTGCTTCCTCTAGAATCGATGTTAATTGTGTGCCAAATTTTAGCTTGATTATAGAGTATTATAGTTCATGACCGACCAGGACCTGTATCTCAAATGTAAAACATTACAGATGAAGGATGTGTGTCGAAAGTTGCAAATGAAATGGCTTGTTTATGAATGAATGGCTCACAACCAACTTCTCTCACCCTCTGGGTTGTCCCTTATTAACGTCTTCTTCTGTCATAAGAAGTCACATCTGCCTGTTCAGGGTGCTCGATGGAGATACGTTGCGAGTTTCATTCCCGATGTCCCGGGTTTGAGCTCAGTTGAGACTATACTGATTGTAGCTTAGCGTGATACAGTCACTGGGTGGATTCATTCATATATTTATTTGTGTCACCTTGATTCTCAAATAATAAATACTTTAAGTCACAATCAAATGAAACTATGAACGAAGTTTTGTGTTGAAACTTTTTGATCTTCCGTACAGATTGATTTCAATTGATTTATCCATGACTTTGTAGCAATTTTCTATAAACCGAGAAAATATTATGAAAGCTTATAAAAATCACTACAAGATGACACCTTAACCTAATTTTTTTCAAAAAATTAAGCGTTCTTCTCCAGGTACCCTTCATTGCATGGAAGTCCCCATGTATACTGGAATGTATAAGCTTTTTACTGATTTTAATATTTCAGGGTTCCACGTCCATGCTTATCTTATCACTCTTGAATACGACAACTTAATGGTGTTAAAACGCATCCTGCCCAATATATGGAGCCTATTTATGTAGATTGTATTCCTCTTCTCTCTTGATACGTTGTCACAAGTATTACTGGAAGAATTATTCATTGGATCAATTATTCATTTGTGTGTAAGTTTTTTCCTCATTTGGTAGCTCATATTATATTTGGATAGTATAATGTTATGTTTATTTTTTATATCCCTTCCATGCTCATAATCATTCATCAACGCCATTAAGGTTAATGGCAAGAAGCTTAGGCGTCGTTAAAGTCAACTGAAATATAAAAATAAATTACTAAAATTCACTAATTAACCAAGAAGGTAATGCAGAATACATATGCAATTAATAATACGTTTGCAATACAGCGTTCTACCCAGCATGCAATGTTAACAATAAAAAAGTTCTGCATCTACAAACTTAATTACAAGCTATCTTACCGTGCACGACTGTTATGTGTAAATTAATCTAAGTTATATATTAATTAATAAAACGTTCTGATATCTCGACCTAATAACGTCCCATGATAGCTTGGCAGAAGACTGCTAGTTTTACCTCGATAACAATATGGGACAGCCTTAATGCATTATATTTTGCTACATCTCAATGACATTGAATTTCAAACAAAATAATGTCCTTGCATAAAGAAGAGTAACGGGTTATAATGTACTGAAAATCACAGGATTCTTTGCTCGCAAATTTTATATTTCAAATGACAAAATGTACATGTCCAAACCTCTGCATATAATTTCTAAATTCGAAGGAACAATTTTTCCACAAATTTATGAAGCAAGTAATATTTTCTAATATAAGTTAAATTTTATCAAAATGCAATTAAAATATATTTTGCCATATCTAATATCAATTGATGAATTTTTATATTGATTCTGACAACTTCTTTTACGTTCAAAAATATACAGATTAAACTCCAACATTTATGAAACCCTACGCCCATAAAAAGAAAATCTAAGTTTTATTTTATTTCCAAATTGCATGATTCATGATCAGCAAAAAGCTCTTCCCAACATTTCTAAGTAATGATAGTTCCATGGACTTTAACGCCGCATCGTAATGACTAACTGCGATCTAATAGTGTGAGAAGCTTGTAAAATGTAATGTATCGCCTGCAGTATTGGCGTGGAATGAATGAAAGAGCGGTAGGGGAGAGCGGGGCAATATTAACCAACTCGCAACTCGTCCAGTGCAGTTTTCTGCGAGACCACACACGTCGTCGGCGACCAGTCACGTGGGCGGGGGGAGGGGGGAGGGGGGAGGTGCAGATATTATATACTCTCACATGTGGGCATTTAATTACGAGTGAGTCATTGATGCAGTGTGGAACCAATGGCTGGCGTGTTCTTGAATTTGATAAGGTTTGTTAGGTAGTGCTTTTTTATACAAATAATCAGTTTCGGTGATTTTTTTTAGAAGTGTGAGAATTGTTTTCTGGAATGGAATTTGACCGGTCAAATTCTTTATATAAACTTGACCGGTCAATTTATGCAGTGATTTAAAATGGAATGCAAATTTATTTTGGTACATTTTTGTTATGTCTTTCTTAATTTGGATTTACTATGTGTACCGGGAGGAATGGGAAGAGAATGTGCTAGTAAAACGGAACCATTAATCGAGGTGATTAGACGGTTTAACTGGAGCTGCATCATTTGGACTTATCGCACTAACCGTCTTTACCGTCATGACATTTCCACCCAGTTATTCATTTTTATATTGTTCGTCACTAATTATTAACATGAAAAATTCAAACTGATATTATTATGATTTATTGGAACATAAAATCAGCAGGAATAGAACTGTATTCAATTGTATATTCAACAGAAGATGACAGGTATGACACCTTTATGTTTTTTTTTAGTTGTGTTGGGAATGTTATTTGTTAGGATATTATTATCTGTAGGGTCAGTCATTCACCCAATGCGGCTCCGATTTTGAGAATTCCTCAAACATTTTGTAAAATTTTCAGTGAAATTTGCTGCAATTAAAATGACAAAATGTTTCAGATTAGTTAAATAAGTCAGCTTTCTGTTTAAGACTTAGACAGAAATACGAAGTTCGCAAATTAGAAATAAAGCAACTGTAATATTCATTAAGATCCATTTCTTTTTACATTTATTTATCCATTTCCTGATCCCTATCGTTCCATTTATTGTTCATAATAATACACTTTACTTGCTCAATTCGTTGTTCCATTTAATGTTTCTCCTTCCATTTTTATTCCAAAAGATTTTCCCTATACATTTCAATTTCCGATTTTTAAATTCCGCTATTGTAAATTGGCGCCCAACAAAAACGTTAGCTGCACTATAATAAAAACCCCAGCATTTATAGTGATTATAGTGACTGCGATGAATAGGTAGTTTAATGGGGCATAGTTCTATATTCAAATTCATTGAAATTCTGTTAATATTTCTATTGATTGTCTTCCCAAATCTCCAAGATCTCTCACAAACATCTGCCAGTAATTCCAACGACTGACCAACTATCATGGCATGCTGAAGAGAGAAACGTCACTATAGATAACGCTCTCTTTCGGCTTATTTAATTACGAGCTAAATAGTCGGAATGTCGGTCGGTCAAACAGTTTATTACCTTACCTCCATCGTCGAGGGTTTTATATGATCATCATTAGTTGTGACATCACGTCACGCAAACCTGGCACCTCCACTTAGTCGAAGTATAGAGAGAGGCGGCCAATATGTAGGGGAATGGAATCTACATAAAATGATCTGGTTCCTGAGCTTAAAAGCTCGCAAAAGTTCACTTAGAAGTTCTCTTTTTGCTTTTTTGAACCAAAATGCTCGACCGTTGATACTATGTTAACCAGAATTCAAGGTAGACTTTTATCGAAATTAAAAAACGGTTAACAAGTAAAATGCTTTAGAGCACGAGAGACGAGGGAATTATTGTACATAAAGAGGTTCCATTTCTATGGTTTTCAGTTTAAAGTTTGCAAAGCTCCTCTTAAAAGCAAAAAGCTCTACAAATTGGCTTCGTTTTTTCAGAGCGGACTTAGCTTAAAATCTGTTAAAATGTATATCACCTTCTAAAACTAGAAAAGGGGTATAATCCACAAAAAATGCTCCATTTCTTGGGGAGGTGAAGAGCTATTTTAAAAGGTTTTAAGTTGCCAAAGTATACTTAGAAGCGAAAAAGCTCAAAGTGGACTTAAATCAACTTACAATTAAATTGTTATTACGCTTAAACATCCTAGAAATAGAGTATTTTTATATAGATTTAACTTCCCCCTTCTATTAACTTCTCAAGGTAATAGCTGCATTACAATACACTGGTCACATGTGAGTGGGCGTGGTCCAAGATGGCGGCCAAGGCGACCGGAAGTGACGTGGTATCAATCAACTTCCGTGTCGGTTGGGGGTGGATTCGTGCCGACCCCACCCTTGTCGATGAGTTACTACCCCTGTCAATGATAATTGCATCGTAAACATAACCTTAGTTCGTCTTTGATAGGTGACTATTAGCTGATCAAAGCTTGCGAGAAAGCTTTCTTTGTTTGTTGAATGCTTTGGTATTGACTGCAGATATTCTGACGTTCATGGAGGGCGTGATTGAAAATTATAGTTGATTACAAAAACATTTTTTTTTATCTATTGAATGTATTAAAATCTATCTAATATTTTAATGTGTATTAAATACCTTATTGTTTGTTTGTTCATTAATTTATTTATGCTTTTACAACTTTTAAAATTCCGATTAGTTGAACTTCAGCATCTTTAAAAGCTGAAAAAAGCACAAATATCGACAAAAAATTATTTCTTTTAGTTTGGATTCTTTACCCTTCTATCGAGGTAAGATGATATCATTGAGATCAAGTCAAAAATTAAAATAAAAATAGTCTAAAATCAATACATTCTTTGATTCTGTAACAGTTTCCCACGTTTTCTAGTTAAAATCTAAAATCACACCTCAAACAAAGTTTCAGACAATCTTCCCAAATTCGGTCACGGTTTTTTAATTTTCCTTTTAATGAAAACAATACATTCTTTGAAATCCTTTGAAAACAACACCAAAGCAACAAAGCGTGTTCTATTTAAATTAATGTTAAACGCACACACAAACAACCCTAAACTATGTCACAAACGTCACAACAGTCTTACCAAATCGAATCTATTTTGAAAACCACCCCGTGCTCACCTGTCAGCTTTAGTGTAGGTCCAGACAGAGGGCACACACCTGTGTTGTTCTTGTGACAGTCATTGTGTGATGACAATTGTCTACCTGGCCACTTGGTGAGGCGGTGAAACTGTGGAACCGAGTTTTATGGCATCGTAAAACGAAGACCGTGTGAAACTCCGGGACGAAGTTGGAGTGTCGTCATCGGATGGCTGATGAACTGTGATTCGATGGAGATGGACGGGACTCGGGAATTATATTTGGCGATGATGAAATTGGCAAAATCAAGAAAATGCCATAGATATTTACTGTCTTGGGTAAAACCATGGTAAAACCATAAACAAAAATGAAAGCTAACAGAATCCCTTATGAACAACTAAAGGAAAGGCAAACTTGCAACTTAAAAGGGGTTGTTTTAGGACACATTTTGGCTGCTACGTCCACGAGAGAAGGGGTGTACCTAGAATTCTCTTAAAAAGGCTCCTTTCCTGGGAAAAGTTGGTAGTATGCATTTTTATAAATGAATAAATGCATTTTTCTAAGTTGTCAAAAGTCAACATTTCTGTAAACTTGAATGGTTGAGACATTTTACGTCAAGTTCACTTTTGCCAACTTTACGCAATTATATCGTTTTCCAAAAAATTTATCATTTATTAAAATTCTATTTTTCTTCTCTTTGTGGTAAGGAGATTTCAGATTTTCATACCAGTGAGTTTGATCCTATTTATCGATGACGAATGACGATGCAAATTGAATGAGCAAAGAGACAATATTTATAGAGTTCTGAGGTGGGAAGGAATTAGGAAGGATTTGACCCAATTATGGGTATTATACCAGCATTTGACTTTGCAACAAATGGAAAACTATTAAGACGGATGACCATGTCGGATTTGACATTCAAATGCCAGCCTGGCCATGACAAGAAAATATAAAAGATGTCAACGGGTCAAAACACAACAAAATTTCACTTTCCCACGAAAACTCCACTATAACTTCAATTACAAAAGTCAACTTTAAACGTTCCTTTTTCCCCGGCTAAAACTTGTCATGAATCACTTTAGTTTTCGACCCCCGCGATTGCAATGTCTCTGTTTTGTCATGCCGTGTCTCGTTCTTCTGTTTTTAAACAATGCATTCTCTGCTATTGTGTTCACTGTATAGTAGGCTCGCGCCTTGGCCGTGGCGAATCTAGAAGTGAACACTGGAATGTAAACCTATTAAACTGTACAGTCGAGAAGGCTGTGAGATTGGGGCAAGGGGGTGTGTTTTTTAATTCGAACATCTCTGCTCGCAATTCGTGCGGAAGTCAAGATGAGGGGTTGCTATTGGTCAATCACTCGTGCGATCTAGTTGATACGGCTGCATGTGCAGTGAAGGAATACAGTGTGCAGTGATTTAAACAATCGATATGAAATTTTGCACACACACAAATGTCATATGAGCTGGCATGTGTGTTGTGTATAGTTTTTGGACAAGATACTTTGATTGGTTGAAAGTTGAAACTGGAACCGATCATAACCGATTAAATTCAAATTTTGCAAGGTCATTGGGAAGTTCTGTTAAGAACTTCAAAAGTTATTACTATTTTACGAGCATTTTAGGTATGCTGATTTAGAAATATTTGACAATTTCATTCGGAGAAATTCAAATACAAAATTATCACTGCTCATTTGAAACATGTCTTTTCTAGCTTATCAAGGTCTGGAATAGCAGCAACTTATACACTAATATTAATTCGCATGCAGTACGAAGGCTCGCTTCAATATCAACGCGTTAAAAAGAGCGTTTTCCTAGTAGATTAAAAGGATACACAATTGTCAATTATATAATTCAGATAGAAAATATTATAATATTTTAGAAAATACAATATAGTGCAGGTTCAAGTGTAGAAAAAATGCTTTCCGCTCGATTGGAGTGCCGAAATTGATTTTTTCATAATTATCGATTGTTTACATCATTCTTAATATTACCTGACGTGCCTTCAATTTTTTTGGTGGCCATCTTGGAAAATATGGCGGAAAACGTACATTTTACAAATTATTTAATTGTTGGTAGAGGAAAGGTTGAAAAATTATAAAATAATTCACTAAAACTAACTCAACTATGGGGACTTGAAAAAAAAATACGCCGTGAACGAATTTTATATTTTCATTATTGGAATTGACCAATCACGTTTTTGTGTTTCTTTGCTCTCAATTTATTATGAAACGCGTGGACTTAGACTAAAATATGTAGAATTAAAATTTGTAGGCAATTTCATTTTTAACAATATGCAATATAATATTTTTTTATTTTTTTTTTAATTATTTTTTTAAAATTTCAATTTTTTTTAAAAAATTTGTTTTTTGCGTATTTTTTTTTCAAGTTACTATATTGGAGTTAGTTTTAGTGAATTATTTCATAATTTTTCAATCTTTCCTCTACCAACAATTAAATAATTTGTAAAATTTACGTTTTTCGATCGTTTTCCGCCATATTTTCCAAGATGGCCGCCAAAAAAATTGAAGGCACGTCAGGTAATATTAAGAATGATGTAAACAATCGATAATTATGAAAAAATCAATTTCGGCACTCCAATCGAGCGGAATTACATTTGCTCCCCTACTAATATGGAAAGCGTCTTGGGATGATTTGATTCACAAACGTAGAATTTGATAAAACTGAAGCATAAAATAGGCACGTCATGAAAAGAATAAAGGTGATCACTGGAGTAGAAAGAAGATGAGCATTTTAATTTTAAATGCTAATATTATATTATACTAATATTATACGTTTGCTAATTTTTATCTTGTATAAAAATCATGTAGCTTATTAATAACTTTCTGCTTGTAAATTTGAACTGCTGATAAAGGAAATGATCTATCTTAGAAAGAATCCAACTTTGAGTGACAGCCAACAAGAATTTGTGTTCTTAATTACTAGGAAAACGCTCTGAGTAACGCGTTGATGAGCGAGCACGGATACGCGGAACACCTCGAACCGAAATTATGTCTATCGAAAATATCATTAAAAGCCAATAAATCTTGAATTTCGTCAGACTTGAATAAAAATCTCTAAATATTCCTAAAATGTTAGTATCAACCCTTATGATTGAACTGTTCCTTGTTAATATTCAAAAATCACAGGATCTCTTTAAAAAAATATACCTGGGACCACTCAAATCATATGATATTAGTGTGTACACAATATCAGATCAATCTGTTGAACGGTCATTATTAGTTTCATTTCGTTTGAAACTTTCTGCTCTAACTACCTTGCCTTGAACTGAAGATTCGAAGTCGCCGTGAATTTGACAGCCAACACGCAAAATGTCACTAAAATTACAAAACCTTTTGAAAATAACTACAGATTTGACTGAAAATTGGCAAAAATACCTTAAATGTTGGTACCAATGACCATGCAAAGTTTTTAGTTGATCGGTCAATCGGTTCTAGTTTAAATTTCAAAAATCACAGGAAAAATGGTTTCAAATTTGAACCAATGGGTGGATTTGGCTGAAATTTATTATGATTGGGTACAATGTTGGTTGCAATGTCTTTGCTTAATTTCAAATTGATCAAATCAACCAATCGAAAGATAATTTTTTTTAAATTTGCACCAATCAGGGGATTTCAAAAAAATTAGGGTCTGCAACAATCAGAAATGTTACGTACTTGTGTGCAAAATTTCAGCTCGATCGAAGAAAAACTCTGACCTGTATATCGTCAGTAACAGAAAAAAAACAAAAAAAAAAACAAAAAAAAAAAACAGAGTCCGTGCCAAAAGAGCCAAAAGGAGACGCTCGCCTCGCTCGCTCAAAAATGTGCTCTGACTTTTGCAAAAAAAAAATGCTTTCTTTAAAATGCAAATAATTTCTAGAAATGAAATTATTTCGTGAATTGAAACGAATTATCGACTGTAATTCTATTCCATTCGTATAAATTCTCATGATTCTTTCTTTAGTCAATAAAAAACTAAAAATCGCTTTAATTTCTGCTTTCCAACAAGAATTATTTCAGAATTTGAGTAACTTATCACCATGAGCAGACGAAAAACAGTAATTATAAAAAGTCAGAATTAGTCACTTATACTCCCTATCTACTTTCCTAATTACAAATGAGCTGTTCTACTCGTCTGAATTGGCAATGAGTCGTCTTCAGTGGCACTTCGTCAGTGGAGGTTGGCGAGGGGTGGACGGTATAATGTTAATTGAAAACGTGCACCCCTGCGCTTGAAATAAGGGTTGTCATCTCGGCCACTATAAACTTCACACCCCCTCCCCCTCCCCCCCCCCCCCCTGCATCAAGCAGAGGAACTCGACTCTATTGATTTAGCTCTCGGTTGCTGGGGTTCATTGGATTCAGGAGAGATGTAGCAGTGCTTTAGTCTGATTAGGTGAATGTGATGTGAGAAACTCAGGTGTAGCACTCATTTTAAAGAAAAATATATTTAAAAAATGGCTTGTATAATATAGTTAACTTAATTTTCTTCTTCTGTTCCTCCCCTTCCCCCTCATCAACTTCCTCTTCCTCCTATTTCTTATAATTTCTATTTTCTGATAAATATTTATCTTTCGGGAGTTTCTCTGACTAAAATAAAATTAATTCATAAATTGTGTATTATCGTTGAGACACAACATGCAGGAAGGAACAAAAAATGAAATATAAGGTTAGCAATGATATTCAGAAAGTCTGAAAATTAATTTACAGTTCGTATATAGCTCAATTTACAACATTTGACACTGGAAATAAAATTGATGAATTTTATGAAAATATCTGCCCATAAACCTCTAGAAACGGTACCCATGTAGCTATTGTGCACAATTTCTGTACACTATTATAAGTTCAATGAGGAGAAAGTATATTCTTAATCACATCACATCAATAATCCCGAATATTATTTCAATTGAAGGCGTGTGAGAACTGTACCTTTGAGGAGAGAGGAGGGCGGCCTTCGGTGCGTCGTTAAACATTATAAAGATCACGGCAATCTGCAATCATAATATGATTTAAAGCGAATTCAACAATTAACTCATAGAATGAGTACTAAATGTCTAATGTGAGGCTTCCTAGAGGCAACTGCAAGAGATTTCGTGACTGTTTTGTGTTGCTGTTGCGTGAACAAGTTATCAGGATTCCAGGCCATTGTTCTTGCCAGAGTGCGGGAAACCACTGAAGTCAAACTTAGAACCATTTGACACAGAACACTTCTTGTTTATAGTTCGTCTTAGCGAGGAGATTTCTAAATTCCTATAGATTAAACATACCAATCATTTCAATTAAAGATTTCAAAATAGTTGACATGGACTTTGCTTTATGTCCAGAATTTTAAGTTTTAAATTGCTTTATATTCAATCATTTATAACGTTCCAAACTTGAATTCATTCCAAAGCTTCTAAATACTCTATAATATTTGAACTTGCATGCCCTTTCTTATAACTTCTTATAACTGTTATTTTTCCTTTGAAAAACTGTTTATAATTGATTTCAAACAAAGCTTTTCAAATCTTCAGGAAATATTTAACCTGAAAGTTAGACATTTTAATGTGTATAAATAAACTTAACTCGCTTTGAGGAAGGAATATAATCTAGTACCTATAAGACTCAATTTCTTGAAATATTTTGCGGTTATGTAGCTTTTACACTTTAGCTCAACCAATCGTGTCTCAAGACTTTTGCAAACGTAAAAATCGTAAAAACGATAATTTTATACCAAGAAATTGTGCCTTTTGCAAGGATTCTATTCGTTTCCTCTCGAGTCTCGACTTACAGAACCAATCTTTGGATGAAATTCTTTCAAATATTTCATTCCAGCGATTTAGAAAAGTAATAAAATTGTTCCCCCTCTTTGAATAAACTACCCGATCGCTCGAACGCTTCCTAGTCATTGTTTATTCCTGTTTGGATGAGCTCCTGGGGTGTTATTCGATTACATCAGAGAGTCTATAAACACCCCCTCATCTTGCCGTTTGTCATCGCATCAGAGTTAAAGTGTGACCCAATCAGTTAAGAATGCGGACCTCCCCTATCGCATGTCGGAGCTCAGTTATTCCATCGGCTAGGGGTTGGGGGGATGAGCAACCCCTCGGTTGTGTAATTCACACAACAAATACTCCACAAGTCAAAATATTGAATCTTTTCTTTACCTGGGTTTGGATTGAGTATGTAGGAAGCCAGCCGTTATACCTTACTGAACAGTGTAAACGTAAGAAGTGGATTTTTTTTGTTATTTGGTATTTTTTACAACAAACATACTCCAGGTAATGGTGCCTATTTATGTAGATTATATACCTCTTCACTCTACAAAACTAGATAAATTTGTTCCAATAATTTGAATTCGTTCCAAAACATTCGCTTCAATATTTGAATATCATAAACGATCTAAATTCTTGAGTATTTTTTTAAACTTGAACATTTTCGAATAATTTTAAATAAACAACGTTTTAAACTGTTAATTCCTATAAATTGTACTGTACAGAGATCGTGGGAAGGCCGCCCTGATAATATTTGAAATTTCACTATGCCTTCTAAAGTTCTAAAGTTCTAAAGGCTGTGCAAATTCATATTTTAGCGCGAACTTTTTCAAATTCAAGAATAATTTAGAACATTATTTTCGCATGCACCACATTGATCAAAGGAAAGCGACCACTATTATAATAGCTGGTCCTCTATGACCTCTGGTTTGGTTATTGGCTAACCCGATTACCTGGGCAACACCTCGGCGACGGCTTTAGAACCCGGATAGATATATGAAAGAGAGGATTTAGGGTCGGCGGTTTTCGCATGGTGTGTTCTTGAGGGTTTGTTAAACCCAACTTTATCTCGTTTTATTGTTCGGGTAATCATCTCGTTCATCTTGACAGGTGGGTTATGACGTGAGAGAGTTTTTTTTCACTGTCAAATCTCAATCTTGAAGGAAAAGGGGTGTGTTTTTTGTTGTTGATGGTTACATGTTTGTTTGTTCTAGATCTTTATTCTGTGATGATTCAATAATTAGGAGTCACTTGCACAGCAATTTAGACGAAAATAATTCAAAATTTGTATTTGTTTGAATTCAATTCATAGCTTGCACGAACTTCTTTTGTTTTATTTCAGCAATGCTAAATTATTGAATTGTCCACCCATTACGTTGGCACGTTGATGTGTCAGATTTATAACTTTATTGAGGTAAATCGATGTATTTTTGTAATGTGAGTGATTTCTCATCGTACTAAAGTAATCTCCGGAGCCTATACAATTTCCCAGGTACTCATTAACTATAAAATATCGTCAAAAAAGCAGAGAATCACAGCTATTCTGCGTGCCATTAAGATGGCGACGGCAACAATGAGATGACATCACATGCAACCTATTAATTGAAGGCCAACATTTTGCAATATCACGCAAATAGGGGTTAAAGTTTGAAGGCAGGAATACATGTGAAAACTGTAGTATGCTTTTCTCTTATCTGTTTAGATCAAATTGGACACACAATTGGTAGATTCTGGTATAAAGGTAGGTATAGTCTAAAAAATTAAACTCGAAAAAGTTAAAATTGGACACAACACGGAACTACAGATTATGACATGCAATATGGAGAGATCAAGCAGGTTTAAACATTTTCAAAAGTGTCTTTGTATTTGTTCGGGATTTGAAACTGTTGTCGAAATGACAAAGCAAGCCGTGTCGTAGGAACGTAATGCAATTTCGTTGGTCAAATCATAGTCAAATCAAGCAACGATTCAAGCTTCTTTAATTTGCTTTGTTTTATTCTGTGCATCTGTTCAATATCGCAAAATCATATTTGTCTTTTACAAAATACAGCGATTATTTAAGATAATTAGATTTGCATTTTCAGGCAGACATCACATGTGTCTGCTTCTGAATTTAAAATGTCGTTAGCAGAACTGATATGCAGAGAGTCTGCTAACTGTACATTTGCAATGAGTATTTCTTTTATATTTTGAAGATTTTGTTGAGCTGAGTTACGTGTAAGATACTAGGAAAACGCTCAGTAACGCGTTGATGAGCGAGCACGGGTACGTGCAAATTCTCGAAACGAAAATGCGTATACAACGCACAGAAAACATATACCTACATCCATATTGAATAGAAATATGATCACTAAATCAACATAAAAGTATACAATGCTTTTCATCGAAACTTTAAAATAGCATCTAAGCACCTGGTTCATAAAGCAAATCAGAATCAATTCAATTGGCACTGGAAAACATTCATTTCGATACTTCATTACTGACAGATATTAAAAATGTCAATAAGTTCATACGTTCTTAACTGATTGGGATGAAATTTTGTAAAATAAGAGACAATGTTTGTCTTAATGATCATGCAAAATATGAGTTTGATCAGAATTATCGAAGACCATTTTCATTTTTCAGCCTATCAGGAGATATTTATTTAAATTTTAACCAATGAATGGATTTCAAAAAAATTAGGTTCTTGGAACAGAAAAGGTTGTCTCTACACGTGTGCAAAATTTCAGCTCGATCGAAGAAAAACTCTGATCTTTATATCGTCAAGTAACAGAAAAAAAGAGTTCCGTGCCAAAAGAGCCAAAAGGAGACGCTCGCTTCGCTCGTTCAATAAGACAAAGTGAGGGATAATAATGTCAGAAACAATCTCAATCTCGGAAGCAAAGAGCATTGTTTGAGAAAACTTTGTTCTTAACATACAAAACCATCTTTTGACTCAATTCACTACTGTATTTCATCCTTACGCGGGCATACAAACTATCATTTCATCTTAAAATTAATAGTACTAACTCCATTGTTTAGAGGAAATTATGCCTGAAAAATATTACAAATTAACACAGAAGTAGCAGTTTCTGATCAGTGTTTATAAGAGACATTGTAACAACGGATTCATTACATTTTCACGGATGAAAACAATTTCCACCTACTCCAGAGTATTATACATACTTGAACTCAATACCAACCTTGTTGTCCAACAATTGGTACTGCACATGTGCAGTCAGTTGATCATCACTCAAGTGACTTTGCAAATCGAAGTAATTCAATACGCTTAAATTTGTAAAGTGACTGATGAAAACCCGAATGAAATCTTCCGAATTGAGAAAACAACTAAAATAATAATCATACTTTGAGGAATACTCGATCATGACGAAATCGTTACATCTTTATGTTGTCGTTTTGGATGTTGCCATAGTAACAATGTATCTTACAAACAACTTCATACAGGAAATAGTATAAAGCCGAGTTGTGCTGAAATGTCGGTTTTGCAACCATGTAGAAGGACAACACTCATGTAACAGAATACATTTAAGAATCTTCGCGACATTCTCAAATGCAGTTTCCAACATTTCCCAGAACATAATAAATGCAGTAGTGTTTTTGCAAAGCTCTTCATTGCATGCGCAGAAGTGCAACTCGGATTGCGCTAATTAGCCCCGAGCTAATTGTATGGAATTATCCATGCATTGTGCCCCCACACATGCATACTGATCCTGATGTACGCCGGCTTCCTGTAGACTGCGTTGAGCATAATGTGCACAACCATGCTGGCGAGATAATTTCAAAATAGACGTGGTGCTTAATTGTCGACACATCTTGATTAAGTATAACATTTTATACTGAAAACAATAGTTTGTTTAACTTAGAGCTGTCTGATAACTTATATCTTCTTTTAATTAAAAATTTCATGGTTGATGAGAATACAAATCTGATATGTTTTTACTTTTTGTAAACTACGATTTTCAATTTCTCAGCCAGGTATAACTAAATCAATATGTTTATTTTATTGTATGATTTTTAATTGAATGTCGTTGATACAGTCTTGTTGCTATGAGAGAAAAATTGTTTTGCTATTTTTGAAATGCAAAACTTATAATTTAGTATTATGTAGTTTTGCTCGGGCTTATACCTTGAAAACTACAATTTAACCAAAATAAACCATTTGAGAAATGTTCATTGCCTTTTTTAAATTAATATAAATAGTGGACTCACTTATTTGACTTTGTAATAGCAAACTGCACTTCACACCTCTTCATTTTGTCTTGAGCGACAAAATCTTTCGTCAACAAAACATTAAGAAAGTTTAAAGTACGAGGGTTGTTTTGTCTTCTCTGCTGTTTTAGTACAAGTGTTAAATAGGTCAACAGATCAGAGTATTTACTTGTAATAAGTACATACTTAGCTTTCTATCACTTTACTCATTTATTTACTTTCTCAATCATCATTAAATGGAAGGAATTCTTTAATGATTTTGATAATGCAACAGGTCGGCTAATGATCTATAATGGTTGTAATATTTATCAACAATTTCCTTTGAACTTATAAATAAATAACAGTTTCTTGACATGACGTTAAAGATATTGAAACTAGTTGGCTAATCATGTACGTCGGAGGTAGAAGGCCCGATGTCCATTTCAATGATTCATAATGTGAGGTCAAAAACATGTATCAATCCGCCGTTCCAAATTGCCACCAGTCATTTAGTAAGAGATGGCTTCAGTCAAATATTAGCTGGATGTGAATGATTCATTCGTTTGAACTTTATATCTTTTCTGTTTACATTAATAACCAAGTACTTCAAAATAAATCGTCGGCAAAATATGCAATGTGTGTGCATTCAATGCAATTCTTGTAACTAGGAAAACGCTCTGTTGATAAGTGAGCCTTCGTACTGCATCCGATTTGGTGTGCGGTTGCAAGTATCAGCTGCTACAGGCCTTGGACCACAAGATAGATGGTGTTAAATTTTAACCAATGGGAGGATTTGGCTGAAACTTTGTAAGATTGGAGACAATATTGGCCGTATAATGGCTTGTCAAAATTTCAAATAGATCGGACCAACCAACGGAGAGATTAAATTAAAACCAATCACAGAATCCCGTTCAAAAACGATCCCAGAGATACAGAGAATTACGTTAGTGTGTGTGCAAAATTTCAGTTCGATTGGTTGTGTGGTTGGACTAAGGACCTGAATTGTGCATGACGCTGGAATATTCAAAAGTTCAATATTGTGACAAGAACCGATCTGCGCCTCTCTTCCTGACGATAGTAAACCGTCTCAAATAACAAAATCCCAACAGCTTCTCGTGCGTTGAAAAAGATTATGATGCAAATTACTTTAATACGATTAATGTCCTCTTACAACTATGTTGATTAACTTTAACTACACATCGAACCATTCGAAAATCAATCGAACACGATATAAATCCGTCAATTCATTCGCTCATCCTCTCGATCAGGACCATCAACAAGACGAAGTAAAACCAGGGGCAGCTCGGTGTCACCTGGTAGCAAGATCGGATACCACTGATAACCACTTTCCGAACTGCCGACATTCCTCACATGGCGTCCCATTCGCCGGCTCATTAGAGAACGAAGAGTGTTCACGGATCATAATGGGACTGATTGCGGGTCCTTTTCCAGATCTTTTGTGTTTCTTTTCGATTTAAATAATTGTCTTGGGTGTCCTGATTATTGATGTTGTTCACAATCTTTCTCAAGTCCTTTTGGTTCGATGTTTTTTTTACATTAATTAATGCTCAATAAAAGAATGCGTTATCAATGTGATAAAAATAATGATGTAGATAAGGGTTGTTATTAATAATGTGGATCATTTGGAATGAGGCAGAAGGGAAGCAGCCAAATTAGGGTTGTCTATTACAAAGGTTAGTCATTGTAACCAAGTTGCTCCTCGAAGTGGTATAATGACGAAGTTGAATTTAGTACAAACATCCAATTGCACTTTAAAATTGTGTGTATAGAGTTACATTTAGTTTATTAAGGTGATACTAGCGCTCGGCCGTTTTAGAAAATTGAGAGAGAAAAATTGTTTCATAAGTGAGTGTAACTTTTACAGTATGTTCACATGATCAGTCTGATTGTATATTAGTAGCCCTTTTTAATTTTTGCTTATTGCATCGTTAATTAGGCGCCGGTTATTCAACAAAACCGCATAAAACGATGAAATTTGCGATACGATTGGAGACCAACCCCGTAAACCAATTGATCTCAAATTTTTATCATGATTAGATGAAAGACAAACTTAGGGTTATCCCTTGGCACATTTTTGAAATTTTGTTTTATACGGCGCCCAGGGAGACGAGAAAATAGCTAATTTTTCACCAAAAATACACTAATTATTACTAATTAACGAAACAAAAAATTAAAAATGTACCAAGGGATAACCCTAATTTTTTCTTTTATGTAATCACGATTAAAATTTCAAATAATTTGGTCTACCCATTTCGTCTCCAATCGTATCGCAAAAAGTGTCTACAAAAAGCAGCAAAATCGCTCGCGCTTGCAGCACCTTAAAGAAACTAATTATAGACAACGTAATTGTTTGGCATAAGAGTGAAATGCATTTTGTAAAATTGCGGTAATACCTATCCCAGAAAAAACACTCCGTGTAAAAATACCAGCCAAGTCTCTTTAACTATAAAAAAAAATAGAAGAAATCTAAAAATTCAGCACTGAAAAGGAGTGATATCAAAAAAGGAGCCAAGTCAACGAATTTTCCAAATTTTAATCGTACCATTGAAATAAAAATATCAACCCCCGAGAAATACTTAAAAAAAGGACTTGGCGCATCGTTTTTTTAAAGACACTTTTCTATCCTAAAAGTATAGGAAGAACTCTACAAGTATATTTTCCTGAGTATATCACATTCATTATCGACGAATCATACTACGTTTTAATATAACTAGTACTCTTACCTACTGGCAGTTTTGGTATTTTGTCAATATTCAGAGGAAATAAACGGATAAACGAATAACGAATAAACGGAAGCGGCCTAGTCTATTCGTTATTGCCACTATTTCTAGGGTCATATTAATCAATCATACTTCTCAATATCGTGACTGAGGGAAATAGCGAAAGCGCTCATTACAAGAAGGCCGTCAATGAGATTTGTATAAGTGACTAGTGCACTGAGCCATGCTGCTCAAATAATTACTGACTAGATTTTTATCTAAAGTAATACGTTATGTAATTTATGAATTTTTTTGGTATAAAATGTTAATTAATAGCAATTAATTACACGGCGAGAAGGTTCCAAGTATAATGCTGTAGTAGGTATGTTGATGTACCCACAAAACTATAGGTACCTACCAATCACAAACACAACTGTTCTGTATTTATTGCTTGTAAGACAATGCTATGTTTCTTTGCGTACTTATATTTAAATTTAAAATATTTTACAGAATGTTCAATATTTAATTTGAAAGTTTTGTCCCAATTTTTCTAGGCATTTCTGAACTACGTAGTATGTGAGTGGCTTAAGCTTAAGAATAGAAAAATGTCTTTAAAAAAACGATGCGCCAAGTCCTTTTTTTAAGTATTTCTCGGGGGTTGATATTTTTATTTCAATGGTACGATTAAAATTTGGAAAATTCGTTGACTTGGCTCCTTTTTTGATATCACTCCTTTTCAGTGCTGAATTTTTAGATTTCTTCTATTTTTTTTTATAGTTAAAGAGACTTGGCTGGTATTTTTACACGGAGTGTTTTTTCTGGGATATCACTTCTTTTGTTAGTTTATACATACAGCTTGTAGCACATGTCCGAGCAGGGACTAATTTCTTTAAAAAAATACGCCTCAACCGATTTGGTTACTATGAAAAGTTGCGTTTGGTATAAGATGACAATGATTATCCAAGAAGAATAGCTTAAGTTTCGTTATAATCGATCCAGCCGTTTTCGATACATGACGTCACTTCCGGTTTTGAAATAGCGGCCGAATTCCGGTATAGGTAATAAGAAAACAATCTAGTTTTATCTAGTTGATACCTTCATGAACGACCATCTGAATTCCTAATCCCTATATTTCCGTAAAATCGGTCATGCCGTTTGTAATATATGACGTCACTTCCGGTTTCATTTAGTGGTTCCTGCCGCCATTTCCGGTACCATTAATTTATTTATTCATTTTTCACAATTGATTTTTCAAATAAATAGCAGAATGAATACGCAGGAGCTAGTTCAGTTGCAATCGGTACAGGCGTTTTAGATATATGACGTCACTTCCGGTTTCAGGAATGGCGGCCGAGAACACTGCTACCTTGAATATATAAATTGTATTGTCTATGTTACAATGTAAGTTAATTATGTACGTATTTTAAGTATAATTTGTTGAAATAAGTTAAATATTGCGTATTTATGACGTCACTTCCGGTTTAGAAAATAAGAAAATAATATTTTTTTTATTGATACTTCATATAGATGACCATCTAAATCGAATGGCGCTAATTTCGTTCTAATCGGTCCAGACGTTTTTGAGTTATGACGTCACTTCCGGTTTCAAAATGGCGGCTTCCGGTTGGTTTTATAAAAAGGCACCTCAGACGCCAAAAGTGCACATGTGGTAAAAATTTCAGGTCGATCGGTTCAGCCGTTTAGGCTGTGGCGGTGATAGCAACGTTTCCTGATATCATCATCAGAATCAGAAAGTGGTGTAATTTCACTGTTTTCTCGGCCCTCTAGCTCGCAAACGGCATAACATATTGTTCCCTAATTTGGTATATGTAGTGGGGTGGGCCATAGCTCGAAATTAAGATATATCGCAACAATGTGAGATTTTCCAATTTTAAGATCCAGTAGGCCGAAAATGCCATGTTGTTGCTTACAGTAAAAGTGGTTGGTCTGCTCCTCAGTTTATTAGTCATTTACGGTATGTTGAGTGAGTGTGAGTGTACGGTACGACTTGGCTGGGTGGAGCGACCGCTCCACTAGATGTATAGGCTAAGTATAGCCATACAAAGTTTTTCATGGTAAAGTTTAAAACTATTAAAATCATCCAACTGCAGATAAAAATTATCTGAATGAAAAATTGCAATTACTAATGTACTTATAGTTAAGAATGTTGTGTACCTTGTGTGTTGTGTAGCTTCAAATTGAACTGGTCTTAGCCAATTTTTCTCAAAATTGTTGTAAAGGACGGCGATGCTAAAATATTGTAGACAATATGAAAAAAAAATAGAAATGAAATAAAATGTCTACATATTTGCTGTATGAAACGAAACATAAATAACTACATCATGCACACATAAATTGCATTGTTCATTACGCCAAGATCAATACACCCATAAAACGAGCTATAATTACATCTAATAAATAAAATCAAGTATGAAATAAGCACATTTCTCCATAATCCTAAAAAGCTAATCACCTGAAACATGTATTCTCTGCGCGTCGATTTAATTGGTATCGAGTAAACCTCATTTGCTTTACTAAACCGTACTAATTAGTCGATTATTACACAAGATGGCTGCATTTATGGCTCTGACATATCACATTGCGGCCTACAAAACTAACTCGTGACGTCAAATCCTGATTCTCACTTCCAAGTAAATCCCTTGCCTTAGCAAAGCAAGAGGAACAAGATCATACCACGAGAGAAGGGGAATGGAATCTACATAAATGGGCTCCAGTTCTTAGTTATAACAGCTTTATATTTGTGAAATGTTCTTTTATGATAAAGGGTTCAATAATTTAGGTTTACCGACTTCAAAGAAAATTTACATAGGTACAAAGTTTGACTTCTTTATAATTTTTAACAGTTTATTAACTGAAAGCTCAACTATGAGCTTTACCCCCAATTTCCCTCAAAATTTTGACGGCTGTATATGAATTTTTTTAAAAATTCTTTAGTTGTCAAAAGTTATATTTGAAGTCTATTGCATTGAGCTTTCTTTTTTATAAATGGACTTGACAATTTAAAATCTGGTATAGGTAAGTTTTGTAAATACTCCAAAAAGCTAACGCGTTTTTTATAGGTTCAACACCTTCGTAGCACATAGTACAGAGAATAGAAAAATAAACATCGGCAAAAATGGCTTAAATTTTGTGGAATTTATACGTCGAAACAGCTTTTAATAATTGTCAATCGTCCTCTTGATGTACAAAGTATAGTGCTCATAAGTTAACTTTTCATAACTCAAAAGTTGTTAAAAAGTACAATTGAATAACATATTTAATAAAGGGCATTAGTCCCTTGTTGTGATTCAGAGAAACAGTGATAACTGTCCTGGACTGATGCCCTTTCCTGGAAAATTTCGTAAATTAAGTGCGGATTTTAGCCATTGGAGTACTGGGACTTACGCACTTTCTTGCTAAAGTGTGTCTATACATGCTAAGAGACGATTTTTTTTAAAAAGTCGAATTCACTATTTTTGGACTAATGCCCATTCTTGAATAAGTGATTTAATTCGAGCGTTTCTTCTCTCGTGAAAATGGATATTTGAATGGAACGTATAATGATACTTTCGAAGCGAATGAAGACATGATGGGCGTGCATTTGGATTTATCCTGCATGGCACATATGGGCGTGGTGCTGCGAGTAATAAATACAGTATTATTCTATGATTGAACCAGTTTGCGAATACCACCGACCATGTTTGAGCATTGCGTTTGGCCTTCTTTTATACATGGTGGAGCGACGGATGGTGTAGGAGATTAGCTGCTATAGTGGAGGATTCATGGAGGTAGAATATAGTTGGTATTCTGGGATTGAATTAGCTACATGTATACCTACAATTGAGAGAAGGGATATACACATAAAAGTTTAATTTTCTTTATATTGACGTCATGGATATTTTTGAGATTTTATAGTTTAATGTAAGATCATGACGTTTATACAACATTGTTTGCAACATATTTACAAAATATTTCAGTCATTGGAGTGAAATATTTTTGACGCTAAATTACAAGTTTCATCTAAATGTGTATACTTTTTCCAAGGATGGAGCATTTTTTGTGTAGACACTAATCTCCTACTGCAAAATTATTGAATATCCTCAAGCAAGGAATGAATTAGGTAATATAAGTATTAGATTTTTTTGTTTTGGAGATATGGGAACGAGAATTAGGTATACTTTCGGTTAGGTAGTACCTATTAGTAATTGAATTTATTATAATTTAAAATAGTTTAAAATTGTATGAAAAAGGATATTTGGATTTAAAAAAAAACGTCATAAGTTGCTTGAAATCTACTACAATCATATATTTTCAGTTATAAACTATAAAGGCAGCATTAAATTCGTTGGCATACACTATCACTACAAAGATTTTAAAAATTATCTTCTTTGACTTTTTTCTGGAACTTTTCAAACTTGTTACAAATCCACTAAATTCTTCCTTCATTGAACTCAAAACTATTATTTTGGAACGTTTTCATATGGAACGTTTCAAAATTGTTTGAAATCCACATCCTTCTCCACATTATTTTCTCTCCAAGAAAGATCAATTCCATTAATAGTTTGAATAATATAATTTAAATTGTACTTTTTGGAATTATCAAAGATCTTCTACACCAGCTGTTTACATGACGAAACACCTAAAAGACGTATTCAATTACAATGCATCATTCTCTAACAGCTTTCCTTCTACAAACACGTGGCAAGTAGAAGTAGAAGAATCTCTATTCGAGAATCTAGGTTCAGTCGCATATTTCTAAACTGAACTCCTCGTGATTAATGAAGATCATAGAGGTCTAATGATAGGTGGATAAATGTCTGCGTTGATCGCTCTCTGGGGACCGATCACAAGGTCGTGGACTCTTTTCTACCGCATTGTTGCCGAGGATGAGTAAATATAGATGGCCGTGATCAATAAACGAGGCCGTGATCAATTATAGATGCATTGTTGTCCAGGATGAGATTTTGTTTAGAGGGGACCGATGACGATTAATCTAGGTATTGTTGACGAGAAGGCTGTGGATAAGTGTGTATTGTTGGAGAGTTTTCGACAATGGAAACGTTTTGCGGGTTTTGAAAATGTGACTTTCAGGTGATTTTGACTTTGCGGACGATATATAAGTGAAAATGTTGTAAAGAAAGCCGCCAAAAGGGCTGTAAATAACTATATTATTGATTTGTGCTTGTTGTGGAATAGGATCCGGGGCCATATTCTATAACTTTAAACTTCCCGATTCTGCTGGAAACCGATTCACGGCACGGCCATTTGGATGAACGTTGCACCGAATCAGATTTCACCATGAATAGATATTTTAAAGTTATAGATTGAGGCCCTTTTTCGACAGGGGTATAGAATCAACATAAAAATGCACCAATTCTTGAAAAGTTCCCATTGACGTCCGATGGCTGCAATACCTTTTCTTCTATGCGGACTTTTGACAACTTAAAAGCTTAAATAATGCTATAAATGGAGCTTGTTTATGTAGATTCTATCCCCCTTCTCTCGAAGTATACGACGGACGTATAGTAAAGGTATTTTAATTGAAATTATATTAGATTATATAGCCATGCTAATTTATGAAGACACACTGACGATTTTGATGGCCTCTTCTTAAAACCAATTGAAGGCTGTTTATGTGTAGATACTTCCTGAAAATGTGAGGTTAAGATTTCATTGTAGCATCTTTGGCTCAATGCAAGGCAAATGGTTTTTCTACCATATTTGAATTTACCAAAATATTCAAAATGGTTTGAAAAGAAATTTCAGAAACGTTTCTTCCAACAGCCTTTTTCTCACAATACATTTCAACAACTGAATAATGAATACTGCGCTGAATTCATTAGCAAATGATTCAAATTATGTTCAAAAATTACGATTTTTTCAGGAACGATCGTAAATCGTTTCTATCCTTCTGCAAAATTTGCCTTCTGCTGTAAAGTTTCATTGCATAAAATAAGTGATTACCTACTAAGTATAGTATTTATTTCCACTCTAGAGGAATCAGATGAAGATGGTGAAATGATTTATTACAAGGAGAAATAGAATCTACACGAAAAGGACCCATTTATTTGAATATTAGCCATTTTAATAGAATTCGCGAGTTGTAAAAAGTTCACTTCGAAGTCTTGTAAACCGGAGTGGTTGAGCTTTGAAGCAAATTTTGACAACTTTAAAGCTGATACAACGTAAAATACCCCCAAGAATGGATCCTATTTATGTAGATTCCATTGCCCTTGTTTCGTCGTACTTGTATATAAAGATAATAAGTAGGGAAGAAAATTTAATAGTAAGCATAAAAGAAAGTATTTAGGAAATCGACATCATATACGATTTCTTACAATTTCTCGAGCACATATTTGTGCAGTTCGTCAGAGGCTCGTGTTAATCGTTAGTCACTCCCGACACAGGGGACAGTCACAGAAGCAGGATGTTTTGGACTTGGTCCATGCCGCCTGCTCGCTCAGCCTCGCAGCATCTCGTTAGCTCCTTCTGACGAGATGAATCTGACACCGCCGACGACAGCACGCCGCCGAACACCTCACTGCAGCTCATTCATACTAGATGTCATACGGCCATGTTTGTCCGAATCAAATTGAATATTGAATAGGTGCTCCCCAAGATATATAAGGTCTGTTCGTTTACCCTGCCAAATCTGCCACAAACTGCCAAAACCTATAACTTTATACACATCATCCCGAGGAGGTGTATAGCTTGTGACAGTTTTCTGCAGATTTTGGCAGATTAAACAAACAGACCTATACAACTATTGTTGGCGAATGGATGTAAATGCAATATTCTGTACTACCTCACTGTTAGAAAGCCGGAAGTCAATTTCTATGATTCTATGAAACAAGTAATTCTGCTTTTATCCAATCATATTTGTAATTGTGACATGAGTCAATTGTAAGAGTATACTTCAATATAAATTTATGTGTTGATATTTTGTCAAATGGCAATTGATAAAACTTGATTACATCATTCCAAAAGTGTACAATGCAAAATCGAGAAAATTGAGTTCCGGGCGTGTAATTTTGAGGTACAGAACTCTACTCTTAACCCTTCTGGAAAGTCTATATTATAGACTTTCTTGAAGAGTTAAGAGTATAGCTGCACCTTACACTTCATTTGGAGGTTAAACAGTGCCATTTTGTAAGTCATGCTGGAAAATTAATTCTCAAATATGCATTATTACTGATGTTTCTATACCTATTATTACGATACCTTATTTTGAACTTTTATTGCCTGTGTATGTAAATACGTAGTAATTGTTAAGTAAACTTACAATGGTGTCGCTAAAGAAGGTGAGGTTATAGGTTGACTTGAATTCACGTACATTACATTTAATTAATTGCTTTCTTTGCATTAATTTAATAGTTTAATTATATACGAGGCCAATCATATCATTATTGTGTTACTAAACAATTACAGATCACATAAATGGAGCCGCTGCTGATGCCATAAAGCTGAGCTGACAAGAAATGAAGAGATAATCATTCAGTGATTTTGCTTTGATTTGTCAAGTGAGTTTACCTTGCTCGCAGTTGTAAATTGTGGCGTTGGTTGTCTTTGTGTCATGGCTGTATGTCGAATGAGTTGAGTGGAGACTATTGTAATCTTGATAGTTGTTAGTTTAACTAATGTATAAAAAATAAAATAATCAATTAAACAGATAGAACGCTGTACCTTACAGATAGAAGTGTCGAAGCTCATTTCAATGATTCTTGAGGTAAACTAAAAAATCAGTTCACTCTTCCTTCGTCCAAACATATTTGGGATGGTGACATGAGTAATTTTGTAAGAGAATACTTTAATTTAACTATATTTGATGTCTTCACTTAAATTGTAATTATTATAGTGCTATTACCTAATTTCACAAATGTGTAATGCAAAATCGAGAAAATGGATTTCAGACCTTCTACCCTTGTGGTAATGGAATGTATGAATGTATTTTCTATCTGAATACATCGAGAGAAGGGGAATATAGAATCTACATAAAATCTTAAAATGTCTTGGTATATTTACTTTTTAACATCAATGTAATAACAAAAGTAAGGGGGTTCCAGGGTTACGGCATAGGAATGAGAATTTGCTGTAATTCACACCAAAGATTAATGAAACCATATTACATACAACTAGCAAAAATATTTGCCCCTTGGTATGATATAATTAGATATTCTTGATTGAAGATCATCTTTTCCCCCATAAGATAACACAGGGAGACATGAAATCGTCCCGGAAAATTGGTCTTAAATTGCTCCTAAAACCGCAAGAGGAATGACAAATTATTGAAAATAGTCTCAAATTAAAGATAATAATTTTTAGAATAACACTGCCGTTTGAAAATATGGGGTCACGGGCCAAATAAGAAAGAAAATGTGTACAATGTGTGAAATTTGCCATAAATCTGGCAACGTTGCACTACAAATATAAATTATTATGGGATAGTTTAATTGGAACTTCAATTAAAAACATATAATTGGAGCACACGGTAAGATATAAATGTTTTATGCTGTTGTTTGAGGCATTGCTTCATCAGAGATTTGTATGAATTACGGCGAATTCTAAGCCCCATGGCTGGAGCAGTAGGGTTAATGGACAATTTAAATGATATTAAATAAATATATCTTCACAATATCTTCATATCTTCATTCCTTTTCTAATACATGTCTAAAGATGAAAATACATCTATTATGAAAGTATAGGGAAAATCAATACTGTTATTAAAACCAGACAAGTCGGGCCGAAGACCATACAAGACTTCATTTATGTAGATTCTATTCCCCTTATCTCGTGATACAACGGTCAAGGTCAAAGCAACACCTGTAGACTTCTGCACGTCGCGATTCTGCGCTAGAGCGGTGGACTCGCATGGCAGCAGTGTGGTTTGTCAAAGCAATGAACTAAAAGAGTATCAACTTCTAACAGCAAGCTAGTTGATTTATCTACAAATTACAGAAACAAACATTTTAATGATACCTCGGGACCACACACACCACACATGTGGCACACTCCTGGCCAAGCCAAGCTCAGAGATGTCACATGCTGTGTATACTGTGGACAGGATAAACTGTGTCACACTCTGTGTATGGGAACTAATATATGGGTTATATAGAGAGAAAATGTCTCTATAAATAAATTAAATTAAATTAAAATGTATTATTTTCTTTTCAATTTTAAAATTCAATTTGTAGGCTATGAAATGTATCAAAATATGTATTCACAAAAGACGGTTATACAAAATAATTATGAAAACAAAAGTTCTTACTTTTTATTTCAAAGTAATATAAAACATGTGAAAGAAAGTTGGCAGCACTGAGTAAGGCTTCGTTAGGCATAAGACAATGGCATACGATAAATAAAAAATAAAATTAATTACATAAGGCCCGGTAATACCAAAGTTAAATTGTGCTGGATTAACTAGCTTTTGGATTAAATTCAACGTTTTTAGTAATTTTGAGGTATCTGATTGGCTGTTTAATCCTGCTCAGATTAACTTTGGTGATTGCGGCCCTAAAGTGTTGATTTAATTAACTTTTTTTTAAAGAAATTGATACGAAAGCTAAATTGTTTGTAAGTGACATAATTTGTAGGCAATCTTACTGTACAGGTACAGGCATTTTTAAGTAAACTCACAGAAAAAAAAAATACGAGCACACAGTAAAGCTCTATAATCTTAAAGTTGATTCATATGGCAATGAGATACAATGTGATGTGACCTCAGTTTTTATTTTTAGCGGTCTAGTTTTAGTACATTTTTATCATCACAAAATGTTCAGATATATAATATGTTATAAACCTCGATGGTCTTAATGTTTAAAAATTATAAATATTGCCTTAATTCATACCAATACCTACAGTCATAATGGTGCCATTTCTTACCGTACCTTCTACACAAAAGCCATACAAAATAATAATAGCGAAATACATTTAGCTGGATTACTGTTTTCGTTTGAGCAGTTAATTTCTATTTAACTATAATTTTAGACTCGTTGTGTCACAAGACAGACAGGTGGTTAAAACCTTAAAGTCACTAATATTTATGGATGCACTTTAAACAGACATAAAACTAAACAAACAACTCTATAGGTCATTTTATGAGGAAGAAGAAAATGTTATTTCTCGGCAACAAGATGTCATTTCAAAGCAAACATTCTGTTAATTATTCCTGAGACGTCTCCATTACAGAAACATTACTTTGTAAATGATCATTAATTAATGTAATCGTGGTTAAATATTCAATTACGCTGTTACTTGGAACTCCCCTGTTCATGAGTTGCTGCTCTGCGAAGCGTGGGATATCAGATGGAAACATGGCCCGATGTTGTTGTTCAGGGATATTGTCAATATATTTTATATCGTAGCACAAGAGCTCTTCAAATTTCTGATTATTTGTTTCAAAATAAAAAAAAATAATACAATGTGTGTTTCAATGACTGTGTAAAATGTTAAGCAACTTGATAAAGGGTGTGACTCAGCTATTCTGACAATTTGTTTTAAAAATAATCAGATAATGCTGAAAGTGTCTGTGTGCCAAATTTCAGGTTGATTGAAGATACGGTCTAACCTGTACAGTATACGAATAGAAGGAAAATTAAGATAATCGGTTTGTACAAAGATTTGTAACAAGAGACTTTGCAAGTCCGAAGAAGCATTGCAAACATAACTTTGGATAAATTAATACGCTTGTGTCATTAGCATGTCACAAGATCTTTTAAAATATGTTGTAAAGTCACAAAGGAATTAAAATCGAGGTCAACGTTCACGTCTTCTCTGTGAATCTATTAAACTCTCCTAAAACTCACACTATTAAAACGTTATTATGTAAACCCGATTGGTGGAGCATCTTTGCTTCTAAGTGGACTTTTTGACCACATAAAAGCTGTAAAATCTCATAAATAAGCTCAATAACTGGAGAATTTTGTATGTCAGGCTTACTGCAGGTGTCACGGATTTGTAGTCACATTTTGTAGTTCTGAGATCATTGAGATAACGTATTAGCTTGCAAATTAAAATTGGGCCACCTTTTTAATACAGAAGAGTTAATTGCTTTTGCCCGACACTAGAATTGTTTAAATGTGATAAAAGCACGTTACTAGCACCAAAGTTGACAATGTTTGAAAGAGAACTTGGAAAATTTGGATATTTATGGAATATCTGTACTATAACCGCCATCTTTTTTTTCAAAATTAACAAAAATAAATATTTACGTCCTACCTACCCGATTGCTTTTAAAATGTATATTATTTTGTAGGGGCAATAGTCGAAGTAGGAATGAAATTATCATAAAATGATTCCTCGTGGAAGTTTTTATTGTGGGATAACGTGGCAGGATGATACATTATTTTTAAAAGTAAAGACGTCGAAATACTTTCAGAATAAAATATTTTTGTGCTCAAAAAGTTCCAGTGAGATGTACAATATCCACCACCTTCTTGAAGCACTCTCTAGAAGGGAACGAGAGAGTGCTTGAAGAAGGTGGTGGTACAATCACTTATTGAATGAGAAAAATGCTCTTTCGCCCCTTTGAGTGCAGTAGTTTGTTGCCCAATTCGTGTTTTATGCATGTGGTACCGCTCAAATTGTCAACGCTTCTAACTCATTTTTTTTTAAAATGTGAGTTAGCAACCTTTGACAGTAAACCCATCATTATTAATGTACACTATAGCCAGAGTAAAAACGGTATTTTAAAGAAACGGACTGGCTGATAAAGATTTGTTGGTATCATCCGATGAAGTCTATACTAACTTGTCATAACTCCATGAGGTGAACTCTGATCTCATTACTAATAACAAGGATAAATTGTCAAGGAACCTGACTATATAGCGGCCAATCTGTTCCATCAAACACCGTTTTTACTTTGGCCAAGTGTACTCTCGTGCACTAAAGTGACTTCACACGTGCTCGCTATCAACGCTCACAACGCTCAGCACTTGGTTCAGGACTCCCATGAACTCTGAAATCTCTGGATAAGGTCAGGTTGAACAAATTGACCTCGCTTTGGGCTGATAATTACTTCCTCGACAGAATACCTTCTTGGATCTATTAATTGATGGCTGGGCGGACCAACCGACTCTTGCTCACTTCGTAAGTGTCAAAACTGTTAATGAGACACATTAAAAGCGGCATGCAATGTTTCAAAGATGATCCTATCAATACAATAAATCCTTCTTATCTTTTTATAATCAAATGTATTATAGAAAGAAGTCGGATTTGGCAGGGACATTCTTACTAAAAAAATCTGAATTATTTATTTTTTAATAAACTTATGTCGATTTAGAAAAGTATAGTAATGACAATGTACAAGGATAATAATAAATAAATTGACACTTACTCTGAACATGGACTTTTCTAACAATACCCAATATTTTGCACCAGAAGGTTGGATCTTTAAAACAATACAAAATATCTGTCCAAATTAGTATTTCAATTAATTTTAAATACATTTATTTTGTAGAGATGAAAATGATATTACAGAGATATTAGGCATTGAAACTCCCAATCGCATAACCATAACAAGTCAACAACAGTAACAATTATTATTGCAGTCTCTACCAAAAATATCTTAGACCATATATTGTTACGACCATTTTGAAAACTTCATAACAAAATACTTGTTTATAATCATTAAAAAATCACAAACTAATAATTGTATGTCCTTCCAAAATATCCAGCCCAGTTAGGTATATAATTTATATACACCTTTTTTAAATTGAAGTAAAAGGTTGACTACGATGTTCATTACAGCGCCTAAACAAAATATGTAGAACTTACAAATTTACAAATGAGTAAATCTGTATTCTTCATGATTGACGCAAGCGACAAATGTTCGCCATTACTCTCGCAACACTCTGAGCGTAAACCTATTAAACCACTCTGTTCAGTCATTGCATTTGCAACAGGTGTAAGCGTATGCATCACTTGTCTAACGCAGCGTATATCAAGTGAGTAAGTGTATAAGTCTGCAGCATCATTAGGCTAACTAGCTACGCCAATAACTAGACATTTGCTCCTCGTTAGTCAGATGGATATCATACAGCTACGTCATACGCTCAACTCTTTGAGCGCGGTTATAATTGGGGGCTCAACGGAGTAACAAGCTGAAGGGGGGGGGGGGGGCTATTTTTGAAGTGATGCCTTCTTTGGATTCCGTTAGCCGTTTATGGCTCACTCCAGTCCTTGTTTTTGTCTAGTGGATTTATAGTAGGAGCGATTATGTTCCCTAAACTAACAACCAAATTCTTATGCAAAGATCAACAACTTTTTTTTGTTAATTTTCTTCTGGATTTTGTTCCTACATTTTTGGTTCTAAGAGGATTTGACTGCAATATCAATTAAATTAATTGGATAGATCAGTTGCATAATATAAATCGTTTTTAAAATCAAAAATTTACAATCAACAATAAACTGTAGAATACACAATAGTAAATAATGGAGCCTTGATTGAGGATACCCGTACACTTACATCTACTGTTTGATCTCTTTATATTATAAAAAACTATTATAATGTTGCTGTAAAACAATTATGTAAACAATGATTATGAGAACTAAAAGCAAAGCCTTAACTGATACTATAAAATTGATACTCCGTAACCTCCAAAATGAGTGAAAAGGAGATTTTACGTTCTTCTTCTCAGCATTCGTTCTATTATATTCTCGTTTTCTTCAGCAACTAGTTTTCTTTTTTCTATCCCCTTTACTTCCAAATAAAACTCAAAGGCATGTTTTTGTCCATGGACGAAACCAAAGATAATGTAACTATTCGTCCCTTGAGAATAAACCCTCTAAAAGACTGTGTTTTCAACTATTGTGCGTCATAAATAGAGTCGTAAATAGTCATAAAGATACGTCTCTATCTTTGAAGTGCTATTTAGGTTGATGTGACCGGACATGGAATGGGCATGGAAGATAGCTCCACAGATAACTACCCAATTATGACGCAACACCGGTTCAAATTGTTTCAAATCAACTTCAAGAAGCATGCCTTCAATGTACGACTTTTCCCAAGAAATGGTAACCCTTCTACCGGTTTAGAGTTTAGTTTCTATATGTATGTATGTTTATTTTTCTACAATTTGTTACATTGAACAGGTGGTAGAGGTCTTAATACTAAATATTTTCTAGAATCTAAGTCAAATTAAAATACAACTAAAACAATCTTATAGGTTAAAGTAATTTATATAAATTAATAAAAATAAATACTTATATACTTACTTACTTACTTACTATATGTTATAATGCGACCACAAAGTGACCAATGTAGATACTAAATATGTGGGGTGTTGGTCAAATACCATGCTATCACTTCACACGTTTACTTTTGCGTTGTGGTTGATAAGCAATGATTATTTCAGTTATTGTTGTTAAACGTTTAATTGCTCTTAATTACTAACCACGACAGGACACTTGACTGCAATTACAGGTTGGATATACATTAAATGCAGATTACTTTCTATTTTGTACAAACAATTCACTCGAAAAGTTGGATTCTGTCAGTGGAAGTTTTTGAATGAGTAGACACAAGATCTTGTCCTGAGATAATTCTTTAATTTATGTTCAATTACTATTTTCACTTAGTTTTTCTGTTGGTGTTTGAATTCGTAAAAATTATAGGTATGTCTCGATTTTGAATTCTTCATTCAAAACATTCGAAAAACTTTTTCACACCATTTGGTTCTATTCTCTGAGAAAATGTTCATTCCTTTCAATAATTTCATCATATCTTTTTCTTGCAATACTCACCTTATTTTGCAAATCTTTATTGTTAGAAACACATTATATTTAATAATTGAAATAATTGGTCTGATATTCGGATATTTTTTCTCCAAAATCTAGCATGACACACATATTTAATTTAGTTACTAATTAATTCAGGCTTATTCACAGTGACATATGAGTTGTGTACACCCTCTTCTCCTTTCCTCGTAATTCGATGAAATCTAGACCTGTCATTGTTGAATTAATCCATGCAATTCGAACACTGGAGAGGGTGAACTTCTGATGTCAAGTTGATGTATAAAGTGCGATCTTCTGCCACCAGAGCGCTGCAGGGAGCACTCAGCGTCTCTGATGAATGATGCTGTGGACCAGTGTTGACTCGTTGTTTCCATGACAACGGAAGAGATGACGACAGATTGCACTTCATGCGTTCCATTTTACACGGTTCAGTTGAAGCTCAGTAGCAAACGAACCATTATTTACATAGACGATTTATATTGGCATTATTTTTTACAAATTAAAAGATTCTTGTTGGAAAAAAACTCTTGTTTTGCTTTAAAATCTTTTTCAAATGCACTCGTATTGAATTCCAATCGGTTTTTACGTTATGTAAACGGAAAGTAAAAAAGACAGGAGCTTGAACTGTCTTATGGACAACAAAGTGATTATAGCTATACACAGGTCAGTGATGTAAGTTGACCATTGCATTGTTGTTGCATTTATGATATTTGAGTCATCATTCAGAATGCAAAGCTTTATTGACTACGACTTATCAAATATGACGAATGAATTTCAACTTTTAATAGAAAAAAATGCAGAATGCAGAGGATTTTTTTCTCTCTGCACTCAATAAACCCTTTTATAAGAGAAATCCCTTCCCTTGTTTTTGTCTTCAAACTTACGGGAATACTCTCAGAAAGTAATACTAAAAACATAATTTATATGTAAGTTGCTTTTTCCAAATTAACTCCAATTTTCCTCATTATCACTGAAATCTTCACACCCCTTTTTAACATACTTCTCTTTTTAATTTCTCCGTACTGTCACGCTTTAAATCTACATTTCAGGGGTAATGAATATTAACATCCATAAAACAATTCCCAAAAGAGTAATTTTTAAATTAAATTAAATTAAAACATGTCTATAAAACAATAAAACTCACCCTCTGCACTCAAAAAAACCTTTTATCAACCCGATCCGCAACACGTAATATAAACTTTAATAACCCAAATGAATAAAACCCCCTGGGTTAATTTGTGTGATTGTTTAGAGCAAGGTCTGTGTAACAAGGGGTTGCTAGCAGATAGGGGTATCTTGTTAACAGATCGGGGGTGGAACTAGGGGGATGTTTATAACAGGGGGAGGGGGAAGGGATGAACGCAATGTGTGCGGTCGTGTTATCTAGCACGTTATTAACATCTGTGCATAGGGGAAAGAGGGGCAATATTACACCACGGGGTAGTTTAATCACGTGACACGCCCACTGGCCAATCGGGTTCAGTGATGTCTTGTTAATATGGGGATGATTATGGATTGGGGTGATAGAATTATGATACGGTGGATTTGTATAATAATCATTTGTGTTATTATTGGACTAAACACGTCAATCAATGATATAAGAGTATTATTTACATAGAGTTAAGATATTTACAAGAGAAGTCAAATGACTTGTAGTTTAAAGTTGAGTGGTTTACTATTTTACCACTAGAGAAGGTGAATAGAATTCATATAATTTTTCTAAAGCTTTTAAATTGTCAGTTCACTTCTGCTGAATGTTTTTATATTATTAAGTAGATGGACTTTCCCAAGAATGAGTCCCTTTTATGTGGATTCTATTCCCCTTCTTTTGTGGTACATAGTACTTGTACTTATAATAGACTTGGGTTTGAAGTGACAACTTATGAACAGTTCAAGAAGTTAATAAGTGTGAACATCATAAATGAAACTTAAACAATGAACATGATGAATAGATAACATGCGTATGGACATGATAAACTTAGATGAACATGAATTTGAACAGGGACAGATAATTATGAACAATATTTTGTTGTCCACATAGGTACCTATTATTTCTTGATTATGTGATGCTGCAATATCCGAATAAATATTCTGAAGAAAATATTTTTAAGAATTCACAGTTTGATTAAAAATTACTTGTTGATTGTTAAAAACTTGAAAAGTTGGAAAGGAAAACAACATTATATCTGCTTTTTCACGTGTCTAAATTAAATTTCAAAACGTGATACCCCATATATTATAATAATAGTTTGAATAAATTGTAATTATGATCTGCGAACTTGATTTTATTGAACGTTTTATCATTGAGTTATAGTTTTATAAATCCTTAATATTTTAAAAAATCATACCTATTTTTATTGTTTAAATGCCGTTGTAAATATTAACTGTAATGAAATAGGTAATATAATGAGATTAATATTTGTTTTGTAGTTATGCTATTTTGCTGTGGTTCAATCTTGGTTCAAACATTAATCCATAAATGCAGCACAAACAAAGTAATGAACACAACATGGACATGAAAACTGTCATGGCAAACATGAAACATGAACATGAACGTTATCTAATAAACGTGATAATGATCACGCATCACGAAACATGATGAACACGTATAGAGAGAGAGAGAGACAAACTATGAACATCAGGCGGTTTTTACACAAGTACTTAAATAGTAATTCTAAACACTAATTTGATCATTGCACGGAAATTCTAAGTCAAACTCTAAGCAAGAGTAGAAGCAAAGATTTCGAGTCCCAGCTCTTGTCCTTATGTCGAAGAATTCACTAACAGCACTCACGTTCCTTGCAGTGTTTTATCTGTAGCTAACAAGTTGATTGTTTGAACTCACGATCATTGGCAAATCAGATAAAAAATTTGCAGAACACTCACACGAAGCTACGTTTATGAACAGTTAGATAATTTTGTTGAAATAATGTAGGGCCAAATTTATATTTACGCTTAAAGTTTACAGCATATTTTTTTAATTTTATTTCTGTTTGCTGCAAATTCAAATTGCAAAATACACAGAATACTAATCAAATTATTATAACATGTTTTACAATATAGAAGATAGAATAAAGAAAGGGTATATAACTTAGGGCCGGTAACCAAAGTTAATCTGAGCCGGATTAACTAAATTTTGGATTAAATTGGCGGCACAGCCAATCAGATACCTCAAAAAGATTGAAACAGTTGAATTTAATCCAAAAGTTAGTTAAACTTTGGTTATACCGGGCCATAATGAACAATGAAGTAAGATATTAGTACAAATGGTTTATAATAAAATAAAATAAATAATACTGGTGAATATTTTCAAGGCATCGAAATAAATTATCAGTCGCCAACAAATTTAACTATGAATTGAACTAAAGTCTCACCTACTTTGAATGTAGAAATGTAACTCAAAAAGTACCTAAAACTTATGTATTCTTATAGGCTGCGCAATATTTTTATACTACTTACAAAATTACATTTGGTGGACTGCGGTGGGATCGAACAATTTTATCATTGTTCAGTGCTGAAGACTGAAATTATCTAAATGTTTCATAAACGTAATCGTCATGTCAGTGTAACGACATTGTTAATTATGCGTATCTTACGCCGCCGCTTGTTTGCTGACCGCTTGCTGGTTCGCCAACAACAACGCCTGTTCTTCCTCCTCGTCCATCGGCACCGTCGAGTGGTTATAGAGTCCCTGCGCCATCAACTGCAACGCCAACGGATTCTTGTGTCCGCTCGCCTTCTTGATCTTCGCCCTCTTGTTCTGGAACCAGATCTTGATCTGTGCCTCGTGGAGTCTCAGCTCGGCGGCGAGTTGTTGTCGTCGACGTTCAGTGAGGTAGCGACTCTCTGCGAACTCCAGCTTGAGTCGGGCCAACTGTTCGCCGCTGAAAGCAGTGCGAGGTCGCTTCTCGTCGCCGCCTCCACCGCCGCCGCCGCCGCCGCCGCCACTGCCGCCCCCGCTGCCGCCGCTCTTCTCGCCACCCTTGTCGCTCTTGCTGGGCCGCTTTACGCGACGTGAACGAGGACCTGGAGCAGAGGTCACAAATCAAAATCATGTCATTGACGAAAACACTCGTCCTTTTCGGATTCCTGTGTTCGTATCCCATCACGACCGGTCATCTTATCTAGGGGGGAGCAAGGAGGGGGAGGGGGCGGGAACTATAGATTTTAAAATTAAATATGCAACACATTGTTTGCTAGAATTTCTTCACAATTTACTAGAATTTTATAATTTTCTTTCATGAAACGTCTTCATGAAAATAATAGCGATTTTAGCTCACTTTTTAGGGTCTATTTCAGGAAAAAAGCGACCTAAAATACACTGGATCTGTTTTTGCTTCACCTTGTTTTGGCTACTTGTTTTTTAGTGTAGAATCGTGTATTCATTTTCACAATTAGGTGGTTTTATCACATATTTTGTTGTGGAAACCGAGTCACGGGCACATTGTAAACTTTGTAGCATTTACTAGTGTTTTCGAATTTCGCTTATTTTCCTTTTATTTTGACAGTAAACCGTCTCTATCACGAGGAAATTTAAACTTGCTGTTTTGTCTTAGTTCTCAATTTGCACAGCCAAAAACTGCACAAATATTCTCAAATTAAGTTTAAAATAGCATCAGACGCTTTCCAGACAGATTCCGATGGCGGGACTGCCGGCTGTGACGTCAGATGCAACCACCCTATACATGAACATAGCTTTTGACGTCACAAATAAATACTGTCATAAAATCTAGTTTTAAGTGCCAGGGGCCAGATTCACAAAAAGTATTATCTCCTAATATGTACTATCTTTGGTATTATCTCATGGTGTTTTTGGTATTAAATCAAAAGATAATAAGTATTAGCAGATAATACTTTTCGTGAATCCAGCCCCAGAATTCTAACGGTTGTCAACAAATCACAATCTGCATTTTCACAATATTCTAAACGTTTTGCCTTGAAACATAAACATAATACAGCTCTTAAATTGACGTCACAATAAACACTGTCATAGAAAATGACTGCTTATTTAACAAATTGTATAGCTAGAATTATCTTAACGGAATATCATACGATGACTTCCACATTTTCACATTATAGAGACAGTTTTGCCTCAGTCATACTTGATGGAATGTTTTTACAGCCCGTACTTTTTTCTTTCAAATTACACAGAATATAGATCGTATTCCCATGGTCATGGTTTGTTTTTATTTTTTCGTGGCAGGGTGCAAAAAGACACTTAAATTACTCCAGTTTCACCCTCTGCAACAATGGTAAAAGCAATTTATTTTAATTTTTCAAATCATGGAGAAGCCGATTTATCCTTAATCTGTAACCAGTCAAACTGAAGACAATCAGACAAACCGTTTTAAAAAACGGACCGACTTGGTTGATTTTTGTGGTTTTCAATATTTTAACTCAAATATTTTATGAAATATTGTATACACTCAACAAATCATAAAACTGTATTTGAACCAAACGGATTGGCTGAAAAAATGTGATTACAACATCCGATAAAGTATCTACTAATTCGTCATCTACCTCTAGTAGTTGAGCTCTGATTTCATTGACAATAACAAGGATTGATTGTCAATGAACCTGACCAGCAGCCAATCCGTTTCATTCAAATACCGTTTTATGATTTGTTGAGTGTACATCTGAATTGTCCATTCCTGCGAGTATTTTCGACTTTTAACATCACATTGTCACGTGGTATAGAGTCCTCGATCTTCAACCTATGAACAGAAACCGTCACAAGCTGCATTTAGCGCTGTGGGACGGTAAATCATGTCACATGTCCCCCGAGGGAGGTCGTTAGTGGACCATTATCATGGCTAAATGTCGCTAAACGAGCCCTAATTGTCCCCTTGCTGGTGGCACATGAATATTACATCGAGCCAGGGGGGGGGGGGGGTAATGGTAACCCCCCAGTGGTTTCTAGATGTCACATGTGCTAGTTCATAACGTGCTGATCATGGCTTCACAGGATTTACTCTCTGAGATGCTGTGAATAATATTTAAATGTAATCTGATCTCGACTGTACCGCAAAGAGAGTAGAGAACCAATAGCTATAGAGGCTCGATTTATTTGGGTTTTAATTCTCTTTAAACAGTTTTTGACAACTTTAATTCTGTTCAAATGCTATATAAACATATACATATGAAGCCTTTTTATGTAGATTGTTTTAATGTTATCTTATAATACCGCTTTTAATTATATTTCCCTCAAAAGTTAAAATTTTTGAAAAAAAATACCAAAAACCTAAACGAACTTGGAATTTTGACAATAAAGTGTGTCAATGCATCAATGACAATGAACACTTTAACAGTTTTTGACAACTTTAATTCTGTTCAAATGCTATAAACCAGACATGTGGAGCCTTTTTACGTAGTTTGTTTTCATATTTTCTCATAATACAGATAATTTCAATTTATAATTCCCAAAAAATTTAAATTATATTGAAGAAAATATCAAAAACCTATAGGAACTTGGAATTTTGACAATGAAGTGTGTGCAAGAGATTCTTGTGCACACCAAGACACTCATGGACATAATTCTGCAAACCATCTCGACATAGTCTTGAACGATACAGATGTTTCAGATTCTGTGATGTCGTTATTTTCATCTCTCAAGGGCTCGATTGTCCTTGTCTTGTTTGACGTGTACAAATGTTCTTAGGACGCATTTCTCATCGCTGTTTGAAAAATAGAACTGTCTGAGTTACCTTGTGTTAGAGTACGTATGCTGCATCACAGACGTAGAAGGACCGATGTCCATTGTCGCGATTTTGCTTTGCTCACTTTTGGAATCATGTAATGATGTCAACAAAATACAGTTATATTGAAGTATTCTCTTTCAAATGTCACCATTTAAAAAATAAGAAGGAAAAATAAATTTTTTTGAGCTCTCCTCAAGAATCATTGAGATGGACATCGGGCCCTTTACCTCTTACGAAATGTAACTAGTTGATAAGCGAGCACCGATACGCGCAAAACCTCCAATCAAACACGTCAATCAAAGATAACTCCTCACATTATTTTATACACATTAAATTTGATTGAGTGAAAATCACTCAAAAATGATTTAAATCCACTCAAAAATGTTACGAAACTGTTCCAATTTTTTGAGTGGATTTAACTCATTTTTTTTTTAGCGATTTTCACTCAATCAAATTTAGCGTGTATAGCTGTAATACACTGTTAGTCCTTTTTTATTATTTTTTATTTACAAGACAATATAATGTTTAATGTGTATTATTATAGACATAATTTGCGTTAGCAAACAATATTTAACAAATACCAACTACAAGTGAAAACTAAAGAAAAACTTGAAAAGAAGTGAAAACAACACTTCTAGAATTTTTGAGTGAATGCAAGAAAATAATTTATAAATATTTAGATGAGATATTTTAGTCAAAACATTCTGTACTCCTGAACAAGTGAACATAACATTGATATCACCTCCTGAACTCCCTCCTATCATGTCCCTCCCTGCTCTGTGATTGGTGGGAGATCAGGTGCTCTGGTTCCCATCACATGCCATCCGAATGTGTCATCTCTTGTGCCAACATCACGGCTACAGAATGACATCTCTTACGCACAATGCGTGGGCTAATGCGTCAACCCATGCTAAATGTCCGCCATGATTTACACTGCAAGGGATGAGACGGGGGATGATTTGTGTTGGTGGAAGAAAGAAGTGTGTCTTTGTCGTTACAATGTTTTGATGTGAGCAGGGAAAATAGGGGTATATGTGAGCAGGAGCACGTGTATCTAAACCAAACCATTTTTCCTCATTCAGTTGTTTTCAAAATTAGCAAATCTGAAAAAATGTCATTATGATTCATGAATAGCATTTTTTCACTTAACTCCTAATAAATTCAGACATATTATTTTTCTAACTTTTTCGTAAAAATTGTTCCCATTTTTGCCATTTTAGGTAATCAATCAACAATGAAACTAATCGACCATTTATATGTAATTTCAAATATGTGATTGATTAGACCTTCGGATGTAACAATTTCGTAATAAAGGAGTCACAATAATTTAAAAAACGTAGAATTTAAATCAATCTTTGCAAACCCTTTCTTGATTTCATCTAAGTAGAGCATTAACTTGAGTTTTAATTGTTATTTTATTACAGCTATAATTATATAGCTTTTCTGTTATATTATAGTGAAAAAAAATTTATACATAGTCACTTCTATATCTAAGAGAGAAAGGGAATAAAATATACAAAATCACTAAATATGCAACTATATATACTGAACCATACCATTCATATATCAGACCCAAGACTGGATCCCATTTATGAAGATTCCATTCCCCTTCTCTTGCAGTAGTATCGAGTGTTTTTAAATGTTTTAGTCACAATTGATGAGATCATTCGAACTCGAGATCGCACCAATCAAGAAAACATCATTCGGAAGTGGTCTTCAACAATGGCCCATCAGTCCTGCTAAACTACTACAAGATAAGATTGTGACATTAACCAAACAAACTCTGTCGATTGCCTCCATTGTTTAGACTCGCCTCGCTCATCAACGAGTTAAAACCCTTGTGTTATTCTCACAGTGATTGAAGTGTGGTTGAGCTCATGTCAAGGCGGCGGTGAGTGGGATATTTCAACGCACATAGAGTCGGTAATGATAGTGTAGAAACACTGCCGTTAGCTCAGTTTCGTTAACTTTTCAGTTTATGCTTTGACGGTAACGCGGTCTATCTTATCTTCGTTGTCATTATTTTACGTTATAAAAGCTGTGATCAGAGGTCATGAAAATGTTGATTCATGTATCACGATAGTTAACAGGAATAGAACTTACAGAAAACCTTCAAACCTTTTTAAAACGCATTCGTATACTAGATACATGTATTAAGAATCCCTTTTATGTATATTCTATTCTATTTCCATTTCCCATAGTACAGATAGTCGTTACATATTGTTTTGTAAACGTTCTTCTTTTATCATATTTTTTGCATTGCCATCACAACGTTCTAAAAGTTTTGAAATAAGGTAGGACGTGAAAAATTATTGGAATGTTTCAAAGTTTGAATTTTCACGGCCTCCTTAACGTCAAAGTCAAATATTGTAACAAAATTACTGTATGAAGCAACATTTGAAACGTTTTATGCTTTCGATATTTTCCGTGCATCTAATGAAAGGATTCTCGAGATAAATTCTTCCCCCCTTCCACGGACCTCAGTGCCTGTTTCTCTATTCACTCCCAGCTAAGTGTTCTTCCTCGGTGATGTTATCATGACAGAAAGCTGGAGTGTTAGTTGTCATCGTCGTCGCTGATGAGAGATGCGAGCATTAGCGTGAAGAATAGCGCCACTGTCGACCCACATTCATCAATAGCACGGACAGTGACGACGAACACCAATCATCGTAAACAGAATCCAGACGAAAACCTTTTCAAACTCGAACGTTCTATTTTATCTTACTGATCAATACAGAAGCATGTTCACTTGTGCGTTCCATCAATCGAGATTCAACGTTATCCTTTGCATCCGGAACGTTTGGAAAAAAAATCTATGGACTGGAGGGTAGTTTTTAGTTACTTCTCATTTTGCTACAAGTTTTAAAATCTATATAGTACCTAGCAATAAAGTGTCCACTACAAACTGGTTACCTGAGTGAAGAGAAATTGAAAACTATCAAAAATTTTGTTTAGACTTTTTGTTCCCATTTTTATATTTAAAGGATTTAGGATCATTTTTAAAGGATTTTTAAAATATCTTTATCCTTTTTACTTTCAAGTCTTAGCTTTAACTTTGAGGAATTTTGAGGTAAACTCTCAGAACAATTATCTAATAGTTTGACAAAAGGTATACTTAGAACGAAATAAGTGATGGTTTGGTAATGGTGAATATTAAGAAATATATTAAAGAGAATATTTAATTTGAGGTAACAACGAGGATAAAGAACATACTAAAATAAATAACATACTTTGGGTTTTTGTCTGAAATTGTAAGCTGTAAAGGTAGCGCAATTCATGAAAACTCTAAACATTTGAACAAAATCATAAAATCTTCTTAGCAATAAAAAGTTGAAAAGCGATTTGTAGCAAAATAAAACTGTCATAATGGGAGTATCTCAACTTGAATGTCTTCTTGTTTAAATAGACGATAATTGAATGATAATTTGAATCATCAAACGACCAGGGGTGTGAAATAAGCGAGGAAGAGGCACTGAATGACATCATCGCTTGAGATAAAAAGTTGTAGAGTTAGTGTGTGGCCATGAACCTGGGATCATATTTAATGCTCGCTCAATGAAATGCAGGAAGTTTTGAGGTGAATGGCTTAATCGCAACTTGGGGTTAGAGTTTGGTAGGTGAATGTCCTTCCTTGTGTTTAACAAAGAAAAGGAAAAGTTATAATTTTCCAAAATAGATACAAACTTTTAATGGTGAGTACCTAATGATAAAATATTCCATATTCCATTTTATTCCAATTTCCATTTTTTCACAGCTATGACTCTAGTCTATAAAATAATATCTTACCCAAACTCAAAATCTAACCCATTTCTTGGGATGCAGTTTAACGTGGGGATGAGCTTTCTTGTTTATCAGTGAACTTTTGCCAAATTAAAAACTGCTTAACTCCATAAGAAATTGATCCTTTAGATTCTAGGTAACATGCAGATAAGGTATAATTCGTAAATAGGCTCGGAGTAAAACCAAGCTATCTTGAAATCAAGTTATTCGACAATCTACTAATCAGACTTCAATGTAATTATACAGTTATTCTTTCAACTCCGCAATCTTCGTTTTCTCCCTATAAATAGAAACCCGTACTAATTCATTCTTAATTGTCAGTGCCGCGTATCAAGACAGGAAGGACATGTCTTCATGAATAACTGAGAAGAAGGAGCAGGAGATAATGTTTGGTTTGCGTGTGCTATGGCACGGCGCCTCCACTGGCCCGGCACCTCCACCGATCTCATTGACAGCATATCGCAGAGGAAGTGAACGGTTATTGTACCACCTGCGCGCGCAATCTAATAGATTACTAACGTCTTCGTCATTATAGTTAACCACCTAGTTGAAGTACACTCGGTGCAGGGGAATATTGACGCCAGGGCTAATCATGATAACGAGTAGCTAATTATATATTGTATTGTAATCTTATTTGAACAGGCCAGTGAGGTGTCATGTTTACGTATTGTCACGTTTTTTGTTTTATTTGTTTGGCGTCATGTTTAATATCAATTATCAATTAGGGTTGAAAAAGAGAGGGGTATAGAACTAAATAGGCTCCATTTTGGGGGTACTCTGGGGTTCCATTCTGGGGCCATACTCGGAGTGTTTGAGCTTTTTGCTTTATGGCTATTTTCCCCTATAATAAATGTATTGTTTTTCTTTAAATATGTATGAGACATGTATATATTCATTGACATACCTAATACAATTTCAGCCAAACATTAGTCTGCAGTGTTTTTACGTCTGTTTTAATTTTATGCTTTTATTTACTTAGGAAGTGTACTGACAAGGGATGGAAAGGTGGACAAGGAGATTGAGAGGAGGGTGTGTATGGCTGAAGGGTTTTATCAGAGTGTGAGGAAACTGTTGTGGAACGAAGACATGCCACGTAGGTGTAAGGTACTACTGTACAAGATGTACTTTGTACCGATCTTAACGTATGCAGCAGTAACCTGGCCAATGGGAGGGAAGGAAGAAGTGAAATTACAAGGGGCAGAGATGAAGTTTTTAAGAAGTTTAGCAGGATTGACAAAACTTGACAAGGTAAGAAGTACAAAGATAAGGAAAGATCTGGGAGTGGAGGCTCTAGGTTTCAAATTGGGAAAAGAGAGGTTGAGGTGGTATAGACGATGGAAAGGAATGGCACCGGAAAGAATTCCAAGGAGGGAGGCAGAGCGAGCAGCAATTGATGGGAAAAGAAAGAGAGGAAGACCAAGAACAAAGTGGATGAATGGAGTGGTGGCGGCTGTGGAAGAGAGAGGGGAGTCGTGGATGAAGATCAGAGATGAAAAGTGGTGGGAAGACGTGGACATATGGAGAAGACTTGTAGAAAAAGTTGAGGAGGAAGGAGGAGAAGAAGTTGAAGATGGAGAAGAAGATGATGAAGATGAAGAGAATACAGAAGAAACGTCAGGCCCGGCCAGCCGGTTTCATTAATTAGGCCCTTGTATTTACCTCCTAAACCCACTGTAATTTGGAAAAAAAAGGATTAAAGATTATTATTATTATTATTATTTGCTTCTGTGATGCCGAGTGGAGAACTATTTTATGTGGCTGTATATGTATTGTATGGAGAGAAGAGGTATTGAAATTTTAATATCGTGAAAATGTCTACAGGGTTCATATTCAATTTTAATTTTATATAAAAAAAATCTTTTGTGTTTACATACAAAATTAATTTATATTTAAAATTAAAAAAATGTCAATGTGGTATATGTAATACTATACATACAAGAAATATTGGAAATGTAACCCCTTATTTTCTGCAAAGTTCATTGAGCATCACAATTTAGAATTATGCAGGAGAATTTCAAAATTTGTATTGAAAACTTCAACTCTTCATCTGAAAATAATTCATCTTGACAAAAATCCTGACGAATTTAACTATCTTCTATAATGCGTATTTTGGAACAGTTTCGAGGATTGTCGACGTAAATGATGATACCTTTTAGATGATAGCTTGCCTTGACTGCAACGTCTGAATGATGGAATGAGCGAGCCAAGTGGTCCGAGTTCGATGGTGGGGTTGGATGGTGGCTTCGGCGCTCGGGCACGCTCCGTCACAGTCGTTACACAGACAAATGCTGGGATAGTTCCCATTAAGATTCCCTTTCATTCACTCTTGATCATCACTTTCCCAGTGGTTAATTTGTAAAATAATAAGTGGGCGGACGCTCGGCGATGTCAGGGAAACATATTTGCTTATGAAAACAATGGGGGGTTTGGGGGGAGGGCCCCCCAACTTAATGCGGGTCCGGGGCGCATAGCCCCGGGAAAATTTTGAATTTCAGGACCAAATTTGGTGCCTTTTTACGCGATGTGTACACAAATTTAAGAGAATTTTTACTTCTATGAAAAATAAGTGAGCGGACGGCGTCCACCCTGAAAAAAGAGTGAGGGGACGCGTCCGCCCTCGTCCGCCCCCAAATTAACCACTGCACTTTCCAATCCAGTCCCAATGCAAATCAGCTATAGGGACTTAGCTAGGGTGTTAGGTATAGCTTTGATTTACCTCTCGTGGTGGACCATTACAAAAATCTCTTGAATGTTTCCGACTACCTTTCAGACCTTCTTTTCAGCCTCATAAGACTGACACAGGTAAACATCAAATGTCTGATATCGTGTTTGATACTTTCATTATGATTACATTTTCTTTATTCTTGAGCCTTATTGTTGTCGATGTGTAATTCAATCCGATTGGGAATAAGGCTATATGTACTTATCAGGGAATTACCATTATATTATATTGGATATAGCTAATTTTCCATTATTTCCATTATTATTGTTATTCCAACCATAATAGTAACTTTTTTTTTACCATAAAATGAAATGTGAATAACTTTTTTACTGTCAAAGTAACTTTAAAAAATGGTCATACTAATCCATTAAGAAAACATAATTTTTCCGTCCTTGCATAAAAATTATAAATGTTCATATTGTATTATAACTATGTTTACCATAGAATAAAAAATAGATAATACACCTATATATATACTTAGGCCGGGTCCCATCTTTGGATGTGAAATTCGCGCCAATGGATTCATTGGCTAACTATCAATAGAAACTAAATCGAAAGTTGGTTATACCCGGCCTGCATTCAGGACTATGCTCGGTTTTGTTTCAATTTCTTCATGACGACTATTGCTGTTAAACATTATTCTATCATGACGATAACATAACCATGCTGTTAGTGAAATGAAGCTGCCTCACCTGAACTGGGTCTGTCCGAGTATCTGGTGCAGTACACCCACGCGGGCCAGAGGTCCGTCTTGCTGTCCTCGCCTCCAGACGTCGCCGTCGCCGCAGCCGGAGCCGGCGTAGCGACGGCCACCGGCGACGTCGGCGGCGTCTTCTCCTTGCTCTGCACCTCGTGCGGTCTGAACAGGCGACATATCGGCGTCACCTGTCTCCTTATCACTTGCTTCGTACTGATAACAGCCTCGCGTCCAAAGTCCTGTCGCAGGATGTTCGAAACGGAAAAGGCCAACGGCGGGGTCGGACTCTTGGAGGAGATGCAACCCGGACCCGGACTCGAGTCCGGCCCGGGGCTCGCGCCGCTGCTCGGACTACACCGGTCTGTTTCTAGCGCCATCACGTGGTTTACACTTCACATCTTCGCAATCAACTCGTCAAACTGACGGCGACACTCGCATGGAGGTTAGATAAGTATAGTCCAACACAAGACCTGCCTCCTAACAAATAACAAGTCTTAATCCTTACTGCACAAATCCTGACAAAATCCATGCAACTCTATTAAACATTACCCTGCGTTGACGACGCCCCCCCTTCGGTCGTCTCTCTCACCCTCTTGACGACGATCTATACCTCCATCTCACTCATACCACCGGCCAATCACAATACACGCCTTTAATGTCCAGTGACCAATAGGAAACTCTTTTACAAACCTGTTAGGAGAAGTGGGCGGGGTTTAAATGTCCTTCCTGATTGGTTGAAGAGAACGATGAAGATGTATGGACTGGAAATATTCGGTTGTCTCACTCTACCAGATTGGGAGGTGGTATAAGGTGGTCTCTGTCTGACGCAAGTAAGATTGAGGCATTGATTTTAATGTCCCCCTGTGCGATGTGTATTTGAGACTTTATGACTTTGTTATATGCCTGCTGTCTGTACCTATGTAATCATTACCTGATACCTTCGCTTCACTTGGATTGGCTTTGTGTCCTGCTATTATTATTGGATACCCGCACCTTTAGTTTGATACCTTCATTATGATTACACTTTCTTTATTCAGGAGCCTTATTGTTGTCGATGTGTTATTCGATCCGTTGGGGAATAAGGCTATATGTATCAGGGAATTACCATAATAATATGTTGGATATAGCTCATTTCCCATTATTATTGTTATTCCAACCATAAATATATATAGTAACTTTTTACCATAAAATTAAGTCTAAATAACTTTATTAAGTTGTCAAAGGAATTTTGAAAAATGGTCACATTCATTGGGAAAACCGTTATAATTTCCATTCTTGCATAACTGCATGATTTTATAAAAATAGTTTTTGTAAAAATATATTAAAATATGACTGTATAACATAAAATGAAACAACGGCTCATCCTAAATCTTTTAAAAACACCCTACAAACAGCGTAAGGAAGGATGTGTATAGGACATAGGTACGTTTACGAAAGTCTGTATACCTATAGCTATAGAGTATAGACAATGAATCCATTGAATCTAGACTTTAAAAGACAAAGACATAATTTAACAAAATAAAAAGCAGCAACAGGGTAACAATAACAAAAAATATAAATTGAAGAATAAGGATTGAAAATATTACAGAATTTCAGTTAAAATAATGTTGATCCTATTTTTTAGTTAGGTTTCATGAAAACTTAATATGAATGTCTTACGATTTAGAAAATTGATCCAATTCTGGACTTGCAATCATTCATGGAAATCTCTGTATGGATCTATAACACTCAATGATTTTAATATCTCATGAATTATTCGAAGTTTTGTTTCAAATTATGGTGGTGATTTCGTTGGCCATTTATTTATTACCTCTCCACCTATAAATTATAGTTACACAATCGATGTCTAGGTGTAAGCCCCTGAATATATCGCACTCTGCATCTCTAACCCATGCTACGTCCAAGCATATGAAACTTACACAATACCTACAGAGCACTGATCGTAGTCGTGAATCTGTTCATTGCAACGATGGTATCTTAGCTCACACGTATAGTCCACATGTGCATGTTCTCTTAGAGCATGGACCTAAATAATTCAACAGATAGAGCAAATAGTTCGTCCGTCTCCAGAATCGATTCGAGTATAGTTATTTAAGTTTTACCCACAAGATTTTGCCTTAAGTTTCATGGAGTTGTTCATAAACAATGCCGGGCCAAATTATTTCAATTGCTTAGTAAACTTTAGAAAATAATATGAAATAATCAACAAACAAATTAACTTCATTTAAAATAATTTTATTTGTCTTTTTGTTTTTGTGTATGTCTTGTTCACATTTTGTTTCATTTTTTATTTCATTTTTTTATTTATGAATAATAAAATAAAATGAGTAAAATATGATTCTAATATATTTTATGAACTAGATTTATTGAATGTTTAATGTAATAAACAGTACATTATGGTTGAGAAATTCGAAAATGAAATAACTATCTATTTATAGGTAGCTATATAAATTTTTTAAAAATTGGTACGTTTGGCAGGTCAGATTTAAGTTACCTATCTAAATTCGGATTATTCGATATATTTTTGTAAAAGGAGTGATAATGGATGTTAAAGATTCATCAGGAGTCTAACCAATGCAATGTTCAATGATAACCATTAATAATCGATTGATCACAAAAAACACAAAAATATGACAAATATTTTGAATCGTGCCAACAAATTTCCTCAACAGTGAATGAAACTATATGAAATATATAATTGCTGGTGCCAAACAATAAGAAAATATCTGTTATGTTCCAGATATTGTAACAGCTGTTATTGTTATTCCAACGCAGTGGTAAGAATAAAGTTATAAACACGCGTACTGACTAATTCCTGGTTGTGTTATCCGCGCGCGATGAAGCGTGAACTTCAATGTTTCAATCCCCAGACAATCTCGTGGTTGCGGTTTTAGTCCATCACGGATGACCAAGTGTTCGACGCAGACGTGAGGATATTACAATGATTATGCATTTGTTGATAAACAAAACATTACAACATGTAATCAACCGGCAACATGTTCAAGATGCAAATCTGCATCTTAGACAGAGAAATAGATCCATTGGAACATTCATCTATACTGCGCTTCGGATGTCAAGCTTAATTTTATAACATACCACCAGAAAAAGATTCAAATTCTACCATTTGATGTTTTTCTGTAATAAATCAAAACATTGGTTTGTTACACAGTAATTATATATATATATAAATAGTATATAGTTATAGTAGTAATTTGTCGAAATAAGTTAACAATTTTTTGTTTGACTCCTAAGAAAAATATTACGGTTGGAATAACAACATGGAAAAACGTTGTTATTTTAACTATTATGTGTTGCATTGATATGGCCCAACAATATTTTCTGGGCTAATTCTCGTTGACCTTATTGTTGGCCCGACCATAATTATTGTTGGGCCAACCAGAAAATATTGCTGGGCATATCTAACAACACGTTGTTAAAATAACAATACTTTTCCGTGAACGTGTGTCAAAATTCCAATGCATTCGGCTTCTTTTTATGCCTTAACATAATATGATCATGAGAAGATAAATGGAAATCGCAATCAGTGATTTGAAGTGAAGCGGACCTAACTCCTGGCATCTGATAGATCGCATTGTGATAATAGATGTGTATCGCAGCCTTGCAGCTTGAGAGTGCGAGTGGTGAACCACATCATGTTATCCGTGGCTTTGAGAGACGCAGAGGGGGTCGTGTAATGTTTTCACACAACACGATGTTAGGGGTGGCAAACTCTTATAGTTCATCCTTCAGAGCATTTGTTATATCTGTAATAGTAGAGGTGCATTTCTGATGTGTTCAAAAATGTTTATTTTACTATGCAGTGTTTTGCTGATCTCACTCGGATAAAATTAGATAACAGCAACACCGCAAATGAAGTCTGAATTATAAACATACTGATTTCTTGAATCAGGACTCAAGATCTTATTTTGTATTGAGCCCAGTATAATTTGTAGGTTTCTATACTTAAATCATTATGAGGAATATTTCATATCTATTTTTATCTACAAAAGAATACCATTGAGGGACATTTGATCTATTGTTGTCTACAAAATGAAGACAACAATGAAATAACTTTTTCTTTATAATTTATTTACTAAAGGAGTCTAAAGACAACAATACAGCTAATACAGACAACAAGACAACAATGAAACAACTTTTTTTTTATACTTTTCTTTTTTACTAAAGTCGTCTAAAACGTATCCAATAATTAAAAATAACAATAATAATTCTTTCGTTTTGAACATAATATTACCTACTAATATTACATTGTCTCTTGCAATTTCCAAGTTACCTTTGTTTATAATTTTAATTCTTCAATTATATTTTTTGATATAGGCGACCTGCGAAATCCCATAGTTTTGGATTTATTTTTGTTATTATAAAAAAAAGAGTTTGCTACAATATACAATGTCCCATACAAATACATTTAGCTGTAATAAATTCCAATTTTCTTTCTCATATCTGAATTTCTCAATCAACCATACGATCATGTGCCATTTAAGTAGTGAGTGTACGATTAACATATTATTGTATAAACTAACTTGACAACTTCAACAACCCTTCACAAAGCACTGAGAATTCATTATCTCGACAAGGGGTTGATTCGTCCACCCCTAATCCCTGCTCATCTGCCGTGCGAGGGATTCGATTCCAGGGCTGCTGACAAAGCACGTTGTAGCTGCAATGATGTAGCTGCATTGATGGAACTGCATTAATGTAGCTGCATTGATGTAGCTGCATTGATGTATAGCTGCATTGATGCAACTGCATTAATGTAGCTGCATTGATGTAGCTGCATTGATGGAACTGCATTAATATAGCTGCATTGATGTAGCTGCATTGATGTATAGCTGCATTGATGGAACTGCATTAATGTAGCTGCATTGATGTAGCTGCATTGATGTATAGCTGCATTGATGCAACTGCATTAATGTAGCTGCATTGATGGAGCTGCATTGATGTAGCTGCATTGTTGGAACTGTATTGATGTAGCTGCATTGATGTAGCTGCATTGATTTAGCTGCATTGATGTAGATGCATTGATGTAGCTGCATTGATGTAGATGCATTGATGTAGGTGCAGAAGAACAGTTAAGGCGATTTTATTGAGCCATTGCATCAAGGGTTACGATCAAGAATAAACATGACGTGCAAATGGGGACAAAACGAAATTGCATTGTCATAAGCTGGACAGTTTAGAGACAAGTCAAATGATATTCGTGGGAGTTATACAGACCATGAAGAAAATTGTGGGTCATGAGTATGATAGGTTGTTGATAGTCACACTATAGGTTAATTATCATCACAGTTGGATATCAGTTGGACAATTTATGGACACTGGTCATAACAAAATGACATGTCATAATAATGTTTCACTAAAGACATAACCAAATGAGGTACCTGTGTTGGTCAGATGATAAATGTATACTCGATTGCTGTGCATTTCAAAGATAGAAAAGTAATATCGAAATTTAAACAACGACGAATTCTCATAACATGACAGAGCTTTTTGTCAGAGCTTTACTTTAGAACAAAATTCTTGATCATTATTTGGGGTATACCTAAGTTATGTATATTAATTTCGATTGCTTTCCACTGCTGATGGATAAAATCTGCTAGTTTTTATGAAGATAAGAGCTTATATAAAAAAAATTGGTTGAGATACACCTATTTAATTTTGTTAAATATAATTTAAATTATAATATAAATAATCAATTTTTATATATTATCTACATAATAACTGATGGGTCAAAGATTAATAATCATTTAGGTAATTATACACAATAAAATTAATTTTGGGAATATTTTCCTAGCATGCAGGTTGCCACTGGCTTCATTGGTATATTTTATTAACTATTAATGATGAGATTATCAATCCTTTACGATCATGAGAAAGGAGTGCCTAACCAACATCTTGTTATAATTAATAGTGCAGCTGCAAAAGTGTTAAAAGTTGATTAAATTTAACCACGTAGAAAATTCGTCTCCAGTGTACCTGAAGCTTTCCTGTAGAGCTTTCTGTAGAGCTTTCCTGTAGAGCTTTCCTGTCTAAATGTTTCTAAAGTTTCAGGGCTTCTAAGAAGACGTTTCTAATCGAAGAAACCATAACGAAACCTATGTCATATATTGTTTTCATTTAGAAATGACACAAACTATAAGGTATAGATATGACTATTGATTTAACTGTTAATAAAATAGTCAAATAACTGATATCTTAGAATTCAATTCCCATCCTTCACCAAAAGCGTCTCACTATTTAAACAAAGACTTAATCACCAAACAACCCTTCCATCAAATCAACTCTTTACGACTCCTAATCACTAAACCCATCTCTCTAAATACCAACAGATTAGCCAAACCGCAAGTGTCGTAAAAGAAGTTCCAGTGCCACCTCTAGGCTCCCACCGCCTTGCCGATGGCGATGGCGTGTCGATAGACGTTGGTAACGAGGCGGCAGTGGATCCAATCACCGATCGTGTATCGGGGCGGCTGTGATGATGATGATGATGATGATAATATTAGATGGTATTAACAAGGCGGTGGAAGAGTGCTGCACGCAAATAGCTGGATATGTGGACGCTTCATTAGTGGATGGTATACTAGTGGACAGGGTAGGAGGGAGGAATGAGGATGGTTTTAAGTAGAATTTGATATCAGTCATGGCAATACTATTATCACGAAAGGAGGGAAATAAAATGTACTAAAATTGGCTCCATTGGGAGTTGCAACATGAAAGTTGTAAGAGTTGAGCTTTTTCTCTTCTAAATGAACTTTCGATAGCTTTAAAGCTGTTAAAACGTGTAAAACTTTCACGTTGGTGCAGTGGAGTAATAGCAACATTTCATCAAATAGAGTGAATCAGTAAAATTTGGTCCATCTCTACTAAGTTTTGAGTTAGTATAGCCAAAGAGCATTGTGGTCTCTTATAAGAGGGAGCTTTAAAAGCTGTGTGCTGTAATATATTTTTAACATGTTGACTTTTCATAAGAACTATCTCTTTATCGTTCAAAGTAAAAACGTTCGTTTAAAGATGACCTCTAGTACCTATAATTACCTTTGAATCAGTAATTTTCCAATTTTGAATAAAATAAAGTACAGATTATTATAAAAGTATGAGTAGGACGTAGGACTGATTCAGTTCAAAAATTAGATATTTCGATTTTGAATTTATTTAGATAACATTTTAACAGGATCAGTTCTCTACACAAAGTGTCTAAGTGCATCCTTATATTTAAATTAAAAACAGGTGTGTTTTATAACAGGCTATTGAAAACTTTGGCAATGAAGATGACGAGACCACTTTTGAAGTCTAACCGGAATAATTATTTTAATAATGTGCACCGGCCAAACTCTAACAAGAGTCAAGATGCCGCCTGCAATTTATCTTCTCTCGTAGGTGAATAGAATCTTGATCGGCTTCCATTCCTCAAACAATCCTCAAATGTGAGCGTTTTTATTCTAAGTGACTGTAAAGAACGTCACGTTAAAAAAATATTTTGACTCTCCTATCTCCCCTGTCACATTGTGTCACATTATCGAAACCCTTCCCCTAAATGTACATCACAATACTATCTCTAGACATCCCCTAAAAAAATTGTTGGTCTGAAAATGTGAGAATTTGTCGGTTTTAGCAAAATTTCATGTCCTGACATATCAACTGACATTTTTAAATGTAAAACGTCACGTCCTTTATGTAAAGGCCCCTTAAGGCCCCTTAAGAGGCCTAGGGAAGCGAACGGGAAACGCACTGTTCTAAAAAGTGATTTTCCTAAATTTTGTCTTCCGACTAAATAATTAGAAAATCAGATAGTGACCCATTACAGCCGTATAGACTAAAAGACTAAATTGTGCCACACACTGGAGTACCTACTTTATGACTTCTGGTGCGACCTCAAAGTGTTAAATACGATATTTATGGTAAAATAATCGTATTTAACATTTTGAGATGGTAAAATAATTGTATTTAACACTTTGAGGTCGTACCAGAGGTCATAAAGTACTCCAGTGTGTGGCATTATTTAGTATATTACGCTGTAATGGGTCGTTACTATTTGATTTTTTAAAATGATTTAGTGTGAAGACAAAATTTCAAAAAACGCTCTGACTAACTTTGCGATTCCCGTTCGCTTTAAAGTATTATGTAGGTACTACTTCTGAAATGTGTATTCAGTTTCCATCACTCGTGGCCAAATGAGCTACCGAGCAAGCATGCTGTTGCCTTGTCCCTGTGTATAGCTCTGTAAGTAGTCTCCAGTTCGAGCCCCGAGCAGTGCAATGTTCTCGCCGCCGCTAGTAGATGGAAGACCACACACGTCGTTTGCCTTCTCTTGAGTTGCTTTTACTCGCCGCCAGAGAGCAGCGTGTCGCACGCAATCTATTACTAACACTAGCTTGGCGATCAGGCAGGTGAATCTCTCTCTCTTCTCTTCTCTTCTTCTCTCTTTGTCTCTCGTTCGGCACCTCCACTGGCGGTGAAGAGGTGTGAGTTTTATACTTTTATACAACCCATTTTATCCACAAAATGAAGACCGTGTTGATGTGATTTTTCTTTCTTTATTTTATCTACAAATGAAGACAGTAATGATGTGAAGTTTAATTTCTCATCTACTAAATGATGACCAAAATGAGTGTTTTTAAAACCTAATTTTAATCTACAAAATGAAGACCTTAAAGAGTTAGTTTTCATACCTCATTGTATCTACAAAATTAATACCATAAAAAGTATTTATTCATCCCTTATTTTGTAATAGTGATGTTTCAATCCTCAATTTTTCCTATAAAAGAGGCTAAGCAGATGCAATTGCTTTTTTTTCTCAAAATATGAGGTCTTCTAGGAATAATAATGAATATCTTCAGTTCTGTTGAAGTTTTGCATTTGAATAGAGATATCTATCTAGCTGTGTAAGCAAACTCTTCAAGTATTTCAAACAATGTAAACGACCGTTCTGACGGAAATAAAGCGTATAATATTTCTCGTTTGAATGTTGATCTCTATTTCTTTCTTTGATCGAAATGGCAAAGGTTACTCATGAAATCTTTGCTAAGATTCTGCTTTTTGGAGAAATCTTATTACTACTTTAAATTAAAGATTTCCAAAGTTTGGAAACATATTGTTGAATGATGCCACCAGGTTGAGCTTCTTATTGAATAATGGCTCCTCCACCACGTTGTCTTATTGAATCATGGCTCCTCCACCAAGTTGTCTTATTGAATCATGGCTCCTCCACCACGGTTTCTTATTGAATCATGGCTCCTCCACCACGTTGTCTTATTGAATCATGGCTCCTCCCCCACGTTGTCTTATTAAATCATGGCTCCTCCACAACGTTGTCTTATTAAATCATGGCTCCTCCACCACGTTGTCTTATTAAATCATGGCTCCTCCACAACGTTGTCTTATTAAATCATGGCTCCTCCACAACGTTGTCTTATTGATTCATGGCTCCTCTACCACGTTGCCTTATTGAATCATGGCTCCTCCACCACGTTGTCTTATTGAATTACGGCCCTTCCACAACTAGATCTTCTTGTTGAATGACGGCTCCTCCCCAACTAGATCATCTTGTTGAATAACGGCTCCTCCACCACTAGATCGTCTTATTGAATCATGGCTCCTCCACCACTAGATCGTCTTGTTGAATGACGGCTCCTCCACCACCAGATCGTCTTATTGAATCATGGCTCCTCCACCACTAGATCGTCTTATTGAATCATGGCTCCTCCACCACTAGATCGTCTTGTTGAATGACGGCTCCTCCACCACTAGATCGTCTTATTGAATCATGGCTCCTCCACCACTAGATCGTCTTATTGAATCATGGCTCCTCCACCACTAGATCGTCTTGTTGAATGACGGCTCCTCCCCAACTAGATCATCTTGTTGAATAACGGCTCCTCCACCACGTTGACTTGTTGAATTACGGCTCCTCCACCACTAAATCATCTTGTTGAATGACGGCTCCTCCACCACTTGATCGTCATGTTAAATGACGGCTCCTCCACAACTAGATCATCTTGTTGAATCATGGCTCCTCCACCACGTTGTCTTTTTTAATAATGTCTCCTCCACCACGTTGTCTAATTGATTAATGGCTCCTCCAACACGTTGTCTTGTTGAATGACGGCTCCTCCACAACTAGATCTTATTGTTGAATTACGGCTCCTCCACAGCAAGATCGTGATTACTAAAACATCTTATTACGCTGTCGAGGGACGATGAATTATTAATAAGGTATTTACACTTCACGTCGTTTTGGTGTAATCTATTAGATGTCCTACGTCTTGAAAACCGACGCTATAAACTTTCCATCAACTAATGGCAGTGATTTTTCACTGCAGCGAAGGAAGTCATCGAAGTAAACTCAAAGCAATTGAACTTTTTTGATGTTTCTGTTTGTTCTTTCAGGTTTATGTATTGGCTCTCGCTTTGTGTTTATGAACTTTTGTAATCAAACGTAAAAGCTCGTTTGTGCACTTTGTTTTCTGTTTCAGGTATGTCCCAATATTTACAAGCCAACCCTTTTGCTTATTCTCTTATTTCTCTGTTAATTCTTTTTACACAGTTATGCATTAAATATTTTGTTTGTGTAAGTCTCCTTTAATCTATAAAAATATTACTCGACTGTTTGTTTTAAATCACTATTTTTTTATTTTGAAAAATCTTGCATATACGAAACTTTACTTCCAAAAACCATGTACAGTGGAGGTTGAGGTTGGGGCAACTGTGGGCCGGCACATGGTCTTCAGTTGATGTTATTACATGAAGACCATGGCACCTCCAATACTCTGAGAAGTTGAAACTGAGTAGCATGTCTGTAAATGTTGGTAAAATTGATTTTTCACATCTTCATTTCTTATTAAAGACTTTCCAAATACACACGTCACCGCCAAATTCCTTCAAAATGACATGAAGAGAGAACCGAAAAAGAATGTATACCTAGTTGATTCGTCCAAAATGTATCAATTGTTAAAATATTAGTGTTTTTTGTTGGTTAACAATAATTCACTTTTAGGTATCCTCGTCTGATACTACATAATACATTTTATATAAATATTTAATTTTCCGGATACAAAATGCAAACTTTTAAGTATTTCTCTTATAAAATATCCACTATTCCTGAATCCACTTCGAGTTCCATTCAACCCAGTTTAATTTTTCATTTAATCATCCAAAACCTCATATTTACTTGATTATCGTTAGCTCTGACAAATTTTAAGCTCTGTACATCAGAGCTAGAAGGCCGCAAGTCCATTTTCTTGATGTTGCATTGCCCACTTTTGGAATGATGTAATCAATCTCTTTTATCAATTGCCTTTTTTACTGATGTCAACAAATTTATGATGAAGTATTATCTGACGTAAATACTCATGTCATTGGTTGAAGGCGCAGAATATCTAGTTTTTGAATTCCATTTCCACGGACTTCCGGCCTTCTACCTGTGAGGTACCGATCTTACGAGCCAAAGAGATTGCTTCTCAATAGATCTCTTGATATCCAAGCGTAACTGTGACGATCTCTAAGACTCTGCCGGATGTTGTTGTCATTGATGCAAAGAAATGCTGTTACATTTTGCACTGAGCGAATCACGGCACCTCCATTGCATGGGAATCCTGGCACCTCCACCGCAACGCTGCGTCTCTGTAAGACAAAGATCACTTTATCATGACATTAGGGGGTGACGACTTGACATCCCTGAAGGGGGGTGTTTTCTGGCACATGCCCTATGACAACCATAGCGAACTTTCTATTCCTAGCAAGTCATGGTATAAGTATCTCTACGCTGTATATTGTTGCATCATGGTCGCAAGTTTAAATTCCAATTTGTAAAAATGAGTGACACTGAACCTTTTTAATTTTCATAATATTTTTTCAAATAAATAATAAAAATAGTAATGCTCAGAACACAGAGAAAGATTTACTGTCATATGTTAACAAAATATGTTAAAATTTTAACAGATATAATAAGTTTTGAACACAAAATTATTCATGGCGTTATAAAATGATGGAAGTAGTTAATACAGGTAGCAAACATAATAGAAATAATGAGATTTTATAAACATTAAGAAAATTAATTAATGTACGTAGTAATTATTACCTGTCTTTAAATTTAACGACTTCTTCATTACTGTAAGTGACTTCATTTTTATTCAAGATAAAAGTGAAAGATAAATAGCCTCTTATTTGTAGCTAATGTTTTATTTCCATTTAATCCTGACAATAGGAATGTGGCGTTTTCGTTTTATCTCATTCTAATTTAAAAAAACAACCCGATAAAATCGCGTTCTTAAATACAATTTTTGTAATTATATTAATTAGCATTTTTTAAGGAATGATGTTTGAGCGCGGCAATTGTTTTTCAACGGCGTGACAAACATTTCCAAGTTTTATGGTGATGAAGAAGATGATGATGATGACGGGGTATGAGAACATGCAACATCGCAGAACTGTCAATTAAATTCAATTAGGATTCGTTTTTCTGGAGACTAAGTTGAAAGATACAATCATGGAGTGCCGACTAATTAAAATTAAATTAATTGGCAACTTGGTGGAAACGATATGTTTATTAATTGATACCTTCATTTCAGATGCGTGGTTGAATAATAGAATCAAAGACATTTGCCTCAAGCTGATTCGCAAGGATTTTTTTTGCGAAGATAGGATTTTTTTGTGAGAAACGTTTGTGTAGAAAAAGTAATTTTTTCTTTGTGAATGTTTTGGCCGGCAAGAGTTCTGATTTTCTTTTAAGTGGAACCTTGTCATTTTGTGGTAGAACAAAGCTTTTTGAAAACAATCAACAGAAAATAAGTGATAGTTATATCCCTGAATTTCACGGATACAGTTTTTACCTAAAATATAAGAAAAACATGTCTGAACCGGAATATTCGAGGGTAATGTTGTAAGTATTCAATCAATGTATTCTATACACGTATTGTTCTGACTTTTTTGTCATGTCTGTGTTGTAATTTTTTAAATTGTGTCTTTATCTCGGGTTTTGATTCGTCTAATTCAAGCTATAGGTGCAGGTGGTGAATTGGATTTTGACACTCATCTTTTGCTTATTTTGTCCCATTGTAAAGGTCAGAGCATTCCTCTGACAAGCTGAATTTTTTAAACCCCATAACTATATAGGCTCATATTCCAGATTTCTTCCAAAATCCTCTAATAGAGTTCACATGTCACTGGTTAAATTAAAATGATGAATCTATAGAAATATATACATTTTAAAAATCTATGAAAGGCACATTCTTTAAATAGGCAAGCAAATTTAAATAAAATAAATGGATAGTTTTAAAAATAGGTTATCGGTATAAAAATATCGGTATAAAATAAAAATAATTGTGCTCAGATTAATATCTTGACAATAAAACATAAAGCTGCACTTCAGACATATTTTATTTATCGTCTTAATCACTAATGTGCTAAACCCTGGTCTAGATAAACTTTTATTTCTCACAAACTATCCAAAGCATGATAGCAATGCAATAACTATTCATTTCCACCCTGATTTTCTCTCTAGAAAAGCATCTAATCTCTTAGCCACACGGTGACGTGCTATCTGTCAATGAGGGTCGAATAGCTGGGCTGTATTACCGACACGCCACCCTGAAGGGTGTGGAAGTGTCGATATGGAAAGAGTGCTGCGGGGGGTGGGGGGTGGGGGGCTGTTGATCGGGTTACCATGGCAGCATGGAATGTAATTCACTTGTTCGTTTTCATTAAACTTAATCGAGCAGAAATCCGAGACTTGGGAGAATAAGCTGGTGCGAAATATACTTGATACCCTGAGAGAATACACATGTGAAGAAGTTGAATGTGGTTATACAGTAGTTAGTAATGGGCTGTGGAATAAAGCGTATGCTATACTAGAAGGTAAACATTGGTGATTATTTCCTAAACATCGCTGTAACTTTTGAACCATTCAAATTATGAAATATTAAAGACAATATTTGTGCCCAAACTCATGGAAAAACTAAAAAAAATAGAGACAATTCATACTTTTCACGAGTTTTTGGCCAAAATTGTTATTATTTAAATTGAATGGTACAAAATTTATGACGATATTTCGGAAACATTATCTCCAATGTTATTTCGAGTGCAGCCGACTGTAATGTTAATTTTTACTTGATATTGTCATGATATTGTTTACTTCTTGCAAGAAGTTTTTTTTTTGTCTGGGGCTTAACGTCGCTCTGTTCTGCAGCGAGGCTAATGGCGACGGATGGATGATTATGATGATGATTGGGAGATGATGGTGAAGAGTAGATAAGGATGGAAGGTGGGAAGGAGGCGGTCGTGGCCTATTAGTAGGGTACCTTCCCAGCATTTGCCTGAAGACTGAGGGAAAACCACGAAAAAACCCCAGTCAGGAAGGACGGCCGCGGGAATCGAACCCGGGCCTCCGGAATACAAGCTGAGAGCGTTAACCACTCACCCACTATACTATACTAGTAAAGTAGTATAGTAGTATAGTATACTAGTATAGTATAGGTATACTTGACTTTGTAATTGCAATTTAAACTTTATAGTCGAGTTTAGTTGAAGACATTTCTGTGGTAAAAAGTTACTATATTTCAATTTTTGTTATTTTGTTTTGAGATATTGAAATAGTAGAATTCTCACAGTTCTACTATGTTGCAATATGTAAACTGTTCTGAAAAAATATGTATTTTATGTCACGCTATTTAATTTATTAACAATTTGACTAGGTAGTGACTTATAATGTAATAATAATTTTTAATTTGTTATAATAATAACGTATATAGTTTATAATGTTTTTGAGCATACGAGTATAGGTATACACACAAATGACTATGAGAGTGATGTATAATTGAACTACTTACTCTTTATTACAATAATAAAAAGAAAATAATTATAAGATCAAACAAAAACGCCAACAAAACACATCTTAGCTCATCATCACCTCTACCTCAACCCTTCCGATTATACCGCCCTACGTGTTATAGTACATTTCATTATTTTATTTCTCTTTGATTTATACTTTCACATGCAATATAGTGCAACATGGCTGTCAAGATGATACTGTGTAACCTCTAAAAGAGCTTGAAAGTTCTGCTGTCTCATATCCTTTGGCTGTGAACGTAATGAGAATTGAGAATACGTTCTGTACCTCAGAGATAGATGAACGGAAGTCCATTTCAATGAGTTTCAATGATTCTTGAGGTGATCTCATAAACCAGTAATTCTGTCTTCATTCAGTCATATTGTAATGGTGACATGAGTCATTGTGTAAGAGAATACTTCAATATAACTGTATTTGTTGACATCAGTCTTATGGGAATTATTATTATAATTTCGTATGGTTTATTACAATTACAATAAAGTTACAAAAATTGGTAATATAAAACACAAATCATAGGACATAATTATCATAATAAGAAATCAATGTAAAACATAAAAAATATTGCTGTTCTGGCAGAAGCTTCTACAGCCGCACATCTAGATCTTCAAGCCACCTGAGGGCCTCCGGAGTGAGATCGCAGATGTCTCGAAGAGATCCTGTGAATTTGCGTAGTGGACACTCAGTGGCGATGTGGAACGCAGATTGCACAGGGTGTCCACAGTCACACTCCGGAGACTCTCTCAGGCCCCACTTGTGCATCATCTGCCCGCATCGTCCGTGCCCAGTCCAATGCGAAAAACGCAAAATCGAGAAAATTTGTGGACTTCCGCCCTTCTACCTCTGAGATACAGATTTGAAGAACTTATACATTTGAAGGTTGCGCAGTGGTACTTAAATATGGCGCCTAAAGTATTGCTTCAATGACCATTTTACGTGATTAATTCCAGTTCACGATAAAGCTATCAGCAGTTATGAGGTAGTAAGCATGACAACAGTTCAAACATGGTTTCGATCATTACGAGGGAATGTCAGATACTTATCGAGTATTCGTAAAATGTTATCAGCATTTTTATTGATGTTTGATTGTCAAATGTTTGCTTAAATTTCCTGTGTGGGCTATTTTTAAATCCATTTTAAACTCCAGTTCGAAATGATTTCGTCACAGATGGGTTCATAACTTTTTGCATGACATGTATTTGCAAAAATTGAAATGAAGATAAGGGATGTGGACTTTGTTATTACGGTCAGCAGAAGACAATGATTATACAATACAGAAGTAAATAATTGTCATCAATTATATAGGTAAAACATAATTATAAAATTTATTGATAATTGCTTGAGCTCCATTTAAATGTAAATCTAATAATATTATGGAATTGTCGTTACGATTGAGATAATATAAACTTAACTGGCAGCAGATTTTGTTTCAAAACGATAAGTTATCTCACATAAAATCATTTTTCGTGTACAATAAACATTGATTATTATTATAAACAGGGGCTCTAAAAATTTGCATAATTGTCGATTTTGGTCGGAAAAGGTTAATCTAATTCTAGTATTTATTTAAAACTAAAACACGCGCATTTCTGCTCCGAGCACATTAGGAAGTAATTGAATTGAATTATATAGTGAAGGGCAGTCACTTCCAGCTAATTTACAACAAGCCCGGGGTGGTCGTACCTATTTATTCGTTACAAGATGAAGAAATTCTTAACTCAGCTTAGGAAGAGATTAACCTGTAATCTTTAGTTGAGATGTGAAATATTGTTGAAATTCTATCCACATAAATTAATATTCCGAAAATTCGAATTTCATTTGAATCAATTTCGAAATAATGGTAATTTCATGAAGATTGAACACGATGACAGTTTGGGAATGATGCTGAGGATGATGGAGAAGAGATGATGATAATGAAGAAGAAGAAGAAGAAAGCGGAAGGACTGTTGGTGATTGGTGGGAAGGAGCGATTAAGGCACGTTCGTAAGAAACCTTCCCATCATTTGTATCTTACTATAAGAAAAATCTCTCAACAACCTCCGTTAGTAAATAGAAGCCTGGCCTCTAACAAACTTTTTTAAATACCTAAGTACACAAGTACATAATAAAATCAATTCACTCTTTAAATAAATTTAAAAAAAAATCATAGTGGTATTAAATTTAAACCACTGTGCTCCAAAGGTCGGGAAAGTGGTTTTTAATGTGGAATATTTTTAATACCGCCATGCTTCAAAGAGTTAAGGTTGACAAGCAGCTAAATGCAACTATCGCCCAAGCCAAATATGCAATTTAGAAGACCTGAATATTTATATTTTAATTTGTATTGAATATCTAAGGTATTTTGTGGTCATTTTATTTCCGTAATGTACCACCCGATAAACTTCCCTAGAGCAACAATGCTACAATTTTTCTTTCCGTCAACCATACAGTGAATGGATTTTATGACTTTTTTGAAAGAAAAAAGAATGTTTTATTTTTATGTGATTTACCAAAAACAACCGACATTGTACCAATTGTATAGATGAGAATCGTTGACTACATCGTCACAATAATCTTCAATGCCACGTCTCAACTTGTTTCCTCCTCCGACTATACGCCGAGTGTTGGGGGTGGTATCAATCGAGCTTGCAGGGGTCGGCCAGGCAATTTGTGCAACACCAAACAAGCGTGTTAGTAGGGGTTATCTGTTGCCAGCCACTTGTTATATCCACAGCACAACACCCCATCTATATACACTGCATTACACTCATGCCGTCACATTCTCAACGCTTCATATTGATATTTTAATGCGGTGCACTTCACTTAACAATTACAGCGGCATTTTATAGTTTGCATTAATCATGCTTTTGTGAGGCTTTTCTTTATGGACTCGTTTTTTGTTGTTTGAATTATGCATGTGCCCATAAAAGTATTAATGAAAAATATGTGAAATAAATTGAATCATTGATGGAAAAACGCTTGTGATAACATTCTAAAGTGCATACCATATCTTTCTTATAATGTGCGAGCCATGGAATCTACAAAAATACTCTATTTCTTGGGGTACGTCTGTAAAGCTTTTTAATTGTCTAATGTGCGCGTAAAGGCAAGAAGCTCAACTGATGAGCTTTACATAAGTTACTCATCAACTTAAAAGTTAATAGGAAGGAATTAAAATAGTATCCCTTTCTTCGGTAAACATGTTGTGTACATAGCATTTCAGTCATCTGGTTTATATACACGATGAGTTGTTATTTATTTATTTATTTATTTTCTGATTTCATCGTGATCCAAAGGAACGATCTTCTCGCAGTTGCTACTGGCAATTAAGACGCCGGATTTGCTCACTTATTTAAATACTTGTAAATTATCAAGAATAATAATAATAATACCTAACACAGTTACTATAAAATTGTCGCTTGATCCGGTTTGTAAAACAAATAAGAAATTAATATAAGCAGAGATTTAAATAGATTCTGCATCTTGTTTTCCATCTCATCTAAAAGTTTACTGCCTAACAATAAAAAGGCCGTATGAACGCTGAAGGTAATTTCCCTTTTAATCTTTTGAAAATATTTTATGAACGTAATAGAAAATATACTGATGTATTATTTATTCTTTATGGGTACATGTAAGTTTATTCAATAGCTAACAAATCTCTATTTCATGAAAGAATGTAATCCACACACATTAACTTTGAATATTTTCGTTTTTACAAATTTTGTGGAAAAAAATTGACTAAAAGGCATTGGCTAAACAAATTGGGATTATTTAGGCACTTGACTTAAATAAAGTTTTTTAAAAGTTATTATATTTGTACCCAGAAATGGGAAATTTGTGTTTTCTTATTTCGAAATTGTATTTTACTGTTACTATTTATAAAATTCCTTGTGTTAATGTTCTTCTATTCTTCAAACGAATAATTTATCTTGTTTTGTTACCAATAATTGTATCGTCAATATCGATTGAAAATTGCTCCATCGGTATACAATTACTTTTTTATCCCCGCTTACTCTTGGTTGATAAACTTCAACGTCAAACAGAAAAAGATGTTACAAACCCAACATCAAATCTTAACAATTACATCAATCCCCCCTTTCCACTTGTTTACCCAAAAGATTTTAAACAACTTGTCAAAAAAATCTCAATTCAACCACAAGGTAAAAAAACAACACACGTCACATACACCAGAGAGAATAATGCCTGGAGAGAAAAGATCATCAAAATTGATTCTTTAGAGTGAAACACTGACATAGGAATGCAACCCATAGCGATGAAGCAGTTAGCTCTAGTGGTCGGCCATCTTTTATCACGGCCTTCTCTAATAATACTTCGTCTTCTCTTCGGTTTTTTGAAACGATCACCGCCCCCTGTAGTCCACTCTCATGGGCTGAACCAATCTATCCTTGGGTATCTTATAATTATATACAAACCGCCTGTAGAGACATGAATCTTTCTCGTCCTTTATCATCCTTATCCTTGACATCCCGGGGGGTGGGGGAGGAGGGATCTTTGTATCATCCAGAAATATATTCAGGCAAAACGCGTTCATCAAGAGAAGATTGTGTATCACGTATACAAAGTTACGCGAGGTGTGTTACTTTTACTCCCATTGTTTTCATGATAAACATGGTTCTTTCATTCTATTTAAGGACTTTTGATTTTGAATTCAATTTGGAATAATAGAAAGTGAAATTATGCAGTGTATCTCAAGAGGAGACGAACGTATAAATAAAATAGACTCCATTTCTGTGGGTTTTATTTTATGAGCTTTTAAGTTTTCAAAAGTCATCTTCAAAGTCTTATCTTATTAGACTGATGGTTGAACATTTTTCACTTCAAATGAACTTTTAACAAGTTAAGTTGGATCAAGGTATTTTACTTTTTCAAACAGTCCAAAACGTCCTGCAACTACAAATGGGATATAAGAGTTTTATTGTCACTTATGTTGGAAGCTCGTACATTCGTAAATTTAGTTTTATGAAATAAGATTCTAATCATATGATTATTGTAGCAATACTAAACCAAGATCATAAAAATGCATTATTACTACCTAATCATACATGACGATAGGTTAGCCGTACTTCAGAGGTAGAAGGCCTGAACTCCATTTAAATGATTCTTGAGGTACGCTCAAAAACCAATAAATCTGCCTTCATTCGATCATATTTACAATGGTGACATGAGTTATTACGAGTATAACTGTATTTATTGATATCCAGTCAAATGGCAATTGAAGGAGCATAAAATAAAACAGAAAGTGCAATGAAAATTCAAAAAGGACTTCCGGCTTTCTGCCCTTGGGGTAAGGACTTACTATCACTGCAGTGGTGTTTTGAGTTCCTGGAAGATAGAATTGAAATCAGTATTCTAGAAAAAAAATTATTAGAAGTGTATTGCCCCATAGATAAATCATTTTGGCTGCAGAATATAGTCAGTACAAAATTTAATTTAAATGTCAATAAAAAGTCCTGAATAAGACGTCTGCAAGTCGACATGTTGGCTACACTGGTTTCTGGTCAACAATGCATCTCGGACAACAGTGCCCTGCGTCAGTGCATCTCGAATGCAGCTAATAATCCAGTTGCAGTGCACTCTCAAGACAACCGGACAGGGACAACTCTCAAACAAAGATGGAGTTACTGATACCAAGCGAGACTCCATTCATGAATCAATCAATGGGAGATTCACGTCTCTGTTCCTTGTTTGTTGATGTCACAAGATGCAGGGATACCAACGTAACGAGTTGAACATTTGAATAGGCTGATTTTACCGAACTTAAAAATATCAGTTATAAATATGAACACCTTCAGTGTTGTTTATGTTTTACACTGTCATTTTATCAGTGACGATGAAAGATAAAATACAATTTCTCAAGGTCAGTGGAGGTGGCATGTGTAAGATAATGATAATGATAATGTCGTAAATAATACTGCAGTCTCATAGTCAGTAGAGGAGCCATGTGTCAGAAATCCTTATAAGGTTGTGAAGGGATGTGCGTTGTGAAAAATATCCGACCGAACCGGGGCTCGAACCCGGGACCTCTCACTTGCCGGGCGAGAGCTCTACCAACTGAGCTACCCGATCGGACGGACGGACACTTGACACAACGCACTGATGAGGGTTAGAGATCTCCTAGGAGAATGGAATGAAGGTAATGATTGGACATTACAAGCTATCAGACCATCGGTAACGATGCTGTCATTACCTTCATTCCATTCTCCTAGGAGATCTCTAACCCTCATCAGTGCGTTGTGTCAAGTGTCCGTCCGTCCGATCGGGTAGCTCAGTTGGTAGAGCTCTCGCCCGGCAAGTGAGAGGTCCCGGGTTCGAGCCCCGGTTCGGTCGGATATTTTTCACAACGCACATCCCTTCATATCATCCTGACTCCATGGAAGTTTTCCACAGAATCCTTATAAGGTTGTTATTCCAACACTGTACGTCACATTTACCCCTTTGTGGTTGGTGGAGGAGCCATGTCAGATAACAATAATGTTTAGTCCAGCAATGTGCGCCATTAATAGCCCTTTCTTGTGGTCGGTGGAGGTGCCGTGTGTAAGATAATCAACGTAATGATAGATCCTTCATTGTGCGTCATTAATACTGCATTCTCATGATCAGTGGAGGTGCCGTATCGCCGTATCGGCAGGTAATCGATGTAATGATGTTATTCCAGCACTGTGCGTCATTAATACCTCTTGCTTTTGGTTGGTAAAGGTGCCGTGTTCATTTATAATAATCCATATAATTATATTATTACAGCAGTGCGCCATTATTACCTCTTGCTTGTGGTCGGTGGAGGTGCCGTGTTCATTTAATAATCCTTATAATGATGTTAATCCAGCAGTGCGCCATTAATACCTCTTGCTTGTGGTCGGTGGAGGTGCCGTGTTCATTTAATAATCCATATAATGATGTTATTCCAGCAGTGCGCCATTAATACCTCTTGCTTGTGGTCGGTGGAGGTGCCGTGTTCATTTAATAATCCATATAATGATGTTATTCCATCAGTGCGCCATTAATACCTCTTGCTTGTGGTCGGTGGAGGTGCCGCATCGTCAGGTAATCGATGTAATGATGTTATTACGCTGAGAGAGTGAGAGAGGAAGAGAGGAAGAGAGAGGGGAGGTAGGCACGCCTTAACCTCCCCCCCCCCCTCCCCACAGGTACCGTCAGGTCTGATGTACCTGGGACCCGACAGTCGCTGCACAACCAACTAGACCTCGAACTCAGTACAGAGTTCATGTTTCATTGACTTTGCAATCATACTTTGCGTTTACTATTGATGTTTCATGCTCTGTACTTTACTTTTGACGCTGTTTAACTTTTCTGTCAATTCTCTTGTTATGTCAATTGGAAAGATTTGCATAGTGAAGTTTGTAGGTGTTTTATTGACTTGTTCAATTTAGTTGTCAAAGATAACTGACGCACGTGCTTAGGTGGAAAAGCTGATTAAAAAGTTCATAAAGCTCTTCTCGAATTAGATTTTAAAAGCTGATTTAAAAGTTCTTCTTGAAATTGAATATTAGATATTTATTGTTAAAGCAAATAATTAGAATTACTACAGTTTTTGTTATATCAATTCTTGGATCCTACTTGAACATAAGAGCAATTGTAAGTAGGCAATTTCAAATTAATTAAATACTATTTTCACTTTATTTGGGATATTTCTTCATGTTTTACTTTTTATTTATTGATAATGTCATCAGTTTCTATTCCTTTATTAGGTAAAAATTTTGAGTTTTGTTTTAAACTCACAAATATGATTTTAAATATCTACTTTTCATACCTTAATTTAATTAATTGTTTACTTGTGTACCTATAGGTCTAATTAATTGTCTACGCTGCATCAACAATTGACGTGAAACGTCTTTTTGATCATAGCGACGAATATAAATAAACGAATTTGTAAAGTTCCATGCATGATCCAAATAGAAGGTTAAAAAATAAAATATAAAATTTGACCAAATTTGACGTAGTATCTATAGGTACTGTGCATTATTAGTCAAGTGAGTGTAGGGTTGTATTGTATTTTTACTTTTTAGTTAAAACTTTTTTCTTGCCAGATAAAATTTAACTCTAAGTACTGATAAGGTTTGCTTTAGTTTTGGATGTATAATGTCAAACATATCTTGTGTTACCACAGGCACAGTGATCCTCTTCTAATGCTGCAATCTCGGAGCGAGTTCGGCGACGGATGATGTATCGTGGCGGGAAGTGGAGCCGCATCGCCCGCCAAGCCACTCAGCCGGCCCGGACAAAACAACCCGCAGACCAGCGACTAGATTGCGTTGTCAAGAGAATGCTTTCTTCAACTCAAACCTAGCGGAATCCGATTCCAGTCAAACTGAAATAGAGAGGACAAGGAAGCATGAGATGGGAGATACGTGTTAACAGTTCAAATTTAACATTTTAATTTAATTTTGTAAGGTTGGACTGTTTTAAATACAAAACTTAATTTCATTTCATAATAACAATTAATTTGTTAATCATTATAATCACTTTAGACTTACATTTTTCCCTAAAGTTATCTCTATATTTATCTCTACATCTCTTAGATCTATGCAGGTACATACCTATGAAGTATCTGTAGATTTTACATACCTACCTTTTAAGTATTTAGAAAGATATTTAATGCTAATAATTGAAATTAATTGTCCTTGAACGACTTCTCTATCCAAATTACTCGACTCTGTTTAAGTTTGGATAGTTGTTAAAGTGTTAAAACTTAATCATGTTCAATTAAGTCTGGATTAACAATCCTTGCTTCCTTATGACACCAAATTAACTCACATAAAATGTAAAGAAAATTTAATCAGTGGTTAGTTAATCGTGATTAATTAGATTACAACCTTTGCGTTCTTGTTTATAATAAATAAAAATATTTTTTTTCATGAAATTAACTATAATAATATTTTACAACAATGCCGCAGGTGAAGTATAAGTAATTTTGATCACCTTTACACTTTCTTAAATTACGCAAATTTTCGTAAATTACGTAAATTATGATGATAGCCAAAGGCACAAGTACACATATAAATAAGATATTACTTTAATATAAAAATCAATAATTATACCCATCAGTAGCTAGAAGTACTTGCCTATCCCATGTAATATTCATTACATGCCTGCAGCCTGCATTCTGAGCAATACTAATCATAAGATTCAACATGAAATGCCGTTAACAATAAGGATAAGTCAAACATATCACTTACATCCGGCAGGTACGTGTCAATGGATTTAATATTCAATAAACGATACGATTATTCAATAAAGCATCGTATTTTTACTTAAAGTTAATTATACTGTAGAACATTTATACCTGTATTGTATACTGTACGGGAGTGTTATAAGGTAATTGTAAAAGATACAAAGGGCTCTCTTTGTTTACGTGGACATGTCCATTTTTTACTCCAGTAAACTTGAACTGTTTATAACTTTTTAACTTCTAAATGAGCTTTGGATACCATAAAAGCTGTTGAAGAAATTAGGACTCTGTAATTAAACTTTTTCTGTGTACTTATTATATTCCCCTTGGCATTTTCTCATGGTAGAGGGTACTTCCGGCAGATCTGTGTTATTGAATTTAACAATTATTCTATAAAGCATCCTATTTTTACTATAATCTAATTATAAATTGATATTCAATCGTGAATCCAATTATCTTTTCATGTTTTCAATTATGATGATATCGTCGCAGCTCTTGGCTAAAGCTTGGATAGTTCGCTACAATTATATGATCCTTTGTCAGTCCTGATGTCCTGATTCTCTTCCTGGACTTAATATGTGCACAAGCATCTTATACACACATGTTTTCAATACAGATGATCATTCCTTAAAAATACCGAAATTACAAATTCACAGAAAAAATAAAATAGGCTAACTGAGAGGCAGTTTTTCAATGCTCTTCTAATTTTTAAACAGCTGATTAGGACTATTGCAATGGCAATAACCAATGAAATTTATTGAATTGACCCAAAGGCTTACTGCGGATTAAACAAAAAGTTTAAAGGATTTTTCAATCCTTATGTTTATGCCCATTTTTCAAGGAACTTTATACTAACAACTGTTTTGTATTCTTTCGTTGACGAAAATAGTTGAAAAACGCTTTTTAATAATAAATCATTACTGATTTAATTAGCTATTTTTGCGAAAGATGTAGGCACTATAATTAGTTACCATTATAGTTTCGTTGGAAGAACAATGTATCATTAAATTCACGATATTAATTATTGTTATTCCAACTGAACTGTTATTTTCATTTTCTCAATACATTTATCCAAGGGTTGTAATATCCGTCTAAGTCATCATACCCTTTCTCTCCATGTTCACCATACCCGAACCCGACTATACCCAGCTGCTTGTTATGATATCTGCTTGGGTTGTCATGGGTACTGATTGAAACGTGACTGTACATAATTAACAAGCTATGAATATAAACTCCCCCCTCCTCTTGCCCCTCCATCCCCTGTCATGTTCGTCGTGCCAACTTCACAAACTTCCCCCCAAGCTCTGCGGAATAATTACACAGTGTGTATGGTGCTAATCTGCTTCTCTCTCAAACACTCGCCGTGATCAAAATGATACCTCATTATACAGCAAACCGAGAATCTCTTCCGCTTTTTTGAATAATACGTTCCATTCTATGTGATGTGTTTAATTGGGGTTTTCAATGTATGTTGTTTGTATTTAATAAGGATGTACGGAGATTTTGTTTTTAATTATGATTGATGAGGATTGCAAGAGTTTTAAAACTAAAAGTAATTAGAGAAGTGAGTAAAATTCTATGCAATGCAAACTTATTGTTGTTGTACAATGTATTCTATTTGTTTGATTCGAAACTTTGCTGGTAGACTGCATTTGTTAGGTTTAATTGTATTGGTACTTTAGAGAGAGGCGTGATTGTTTTGTTTTATGTAAGTAGTTCGATCTCAGATGGAGTAATGAATAAATATTACGTTAGTTTTAGAAAATATTGCTAGAGGATTCGAACTTGAGCTTTGTATTGAAACACTTATAGAAAATACTGGATATAGCTGAATTTTTACAGAAAAGAGTCAGTAATTTTTTAATATAGTTTTCAAGGGTCAAGAATTATTGAAATTCCCTCAATTCGAGTTTTCCTTATAAATACAAAACAAATTTACATTTAATAACGCGCAGTAAATTCAATTTATTCAAGTTCATTACTTAAGTACTTCAAAATAATATAAACATATAACATTTATATTATATTCATGAAAAACAGATTTATATTTTTTTCTTATATTTGACAATGAAGTTTCTTCAGAGTATTGTTACGTATAATATCAGCTTTTCTTTTGTATGTTTTGCCCTAAACGTTAGTTATGAGATTTGCCCGATGCCATGTTGTTGCCTAAACAATTTACGTTATAAGACTTTTAATTCTGCACCTTTTGTGTCCAGATAATTTTAAGTGATTTCATTTCGCTTCAATAATTAGTCTACTAAACGAACTGATATGCAAAACACGTTTTTCTAATAAGAACTCCATTAGATTTAATTTGCTGACAATTTAATTTGACGACTCATTAAATTGGCCCACACATTACGAGTGATGCCCAAAAGCAAGGTATAAATGTATAGGTAAATGATCTGGGGACATATCCGAACAATTACTACGACGTCGTTATCAGATGTAATTGCTTGCATGTTGCTGTCGGCTGCAATATTTCAACAACTACGTAGGTATTGTAATTAGATGTCTGGAGTGACGTTGTTTGCCTAGGGATCTTCATTGAAATGTACAACCAGCATGATTGTCATAGGGGCTGAGTATAGTGTTTTCACAAATATGTGAGAAACGACATTAATTGGCCCCTTGATCATCAGAAATATGTCATACTAATTGAAATATTAGTTTTGTAAAAAAAAGGAAATTGAATAATCATTCTTGAATAGGAATTGACACAAAATACTACAATCTTGTATTGTTCGAAATGAATAGACAGAGTTCTTTATAAAGTCTAATTTGTAAAAGCTTTTAGGGTCTTCCTCAAATTTTATTAACACTTCGACTTGTAGTTTTTGTGTGTAAAAATACTCAATTCATCCCTTATAATTTAAAACATGTATACATGTCTTAATTAACATTAGGTCTGTTCGTTTTGCTTACTGCAGTTGCAGTAGCAGCAGCTTACAGTAGGCCCTGGTAACTCTTGCAGTAGCTTGCTGTACCAACACAAAACGAACGCATTTGCAGCAGGATGGCAGGCTGGCCTTTTCCTATTGGTTGGGAGGTTTGTGAATTTGGCGGGAAGAATGTAAAAATAAGTGAGGTTATGTTCTGCATTTATTGAGCGAGCGTAGCGAGCGTCACCACGGTACTCTTATGACACTTTCTCTGTGTGTTTTTTTGTTGTTTTTTTTGCCTGCACTGCCCAGGTCAAACCGCACAACCAATCGATCTGAAATTTTGTACACATACTAACGTAATCTATGCGATCCCTCAGATCTTTTCTGAACGAGATCCTGTGATTGGTTCAAATTTTATAAAAATTATCTTTCGATTGGTTGGTTCGATAAATTTGAAATTTAGCAAAGTCATTGCAACCAACATTGTACCCAATCAAAAAAAATTTCAGCCAAATCCTCCAATTGGTTCAAATTTGAAACCATTTTTCCTGTGATTTTTTTAAATTTAAACTGGAACCGATTGACCGACCAACTAAAAACTTCGCATGGTCATTGGTACCAACATTTAAGGTATTTTTGCCAATTTTCACTCTAATCTGTCGTTATTTTCAAAAGTTTTTGTCATTTTAGGGACATTTTGCGTGTTGGCTGTCAAATTCACGGCGACTTCGAATCTCCAGTTCAAGGCAAGGTAGTTAGAGCAGAAAGTTTTAAACGATATGAAACTAATAATGACCGTTCAACAGATTGATCTGATATTGTGTACACACACTACATATCATATCATATGGGTGGTCCCAGGTATATTTTTTGAACGAGATCCTGTGATTTTTGAAAATTAACAAGGAACCGTTCAATCATAAAGGTTTAATCGATCAATAAAACTTAGCAAGGATTGGCAACTTAAAACTTAGCAAGGATTGGCACCAATATTTTTCATTTGTATACTTAATTTAAAACTACCTATAGCCACACCACCATTTGACCTATCAAATGGTCTTCGATTAATCTGATCAATCAAACTCATATTTTGCATGGTCGTTCAGACCAACATTGTCTCTTATTTTACAAATTTTCAGCCCTACCAGTCAAGAACATAGATGCACTTATTGACAGTTTTAATAACTGTCAGAAATGACATTTCAAAACAGAAATTCCACTGCATTCTGGGTTGCTCTATGTACCAAAGCAAAGTTTATAGATGGCTATTCTCAATATCAAGTAAGACAGATTCTTTTCTTAGTTGATCATATTGCAATACATAATGTAGTCAAAATGTAATGTAGGTATTTCATATACATAGGTATAGGTATACCTTATCTAAAATAATTTATTTTACGATATGGATTGTGTTTCACAGTTATGAAAACGACGTTTTGACTAGATAACATCATATTTTACACATTTCCAGCCCAATCGGTCAAGAATTTACAGACTTATTGCTGTTTTAAGTGTTTGAATATCTGTCCAAAGAGATTGATAGAAAAATATCAGTACAATAATTTGTTATTTAATTGATCCAGAGTGTTTATGAAAAGTTGCAAGGAAAATTGGTAATAAATAATGTATAGTTAGTTATCTTTGATTGAATGGATCGTGCTATGATTGGCGATGTCGTGCGTGTCGGTGCTCGCTCATCAACGCGTTACACCGAGCGTTTTCCTAGTAGAATTCTTGTCTAATCCCAATGCATTTTTATATAAATATGTATCATTTCATAACATATAACTAAACTAAACTCTGAAACAAATACTCATTTCCCTCCTCCTTAGGCGTTTTTTCATTATTCATTCATAAGAAACACATTTTACATTTCAAACATGGGCCATTTTGCCGCCTACTGCAAAGTTACTGCATTTACATCACCTCCCTACCCAGCTGTAAGAGCAGTCACTGCGCAGCTACTGTCAGTGTCAAATCGAACACAATCGCAGTGACGGAACAGCAAGTTTGATGCAAAACGAACGGATTTGCAGTGAGCAGTAAAGTGCAGTAAGCAAAACGAACAGACCTATTGAGTCCAAGTCAAAACAACAAGTTTTATAATACATTATGAATGTCCACTGCATGAGTATTACCAACTTTTACTTCATCAATAACCATTGTGACCAAAAATAATACTTATTTAGAATTTTATGAGCTTTTCATATTTTTAGAACTGACGTTCAGAAAGTTGTCCACAGTAGAAAAAACTATTCTTATATATAATTTAGTGCGTCGTCTGGTATTTCTCACCGAAGTTGATGTAAAATTACATTTTATTCCACTTCATTTCCAATTTTCAATTGAAAATTTGTCATTTTCAACTAAAGAATGTGAAAATATCAGATTTAGTGTAGTATCTTTTAAGCCGAGTATCTGAATAGCCGCATATTAATTGTAATGAACATGGAATATGTTTATGGATTGTAATTATATTTCGGCGCTGTCTTTGCGTGAGCCGCGGGTCGAACGAAACGGATCACGTGATCACGACACACGACGCGCTTCTTGTGCCGAGTGGCAAAAAATATCAGCAACATTTCCATGCGTGCTGCGGCGGTTTTCATTTCTACATTGTCTATTTATAACAAATAGGGTGTAATTATCAAATTTGGAAGGTTGCTTACAATTATATAGCTTCAAAGCATACAGGAATTTTCAATGAATTAAATACTATACCTATTGTACCTAATTATTGACATAACTCTGTAAAAAAATGAGAGATTTTCGTATCAATAATTTTAAAATTGAAACTAATTATTTCCTTAATTTTCATCAATGATTCATAAATTTCATAAAATCCAATAAACAAATAGATATTCATTACTCAACATGCAACAATTTAAAAAAAAATTGAATTCTTAACATTATCATTATAAATCTTTCAACAATTATTAAATATTATTATTTACAGAATTGGTGAATAATAAATAATTAGCTTTCCATGAATTGATAATCAATCATTGTTATGAAACTGTGTGAAAATGTGAGACATTTTTTTGTTACAGAAAAAATGTGGACTGTATAGGTACCTATGTCGAGAAAAGACGAAGATAATCTAGATAAAATGCATTATTTTAAATTCTAATTCAAAGTTTGAATACCTTTCCGAAGCTTACAAAGCAAAAGCTCAACCATTCAAGTTTAACGGACTTCAAACAGGAATTTGAAAGACACAAATACTCCAAAAATGGAGGAAATTTTAGAGCACATTAGATTTAGTTTCTCTTCTCTTGCGATTGTTCTTATACAAAAGAGCACACCATTCGAGAAAATAAGGAACACGAGCCGTATTCCACGACCTGTCTTTGGTACTAGCCATAAGGGGGATAATGGAGGATATCACGGGGATATTTATATAAATAAAATATATTAAATTTCCTTTAGTTGTTTGTTATGGCTGAAAAAGTAAACTTGCAACAAATTTAAATTTCTGCCCTATGGAAACACGAACTTCAAAATAAAATAGTGCATCTAAAAAGTTTCCTGCCATAAGTGGCTCCATCACGTATCGCTTATTTGTTCGAATAGTTTGCAAAAGAACACCAAATGATCAATTTCCTCCCAATGATTCTCCATTTCCAACTGGCCAACTCCAACAATGAGTTATGTATAGTCATCCAGCTGGCTGTGCCACTGATAACACCGGCCGTGGAATAAATCTGAGTGATTCAGATGGCAGTGGTTTCCACACTCGTCACGTGATTGATAAACTACCCCTCCACACTGTCACGCGTGTGGTGGGGGTAATCTATATCCCAAGAGGAGATTTATAACGGGGGATGATCAATGTATCAATTATTTGTGTGTAGAATTAATTTTCAATGGAGGGTGGTTAGGGAAATGTGCACATGCTTATTCGGGAATAGAACCTAGGACCTCTCGATTAGGTACTCTCTGTACCAATACAGGGGAGAAATACCACACAACATGACTCAAATTTGGGGTATTCTTACGTTTGCTAAACATTTCAATTGTATTAATTCCACATGTAGACAAAATTTTGAGAAACAATCAAGTCTACACAACTTTTACATAGAAATGAAGACTTTTTAGAAGATTCTATTCCCCATCTCTCAGGTACATGATACTGGTACTAATAAAAGTTCTACAGGACTCCAATAAAACCCGTTCGTTATGGTTTACATACCTAATAAATTTTAAAGGTGTTAGAATGGTAATCGTGTAAAATGTATTGGGATTGATTCTAGGTCAGGTTTTAAATGAAGGGCTATATAAAGAGCGAATTTTAGAATGGATAAAATGCAGATATTTCCCATATTCAATACTAAATCATGATTCAGAAGTTTAAAAAACATCGCTTTATTTTCTTTCGCTTTTTATAACTGCTAGTTTTAAGTTCGTGTGACAACCATATAAAAGTTTAAAATATTTTACAGAATGTTATCTTACTGGGAGGTCAACAAAATATTATAGATTATCTACAAGGGTGAATTTGAATTAGTATGTAAATAAAACTATACACACCATTTTCTAGTTAGTTTCATAATGATTTTGTAGGAATCATATCTTTTAATTAAATTTTGTGTCACGCAAACAATTCTGGTATTTATAAAAATGTATACATAACTAGGAAAATGTTACGTATAGAAACGCTTTTAAAAGGTAACAAAACGTCGTGTTTAGGGTAAGTTTTAATGATGTCAGTATAAAAATTATACTGATTATAAAAAAAACATTTTTGACAACTTAATAGAATTTTCAATTTATTTTAACAGTTCAAAATAAACCGACAAGACCGATTTGGCTGATGATTTTTAAAATATGAAAATAATTTGGTCTTAATAAACTTGTAAAATTTCAAGTCAATCTGAAAAAGAGTTCTTTTGACCCTTTAACCAATCAAATGAAATATATATTTACAACAATCAGAGGAATTTCTTCAAAAAATATGTAAAAATGAGCTAGATCAGAGAACGGTTGGTCATGTATCACTAAACATAGACCGAAGTCAAAAAGAGTATCTCTTCTCTGGTTTAAAACCCCCACATATATCTTCACCACGTCACACTAAACTGCAAGTTAAACTTAATCCCTAACAATTATCCCCCGGTTATCTTCATCCCCTGTAGTACACCCTCTAAATCCTGAATGTAAACTCCGCTGTCATCCCCCGACTTGTAATACTCCAGCCGTGTCTTATCTCTAAACCACCCTTACATCCCTTAACCGGACCAATTCTCACCCCCTTCGTCATCCTAGGCTATTATTCACATGCGTAATCGGCCCAGAGATACAACAGCCTGCTGACTTCGGTGAAAAACTTGTGTAGAGTGGTTTATGGTTTAACACAAGTTGATTATACAATCCCCAGGTTTGATAAGCTTTATAGTCGGGGCAAAGTGGAAAATAGAACATTTATGATAGAAGATTTTATTGTCACTGTTCTCACAATACAAATGGACTGGGAATGGTTCAAGTCACCAAAAGTCCTCCTTGAAGTTGAGCTTTATGCATCTGGAAGTGGACTTTTAAAATTTGTATTGTAACATATCCTAGAAATAGAGCCTTTAAAATAATGAGCTACTGGTAAAATACTTTAACACCTTCCAGATAAAAGTTGGGTTACTTGATCCTTGCTCGCTCAAAGAGCCTTGCTCGAGGATTTTTTGACACATTTTTATTTTTTCGAGGTGGTAAACTATTGTACCAGTAACTTATAAAGAGTTAAAACTTTAAAACATATGTATGTGATATTAAAGGTAAATTAACAGATTAACGAATAGCAGATGTGGCTATATTTAGGGGAATACTTTTTTAAACACCTTGACCATGATTGATGATCAATGACATAAAAATGCCTAAAAAAATTATTATACAGGCAAATTTTAATTTTTATTCTTGATTATGGAATATCAATAAAGTGTTATAAATTAACTAACATAATAATACAAATTAAATTATATTTCTGCAATCATCATTATGTGATTAAGTCCATGCAAATGTGGTAAAACGTGATGTCAGAAAATGTACCACAAAAGTAAGGTTACAAAATTGAAGAAAAACTATAAACCAACTAATTATGGAATTGTTCCTTATAGCGTCATTCCCAAAATAAACTAAAACAAACACTCCATGACTTAATGAAATATTGTACCATAGTTAAGAGATAATTACAATCTAAGATGATTGATTTTGTGTTTACACCTTTACTCATTTATAATCAACTATTTTCAATAATTGAACACTCTTCATTTCTTTCACTAGCAAGTACTTCTGACTTCGAATCAGCCAAGATAAAAGTATACTGTGTTGAGTTTACTTGGTACGCCTCGGGGTGCCTACAGTGCTTTGAAACTCTTGCACCAAGACTTTAATCTCACTATTATAATATAGATTAGTTTGCTGCAGTGTTGTTAGTTTGTTATTGTCACTGTTGTGTTGAGCACAATTGTCAGAAGGCAGGACAATGAGTGAAGGCTGAATGAAGAAAGTTGTGATGACTAATGTAGACAACTGTTATTACTATTTTATTGAGGAGGATGATTCGAGACCGGAGGACACTCCAGAAGAAGAATTACTCAATTACACTTGTATGACACTTATTTGTTTTCTTTTCTTTGGTATAGATGTTTATGAAAAGACAAAATACCGATGACGTAGTTTCTTTCACGTAAAAAAGTGGGCCTCATGATTATAATAAAAATTTTATTAGATTATATTGACATCAAATCCATTTTTTTTAAACTACATTTTGCAGCTGCTATGGAATTTTGGAATCTCAAGTTATTTTAGTAGTAAAATACCAATGGCTTTTTTATTTTAATGGTTTAAAAAAATAGTTGGTATAATAATAAATTCTTATTCAACTACCATACAGTTTTTAAAATACCTACTTAGAGAAAATGCCAAACTATATTTTTTTAATAAGTTTTGAGGTTGAAACAATTTGATTGCAGGAACACAACTGTTTTAAATTTAAGGCAAATACTATTAAAATGAAAAAAAACTTAAAGCACTGTTCACTACAATTCCTCTGATCACAATATTAAAAAAAAAATCTTACAGAAAATAATATGTATATATTTTATTACTTTATAAAACCTCTTAATCGACAGATCGATCACGTGACATTAAACACAATTAATTAACATTCTGAATTTAAAATTATATAAGATTTTTAAAAAAATACAAAATATTAGATTAGACGAAACATAAAACAACACTGTCATCATATAATTAATCACCCTCAGGTCTATAGTGTTCACAAGTCGATGAATCCGGGGTCTATCGTGCTCAACCACGACTACCTAGACCACCCAAGTTGTCGGGCGGTGGCTAACATTCGTCTCTTGTTTTATTTTTATTAAATACCGCAGCTCGCCTGTGTGCAGCACAACAAGCCAACAATTCGCCGGCACCATGTCCGTCTCTACACATGCCTCTACAAGCACGGAGGAAAACATGAGTCCGCCAGATAACCGCCGGAACATAACCTCAAATCTTATGCTACAAGAGAACGCCTTTGCCTACTGGAAGCCGGACAAATGGCGCCCAACGATGGGGTAATTAATAAGAGTTTAAAATAGAAATGTTTGGGATGGTAATCCACAGGCTGTTAAAATTAAAATGGTCCCAAAATTGAAAATAGTACAGATAATTATTTTGAAATAAATATAATAATACAAATCTTTTTATTGTTTGCTGTATAGTGTACAGAAAATTAAAGTGCACAGCAAGGCAACACTTTATTAGTATCTTCACAAATCTTTCCTAGTATAATGGAAAAAATGAGTCTCCAACCTGGATAACATAACCTATAAAATCTTACTATAGACTACAAGAGAACGCATTGCCTACTCATAGAGTGAAATTGGTGCCCAACGTTGAAGTCTTTAAGAAGAGTTAAGAATCTAAACAAAAGTTGGATGGTTATGACCAGAACTGTTCAAATAAAGATGCTCCTAAATTCTCACGATTTCCTACTCAGTAGACAAACAATCAACAATGTAAATTATTTGATCATCAAGGTACGAACATTTGATTCCAGGTGTTATATAAAGTTCCTAGACTATTTAAAAAATAAGAGACTGTGAACTGTGATATCTTACGTTGAGCAACTTAAACAACAAAAATTGCTTCGCCCATTACATTTTTGATGGGTAACAAAAAATTTGCTGTTTTTAGAACACATCCACAAACAATTCATGTCATAACAAAGAAGATAATATTGTTACAAATATAGTTCACAGACTCCTTTTATACATTGTAATGTCCAGGAATTTTACTGGAGCTATACGACAATTGATAAATGATAACAACCTTAAGATGCATCTAGTGCGGTCTATTGCCCAATTACGCTGTGAAGCCGAGTGTACCTATCTACACATGCAGTATAGTTACTAAAACTGGAACCCAAGAATGATTTTTGTATATCCCTGAAATTTTCTTCATGTCAACCACGTGTTTTATTATACTTCCAGATATTGAGGCTGCTGACAAGAAGGCGACACATTAAGGTGGATTCACACGGCCGTTCCAAACCTGCCAAGTTTGCAAAAGTTCCGAATCGCCGTTCCAAAAACTCCCGTGTGAACTAGGAAAGTTTGGAACTCAATCTTCGCAGTTCGAATCTTTTCATAGTTCACACAGGAGTTTTTGGAACGGCGATTCGGAACTTTTTGCAAACTTGAGTTTCAAACTCGAAGTTTGGAACGGCCGTGTGAATCCACCTTTAGACTTTCTCACGCTAATAATGGATAATAATTTCATGTTCTGGAGGGATGGATATTTTTAGGAATACACGTTTATTTGTTGCTCTGAGCTTAAAAGGAAACAAAAAGGCAGCACACTCTTCTTTCTAGATTTGTATTCACACATCAATTTTGATCATCACAGCAATCAATAATCGAAATTTCGAAAACTTCAAGTCATAAAATAGCCTACGTTGGTGTAGACCTAGAATCAGTTTTCAATTTAAAAAAAAAACGTCTTTAATGCAGCAATGATTTCAGAGTCTTGTGAATTTTTGTGAGCTGTCAGAAAAATTCAATCCAACATTTTGAGCGCTATCGATTAACATTAACCTCACATATTTAAATTTGAAATTACTAAGTGGTTCTAACTTCATTTTTAGAGTACTCTGCAATAGGTATTTGTATTGTCTTAAAATATAGGTAAACCAACACATTAGTGGTAGCTTCGTGACGTAAGATCATACAGGTAGGTGATAAAGATATTAATAAAACAGTATTCATAACATCTTTGGTATGGTAACGAGTTGCAGGTGCAGCTTCACAAGGCTTATCGTTACTGGAGATGAAAGATACTCTCAAACACTCTGGGCCTTGCTTAATTGATTCCTAACCATGTAACGAGTATTTGAAGTTATTACCTTGGAGTCAAATGTCCATTGGTAATCACTCGGTTGACCTTAATGATTAGGATCTTCATTTCATTACGTGAGGTGTCAGAAGCATGTGATCATCATTATTTTATTTTTCGTCAATAATTTACTTTTATATAGGTACCTATTTAAAATGTTATATTTCTGAACATAAAATTTCAGTTATGCTGTAATCACTTTGAAAAACCTATGCATTACGAACTGAAAGATATGCTGTTGAGAAGATTAAATTATTATTTTCTTCTACCTGGAATTTTGCAGCTAAAATTGGTGATTTTTCTATCTCATCACATTTTGTACAGTCATTCTCGCTCAAAACTCTGAAAAATAAATAAGTTAGGTATGGTATCCCCGTTTTCAGACCTTTCATTCAAGAATGGATAATTATGCATTTTTTGTTCTAAATAATATTGTTGACACGCAAGTAAAGAAGATGAAAACCTACAGAGTTAACCTAGATTTGCCATCATCTCAGGAGTTTGTCAATAAAATTTAAAAAAAATATATATTTCAGAGCCCCATCTAAATGTGGAAGAAGTAATGTACCTCAAAGAAGCTCCATTAGCAGGTGTAATTAACCCTTTATTTGTTACTGGTAAAATAGTTTACCCCCTCACACATGAAATCTGTTCCAATAGATCTTTCCTATATAAAGGGAAAAGCTTTAAAGTTGTGAAAAGTTAAAAAAGAAACAAAAATGCTGATCTATTGTACTCTAAGTGGACTTGTGACAAATGGAACCTTTTTATGTAGATACATCCCCCTTCTCTCTTGGTACGGTACAGTTAGTATAAATGAAGATCCATGAGCTCTGAAACGAGGTCCACTTGTTTGTCCATCGACTGTACGTCCCCATGATATTATTACAGAATCTACTTTGGGCCTCGCCGGTAAAAACTTGGGACCATTATGAAATGTTCCGAGGGTGATTAAGAACCCTGGTCCTATGGCGATGGCGAGGAGAGAGTGGGGGTTATTTAATGGCAGGCCCCTCATTGGCTCACGCATCTTCTACAATACGCACCGCATTGCCGTGTGTAAAAACTAACCTATAAATTATCTCTATCCCGCCTTGGTAGGTCGTGCAGGCAGACGGCCATCTTGGCTCGGTTAGCTTGGACTTGTTGCGCTTCGTTGGTTCTCTTCTCTTCGTCGTTGATTCTTCTCATCGTTTTGCTTCTTCTTCTGCTGCTTGGTTTATACTTACATTGCTAATTGCTGTGGTAATGTTTTGAAAACTTCTTGCTAACACCTTTGCTTCTGTGTCGTGACTTTGCTTACTAAGGATTCACTTTTTACTTCTTGATCATGGAATAAGATTTTAAGTAGTGGATCTACAATCTTCTGTGTATATACAATTAAAAATTATAAAGTCATCATTAATCTCATTCTTTTAACGACGTCTCAACAACATAAAAATATTTTTCTGTCCTCTATCTTGTTTCGGTCTTTATTAAATATAGGAACTTTATACATAAATTGGTCAAATCTGCTAATTGCCACGTATTTTACTTTAGACCAAACGATAGCACAGGAACTTTCCATTACAACTTACTTTATCTATAACATCATGGAAAAACCCTGTCTATCACAAGAGAAGGGTCCTAAATGAGTCCCATTTCTTGGAAAATATTCACGTTTCAACGGCATAAAGTCAACTCCACTCACGTTAAGCTTCTATAAAGTTAAGTTTTGACAACTTAAAATCTGTTAAAATGTGAAGCCTTTTTATGTTGATTCTATTCCCCTTCTCTCGTTGTATGTGACGTATAGTATAAATAAGTAATATCTTTTTCATCCTAAATCGCACGATTGTTTTCAATCAGAGAGTAGTTGTATTTATTTCCACTGACAATTACCTAAAATCAATTATCAGTTCTGAACATTCATTCGTCCTGGATTTTAACAACCCCAATTACTAAGCTAATTAGATAATAAGTTGCGGCCTTCCGATTGCGTCTGTTTCTATCGCCAAGGGCAGAAGTCTTCAAGATTTTCGCTCACGCCAAGTTCCATGCCCATCCATCTGGAATGTGAAACAAACCACCTTCTTAGCTCGTGCACTTCAAAGATATAATTTCCTCACCTTTCTTTGTTTACATGCAAAGTTCTTTAGCTTATTCATCCTCAGCTACTTAGCTAATTGTACCCAAGAGTTCCATCTCCGACCTTTCATCTCTTTGTCTGGTTAATGGGTATCCATGTTGGGATGAAAAGAGTAGGGAAGAGGGGGGAAAGCAAGGACATGCATTATCACCGGGTGTTGGATCCCATGAGAGGGGGATGATATTGTATTCAATTCATGTTTACTCGTTCCATGGCCGCAACATCAATAGCTACACGATGGTATTTTATATAACTGATGGTCCTTACAAATAGTCGACAGACACGCATAGCAGCCATCTTGGTTATAGGGTTTCAGCCAATAGGGAGGTCGCAATTAGTGGCTGGGACAATTGTTGTGAAGGGAGGGTTTTCACCTGCTTGGTTTTTTGATCACTTGAGATAGTAATCTTGAGGTATTATTATTTTTGGGGGGTTTTTAGTTTGGACGGCCTCTTGAATTTAAGAAGGTTGGGTAGAATGTTTTAATGTTAATATTCAGATTGTAATCAGATTGGGAGAAAAAGTAGGAGTTTAATAATGTGCTGCAGATTATGTAGGAGAGAATGACAGATGAGATACGGCGAATATTTCAGCTGACTTCTTATAGATTGCTTTGTTCCTCTGGAACGAAATGTTTTAAGTTTTTTAACAACCCGTTTTAAGTGTGTTTTAAGTTTTACCCATTTTGTCATCAAAACACTATTCGAAACGATTGTTTTATAGGAATGTGGAATATAATTATTTTAAGTCGGTGTTGACATTCGGTTGGCTTGGAATAAAATATTTCTGGGCTTGAAAAGGGTTGCTGTTCTTTTGTTTATTGTGGTTTCAGATTGGAAGAAGATACAACACATTTTATTCATAACTTTATATAAAAAAAACTGTACCATAATACGGAAATTATAATATATAAGTACAAAACATTTTAATATGTATGCATAGTTAGATTTAGGTATATACGTTTGAATATCAAGAACACAAATTGATCTGAAGAATATTCAGATCATCATGTAAATTAATTTTTATTCATTAGAGGCACACTAAGTATAGTTTATATTTAATTAAATAGTTTAGATATGCATTTATTTTTGCCGGAAGGAAGAAGTCATCTAATGGGCAATTTGTGTTTGAATGTCCCTCAGATAGCTGCATGGTTTTTGACTCAAAAAACATTTAAATTTACTTTTATAGTATGTAACTGATACCTAAATTAGATAACATATTTCGCGTATTCACCTCTTACATAGACAATTACCATTTCTTGGCGAAATGCACCTTACTATAAACTCTTTATTACTGATTATCTGACAATTCACATTTTCTTGATAAGCACTCAGGTTTGATAGGAATCTAATTAAAATATTTGTTACTTTTGATCATATTGTAATTTTTGATGATAGAATGTACTTCCTACCTGGTGCAAAATTTTGTGTACTGACAGTTAATTTAATTTATGCCACAAAAAATATTAATAAAAATTCTTCAAATCAAATAATCTTTGGTGAAAGCATAATCTTGAACGTACCCTGAGAGAAAATATTTTACCCTTCACTTTTCAATTTCGATCAGAACTTTGACCAGAGCAAACTTCCCTACATTTTCATTGTAAAATCAATAAATCCAGTCATCTCTCGTGATTGGCTGCAACTTTATAGAGCAATAAAATTCCTTCATAAAATTACGAACCCGAACAAAAAAAAAGTGCTCAGATTTGAAGTGTCCAGCTCCGCCCACCTTATCACCATTATTATAATCGTGTAAGTCGCACGAAATCAGCTAACAATTGCGTCACCGAGCTAACTACACGTGTGATTGCTATACGCACGCACTCGCGCACGCACAATCACGCACATTTGTCACGCTCGCGGCAAACACAGTGGTTAAAGCTACCGGTTAATTACACGCTAACCATAACACAATTGTTAACTACAGGGATTACGCTTGAATATTAATTAGTTGGATCTTGTAATTTAATAATTTCCATAATTTAAGAGTAGGCTATACACTCTGCAGGCGTAATACTTGGGATAATTTGAGTTATATAGTCATAACTTTTGAATCAATCAAGTGATATCAAATATGTAAATCATATTTTTCGCTTTCGATATGGCCACTTAAAAAATTATTAGCTTGTTTTTTTGTATATCAAATTATTTTTCAGATGCATTTTATTTTATTTTAAAATCGTGTATGGCAAACCATTGTTGAAAATGATCACAAATTTTACTCAGACAGTTCTGTTCGTATTTGATTGAAACCCCAATCAAAATCTATAGAATCTCTTTTTCTGATTGTGAATAACTTAAACGGTTCAAAAGTTATGACTATATTACTGAAATAATATCTCATAAATTTTGTCTCCGTGTGTATAACAGTCTTAAAACCACACTAATTTCACGTATTTATGATCTCATTGCAAGGCGTATGAAATGTAACAGTTATGTTACTAATCTTTGAAATGATGCAAATTAGTAGAATTCGAATGAGTGTATAATTAAAGTTGTAATTGTAAACTTAGTTACAAATTAACTTACATCTGCTTCTCGCGGTGTTGCTTTGACTTTTGAAACCGCATCGCTACTTTTAGAGATGTCAAGAAGGGTAATTAAGGAATAAATGTGATTGTGGTTAAAAATTAATCAACTAAATTGACAAAATAGAGGATATCACACGGATTGTGATGTAATAGTGTAAAGCCACAAGATCGTGAAATGAAGTGAAATAATGAATGTGTTATTAATGAAATTAGAAACAATCTTGGTTTTATTTAATTTGATAATTAGGTAAACACATTTTAATTAGCAAAGTGGGGGATGGTTAAAATATTCACACTACGGACTAACCATAATTGTAATCTGTAAGATTTTATATTCTCTTTTTATAGAAAAAAAGTAATGAGTCCGAAAATTAAGGTGCCTTTTTAAACTAAAATTAAATTTCTGACAACTTTATTGCATGATTTAATGAATATTTTTAATTTAAGTAGTAATTTTTTAAATATTTATAAGTTACGATTCATAATTACTATGCTCTACCAAATATTTCATCTACAACTGTGACAGTTGATAACTTCACCAAAACAAGATCTGATATTGTAATTAGCGTCCTGTAATTAAGGCACCGATTAATTGGGAATTGCTAAAAATAAATCTCTACTACAGTTTTTCTAAAACACAATTTACTCTCATTTCTGCGGCTTTCCAATCAAGATACCCTCCGCTATTCTCTTTAAGTCCCCAGATCGATCATCCAGCAAGGTAATTAGTGTATAATAATTATAAACGAGCCACTTCCTGGACCCACCGGCAGGTGTGCTAGCGTCGCCACTTCGATTACCATCACGACAAAGTGATTGTGAAAAACGAACACAAAAAAAACACACTGCTTTTAATCGAAATCAAATTCCATGGAATCAGTTTTATTTACCAGTCATTATCTCTTGTACACGGTTGCTATAGTTACGAAGAAGCAAAGTCATCGTAGGCGATGAGCATTCTATTAGCATATACCAAGCTCAAACCAATACATCGATTTCTTTCAACATCGACGCCATTTTGAACCCCCCTTCCTCTTCTATCTCTGCCCCTGCTCATCCCTCTCATCCACTTCTTTATTTGATACAGTCCATTAACAAACATAGACCATGGATTTACAAGAGACAGTGGGAAGACAGCCAGTAACATTGTCAAGAGTGGAACAGTGCATTTAGCTATAAAGAGATCTTTTTGGACCTATCAAAATCTTCCAAAAATATAAGTACCTATTCCACGAAAAATAATAAAAATTTTAATAGTTCTTTGAGCGTACATTGGGGCACAGTCATATCTGCTCTCTACTTTTCGAAGATGACATTGCTTTGTCGTGGTAAAAAGGTATTTAAATTATAAAATATCGTTTGTTTGTTGGAAAAGGCATGGAGGAACGTTTAAAAATACTTATTTACCTATAGTAATTAAATTCGCTTAATCCTGAAACCCAGATCAATGTTTTGAATCAATAGAACAAAACATAATAAACGAATGAAAACACAACGAATGGCCAACTAAGGGAAAACAATGAAATATCGTAACTATAATTTAGGGAGAAAAATAAAATATTCTTGCAGAATTTTTAATTAAAGAAATCCTTGCGTTGGGAAAATTTCCTACAAGTATTCCTGAAACGTATTCCATTTTGCCACAAGCATCACGTCAATCGAAATGAATCTCAAGGTCACTAATTTGCATGTTATTATGTTATTGGCTGTACTACTACACTCTCCGATGTTACGGTGGCTCACTCGGTAAAGATTGGTTTAAATTGATGAAAGTATTCTATTGCTCCGTCTGCTTTAGTAAAGGGTCTGCCTTTTTCGAGTATACAACTGAAGACTCCCCATCGATTATGCAAAGGCTATAACTATTTCTAGATTACACCGTAATAAAGTCTTGAAACACACTAAACCGTCATGTATAAAATACGATATAAACTGAAATGCCGTAAAAGTTCGCTCCCTTCTCTCTTGCATGTTGTTACTCTATCATGTCATAAACTTATAATTAGTTCTAATATAAATTGGAATTAGCATGCTGGACTTCAATTGGAAATGAAACTACAGTTGGGTTTAAGAATGATTAAAGTTCATTTTAAGGTGCTTTACGTTTTCTGTGATTTTTTTTAACGTACCCTAGTTTAATGCACAATTAAAAGAATTCCTTTCATGTAGGTCGATGCTATAAAATAGTTCGATATCACAAAATAATAATTATCAATCATACCACACCTCAAAATATTTCATTTGTACGTATTTCAGGGGTCTAGTCCTCACTAAATCTGAATATTTTACTCCAATAAGACCACTTCAAAATGTGTGTCGGTGGCATTTGTTTAAAAAAATACAAAAATACATACTGCTTCATTCTCAGATATCTATTGACATATGAAATCTATTGTTTGACATACGCCAATAGATAGGAAAATCAAACTGAATGTAATATATTTTAGAAACCAGTGCCATTCATGGTATATTTTAAATGTTCTACTGACTTTGAAAAGATTTTTACTACGTGAATAACTTATTGATAGCTAAAGTTACACAGTATGAACTGCTCTATGAACTTTAGAACTAGATCAGCATCCCTAAAAGGCCAAAGAATTTGCGTTAACCTCTACAATATCGGTTCATTTGTGATTCACAACAGTCTATCTTATAAATATTGTATTCTAGCGGAATAAACGTTCACCGTCTTCTAAACCTCGAACCTTAGTGTTCAGGTAGGTAGGTAGGCAGTGACAGCATACAAGAGGCCGTGTTTTACTCGTAGATAACACGGCATTCTGTATGCGATGCGGCATGTAATGGATTGTCTGGATGTCCCTGCTGGTGACAGCCAATGGAGTGCTCGGCGTGGGTGGGCCACAGGGATCCGTGCTGGGACCGCTGCTTGTTACATTATACATTAGTAGGCATTTACCTGATGGGGGTACAGTGGTGGCCAAGAGGAGACGCCTGAGGTTTAATGGACTATTTAACTGGTTATCTTGATAGTTTAGATTCTATTCAAGAGTCTAGTTTCCTATCGTTTAGAATGTTTAGGTTATTGTGAGAGATATCGTATTTCTAAGATCTTTTCTTGATACATAAATCTGAGGGATACTCAAGGAATCATCGAGATAGTTCGGTTTAAAATTCTCAGGGAATCTGGCAAATCAGTACGTTTTATGGGGAACGTCGTAAAGAAAGAATTTTTAAGGAGCGAACTGTGATTTTTTTCTAGTCCTCTTTCTTTATTTACCAAGGATATTGTGATCATAATAAACTGTATTCAGTGGTACTTCCAAATAAGTCGGTGTAGCGTCTCCGATAAGATACTTTGTGAGCTCCTTTGTCACTTTTTGTACATGACGAGGAGGATAAATCTACTGAACTGATTAATTTATTTGTGATTAGAAATTCAATTTTAAAGATAGATTAAAGAAATGAATTAATCAGTTTACTGTAAACTTTTTTCTGCTTTTCAAATCTGACCGGCTTGGATTGTCAACTGACGTCCAGAAATTGCAAATCAGTTTTTCTCATTAATGTTGACGATAATTTAATTCGAGAATAGTTGTCTCTCTATAACACAAATACTTAATTGGATGACACAAATTAAAGATTAATTATCTTAAAAAGAAATTCTTAGTGCCATTTTATGTACAGAGTGACACTAATGGTTATTAAAATTATGGGTGTATATGGACAGACGTAATTTATTCTCACAGATACAGTTTTTTTAAAATCTATGGAAAATTCATGTTGTTGGCAAAACAAATTTTAGAACGTTGTTTGAAGAGAACACAGTTTGGTTGTCAAAATGCGTTTTTAGCTTGTAGCAGCTGTATTTTGAAAAATCAACGATTTAATATCGTACCTAGATTCAAATAATACAAATTGAAATATTATCATGAAAATTTTGTAGAGATTACAGAAAGTACAATAATATTCGAACGTGTACAATCTATTTTATTTCAAATCTAAGGATTTCCAAGGATTTAACCAATCTAAGAATCTAAGGATTTCAAATCTAAGGATCCAAGGATCCAAATCTAAGGATGTGAGATTTGAAATAAAATAGTTTGTGAAACGTTCAAAAAGAGAGAATATTATTTTACATACATCTAAACTAATCATCGAGAAATTAAACATTAAAAAAAACTACAGAAAGTATTCCGAAAATGATTAAGAACACTATTGAACAAATTTATAGTAACACTATTCTGTTGGAGCAAACTTTAATATCGTAATTAGATTCAAGCATTAAATTATCATGAAAACAGTGAACAAAACAGTGAGTATTGCTAATGATTAACAACACTACATGTCAAAGCACGCCACTAGATACACCCCTGCCTACGTACAGTGACATCTGCTCGCAGCAACTATTACCATCACAACTCTGTATCTTTTGTCCTCCGTGCCATCGAGTCAATGCAAATCACTTGTATTATTGTACCACCAGTTGAAGTAATGCATATAACCTATTGTACCACCAGTTGAAGTAATGCATATAACCGAAGCGTTTACATGGTGAAGCAACATCCGCTTGCATTCTCTTCCAATGCATCCATGACACGGGGCATTGTGTGTGGGATGTGTGGGACTTGATGTGCACAATCATCGGGATGTGGAGATTCATAGCCATTTACATGATTAGGTTGAACTAAGAGGGAGAATATAATGTTGTTATATTACTCCAACAAATGAAAATACGAGATACTTAGCATGCAAAAAATAAATTTGCTCGTTCTGTATTGTCAACTTAAAAGTTCTAAAAGCTCATAATATGCCAATAAATTGTTATAATTATTACAAGAGTGAAAGAAATATTTGTATAATTAAAAAAATACAATTTCTTTAGATATTATGAGAATTTAGAACTTTTAAGTTGACAGAAGTTCGTCAAAAGTTAATAAGAGTTTACAGACTTTAAAGTGGATGTTTGGCAGCTTAAATGGTGGAAAAATAAATATATCATAAGAAATTGAACCTTTTTGAATGCGTATATGAATAATTTTTGAATTAATGGCTTTACCTTATGACCAAGGGTAGGTGGTTGTGAATAAATACCAATTGCGAGATGAAAATATTTTACTTTCGGTTTTGAATCTATATTGACTCACCATCGAAATAATTCTATATTCCAAGGGTTAAAATACGATAATTTTCTTTGATGTTTGACATCAAAGACAAGAAACTGTACTGTATAGACTCAATTAGTAGCTACTGTGTACAATATCGAAGTTAAACTTGTTCTCAAGTAGTGACGTTTAAACTTCAGCCCAATGAGTTTGCTTTACCTCAAGGTATAAACGACAATTTGCCGTATCCTTGGCTTCAGCACTGTTGTAAAAGTTTTGTCTTATTCACCTGGAGATTTGTCTAGCTGTTGCGTGCGGGAAACCGAGCTGTTGCCGAGTTCCAACAGCTCAATGCGATCCACATCTGCCGAGGGATCATCTTCCGAGAACTCGGGTTCGTCTCCCGGATCTAGCAAACCATTTGACGTCTTACTCCACCTGAATCAACCTCACAACACTTGTAAGAAGTGTAACACACTTGTAAAACACTTGAAAGCAAGAGCCATAAACAGCGAGCAGCAAAAACAGCTAATATGTTGAAAATGCTGGCAATGGAGCCCGTTTATGTAGATTCTATACCCCTCTATCTACAGTGCTGAAACACAGTGTGATTTAGGTCGCATTTTGACTACAGCAGCCCCTAAATTGTGAGCCAAAATGAAAAGAATAGTTATTTTGACCCACATTTAGGGGATGTTTAGTCAAAATGCGACCTAAATGAAACTGGAACTTTTTAGCACGTATTTGGCTACTTGTTTCAGCACTGTAGATAGAGGGGTAATATAATCTATATACATAAATAGGCTCCATTGCCATGCATTTTCAAAATTCTTTACTTTGAAGACCTCAAATCTCTTGTTGATCTCTTGTACTGCTAAGTAAGCTTTTGTCATGGTGGTAAATCTTTTGAAAACTAAGTCTTGTATATAAGTCGCAAGGAAGCCCATTTATTATGATTCCATTCCAAAGCTCTCTCGTTTCATCGTAGCTAATAGACTATCCTACCTTTCTTTCGGATAAACTTTAAAATTCAAATGGCTTTAAGGAAAGATTGTTATTTTGATAATTTCAGGTCAAAAATTTAAGAACACAAATGATTTATATTCTTGAGGCGTAAAACTTTATATAACTTGAAATAATAAATGAGAAATGGTTATGTACTTACTTACCTAAGTCCGGTATATCTCATTGATTTTATTAATATAGCAATAAATCGTGATTTTAACGTGAGTTGAGTTACTTTCTGATAGTTTTGGTAACTTGATCCATGGCAATGTTTGGAAATCCGTGATTCTGATTGGTTGGTTTCACGTCACTCCGTAGAGAATTATCACGAACTATAAAACGTTCCGTTCTCAGTCTTCAGACGATTTTATGAAGTGGATAAATTGTGAAGAAATTTTAGTTACGACATAAAGAATGCGTGCTTGAAATCAACGTGGTATGGAGTTATTACAAAAATCAGGAAATGTCAATTTTTGACAAGCTAGTCAAGATACTACTCGCCATTCTATGATAGTTACAGTCTGAATGTTTAATATTTCATAATATTAAATATTTTTCTTATATTTTCCATTTAATGTTAGTGTTATGTATAGGAATTTAATTTTTATAGTTGACTAAGGATTTAGATACGTACCTATACTGACTATAGCTAAATAAAATTGCATAATATTAAATATTTTATTATAATCATTAAATTCAGTTTTCATTGTATAGAATATAGATGCATTTTTATGAGATAATAAGGTACTTGTGTCCTATGAACTATGATACATACTTTTGTAAGAACAACCATACTTTATAATATTTATTTAACTGCAATACCTATTGTGTGAGATTGGTTATTTTATTGATCCACAATTTACTGTGAAAACTACCCCTTTTAGGGCCTACATATAACAAAACAGCAGAGGAGGATCAGCCGATGAAAATGTATCATTATCTTGCAACAGTTCCTTAAGTTTTCATATTTTATTTTCATTTGTCATTTTCATGTCATTGCATTTTCATCAACTTAGTCAGTTCGTAAATATTAATCATCATAATTTTATGTCTTTTAAGTCTTTTTTGAGTCTTTTAAGACTCTTGTTCTGAACTTTAAAGAATGTTTTATTCTTTTCCAATTTCACAACAGTCATCATCACACAAGATTGTGACATTCGTTTGCTGAACGGAATTTGTTTTCATCAACCTTAAGAAGACGTCTAATTGAGTAGCCCGTGCCAATGTACATTCCTTTCGAATTAATCGGCAGAGACCTCTTTGTCAAAAGCATCATGTTGAAACATTACTTAAAATAATTCGACCCGCATTCAATCTGGAATAAATTACAAACATGTATCTTCATAACAAAGGCAAGTTCTATTGATTTAAATATAGATTAATTATTGTCAATTTGATGTGTACATGAGACTTTCCATTTTAAACATGTCGTTGAGCTGTTGTACCAAGGTCTGAAGTGTCATTATTATGTTAAACGGCATGTGGATGGTTGGTTTTTGAAGGAGATGACGCCATGTTGTTTGCCGGGCTTGGGAAGATGATCACCTGGGAAATATGACGTTCTCTTGCCGCTGATCGCTCATCACAGCCTCCCTGATGCATCACTCTCATGCACAAACATTGTTGCATTGACAGGTTTCTAACATGTAGAGAGCTTTTTAAGGTCCTTTGGATTACCTTTAAATTTTCAAAGTAAATTTTAGAACATTGTTTATAGGTAATTAATCCAAGTTTATTAAATTTTTAATAAACTGTTACGGATAATCGTTAGCTTCAGCTGACTTTTTAATAAACAAATATGTGATTATTCTGAGGTAATTTTCGCTTGGAATATTCGCATATTTTCAATCATTACCAACCAGAGTATTTTCTATTTCACTTTTTCAATAGGATTGAAGAATTTGATTTGACTCAGCACTTCTGCGTAACGAATATGAATCATTCTAATGGCACTAAAATGCAAATTGTTCTGATGACAAGTTTGTTTTTCCATGGAATATACCAATCAATAGTAGTCGGTAAATATCTCTCTAAGAAAAAAATTGCAAAAAATGCCGTTTATATTTTCGAAAAAGTATAAAGAGAAGATCATAATCAAGTATACATATTAAAATAGGTACTTCTTATTTATTGAGATATTTCAATAAATATTCCTTATTCTTTATTCACTGCTAATATTAACAATTATATATAATTATATTGATCAGTAGTAATTGTTCATATTTTTATATTCCTTAATTCCATTATCTAAATTACCCCTGTGTGATAAATATTAACCGATAATCGTTGTCTCCAATTAATAAATCCTGTGCAAGTGTTCATAAAATTCCTTATTAAATAACTAATATCATTCACAGCTTTTTACTTGATATTTTTTAAGTGTCATCCTACATCTTATGTCATCTTGCAGCTAACAATAACATCTTAATGATGTTGTCACATCTGTCATCAACATCATCAACTGATTCATGACTCACGACTCTACTTCAATGACTGATGACGATGATTACACATCTGTCCAACATCTCTATAGGTATCTCCTTCATGCACGATTGCCTCCCACATTCCACAATCTCGATCAAGTTCCATGCAAATGAGTTGAAAATCACAATGCTTGCTGGCGAAATTATGATTATTAATGATAATACGTTGATTTGAGATTGGATTAAAAGGGTGGATTTTATTAATCGTTGATGGATTGATAGCGGATCGTGAAAGTAGTTTTTAAGAGTTGGATAATTGTTGAGTTGTGGAAGTAGGTGGATAATACAAATTGAAGTGTTTAATGCACAATAATTAGCGGAAATGTTTTGGGATTTTTAGAAAGCAAATCCTCTAGCAAATCTTCTTTCAGTAATAAATCAGAATGCGTGAGGAGTTTAGCGGTATTTTGCAATCCTTTCGATTAAGATGAAGGAAATTTAATTAATGTATAGCAGAAAATGAAACAAATACCCAGAGGTATTATAATAAACTAAAAAGTACAAAAGAACCAGGATATTTTCGAAAACTCACTTTCTCGATCAGAGATCGATGATATAATTCATCCAAAATAACTTGGATAAATTGCGGGTAATTTTAATTGTACTCAAAGGTAATTAAGATTCACGCGAAGTAATAATCGAAACTAAACTTCAACACAACCCAAATGGACTATGGCATAAACTTGGTAAAGTACTTTTCTCGGATTAACGTAAGGGTTAATTCCCTTGGTCCGTTCATTCAAAGATAAGCTAAAGTTGAAAAGTCAAGCCGACAAAAGCTGTATTAGTTACAACATTAAACATTTAATATTAATCCTAATTTAATTTAATTTTTTAATATTTAATTGCGATGTATACATAAAGGATAAGAATATTTGTCATGATGTTACTCCAACACAAAAATATAACGAGCTAAATTCATCTTGAATAAAAAAGATAATGAACTACCACATTCTATTCATCAATAAAATAATCCCAAGTTGAAAGGTTCTTAAAAACATCTCACTGATTACCCATCTTCTTTCAAACCATAAAATATAAACCCGCAAGTCCAGCAAAGCAGAGTCTATAATTCTGCCATCTTAGTCTTGATTACACTTCTTCATTTGTCGTTAAAGAACATCGTTAAACAGCTAGAAACTGAAAAATCCCTAATCGTTTTATGGCCCTGTATCAAATGAGAATCGCCCGTGTGCAAGCTGCCACCATCTGCCATGGCTGCAAGTAATTCACATTTTAACAAGGATGTTTGCAATTTGCTGCAGTAATAATATTATTATCTAGCTGTCATTATTGCCCGAGTCTATAAATTGCCATGGCAACCAGAGATGGTGTTTTGGAATGGACTGTACTAGGAGGGGCCTAACCTGTCATTAAGTTAAATTAATACGCCAGCCTATTTGTATCAAACATACGTGAGGTACAGTCTCTGACTTGAGATGTGTACACCTGAGTTGATTATAGATGATTTGGTATCAATATTTGGGCGTAAATCGAAATAAATAATTTTGAGGTTTCGATATTTTGGTGGAGGAGCCATGTTTTATTAAATTATTTCCTTTAAATTATTAAACTGCATTTAAACCAAGTGGCAACCATTTTGTTATCTCTAATTGCTTTCCTACACACAAAGCCAATTATATAGGAAATAATTGACTTGTCTAAGAACCTGAGAAAATTAAGCTTTTTAATTTTAATTTTAATTGACTTGCTTCTATAATTTTTTAAATATATACACAACACGTATTTTTAAATTATAAATTCATTTAGAATGTAGCATTAACGTTCCGAGTTAATAATTGGAACTTTTTTAAAGAAGGAAAAAAATCTTTTTACGGTTTAAAGTATTTTTGGAGGAAGATTCTTCGTCATTAAAACAGAACAATTTTTATTTCCATTTCAGAGTGATTAATGGTTTGTTGTTCTCATCATAAGTTCATTTTCATATGAAAAATACAAATGAAATACAGAATATGATTACTGTGCCTGCTTATTATAACGCTTTCATGACTATTTAATAGGCTATAACGCATTAAAAAGTGTTGAAAACCCAGTTGTCTATGTACTTTTACGTACAAATTAAATCTCTGTCCTATACTTATAGTAAAGTATTTATGTGAATTAATTAATTTCGTACCAAGAAAATGTTAATAATACTAAAAATTCGTACAATTAGAATAAGTTCTTACAAATTAGGTATTTAATTATTTGGTAAGGGGTGTTTGTAAATTGACTATCTCATTTCTTTTTACACTTTCAATAATAATCCAGAAATTCATAAAACTTCGTATAAAAATGCATAACTGAAGCTTCATTATACAAAAATAAATAAATAATAATCTTAAATCCTTTTTTTTCCAAATTACAGTGGGTAAAGGAGGTAAAATACAAGGGCCTAATTAATGAAACCGGCTGGCTGGGCCTGACATTTCTTCTGTATTCTCTTCATCTTCATCATCATCTTCATCATCATCATCTTTTCATCATTCATCATTTTTCATTCATCATCATTTTTTTCATCATTTTTTGAATAAATATATTCAAAAAATCTGAGGTCGGTACGCGTTCATGTGGAATTTCTTCATCAATAATTATTTAGTCTATAATTTTTTATTGTAAATGACGCCCACATTTGTTATAAAATTTTGTCTGAAATGGATACGCGTCAGAATAAAGACATGTATTTGAAACAAATTGTCCTGAAAACGATCAAGGATCACTCACAATCCTCCAGATCTCGATCACTAGTCGATGGTTGAAATTAGAGGTGAGCGCGTGAGTGATTTTTGACTCACGCGCGGTCACGTCACGCGGGCACGTATTCCACTCACGCACACTCACGCACGCGGGTTAGTCATTTAGCTCACGATCACGCACACTCACGCAGCAAATCTTATGGACTTATGCACGCTCACGCACACTCACGAACTACAACTCACGCACAGTCACTCACGTTGATAAGTATACAACATGCTTTGTTTATGTCAGGTCCCTGTAGGTCAGTCCTCATATTTTTGATAAACAACACAGCTTTTTTTTTTTTTACAAATAACTGTCGAGTCAAATGTAGCATGAGAAATGCAACTTGGCCACGGACCACCTTTACCATAGAGGTAAGAAGGGTTTGCTTTACTCTCTTTTCTTATAGGTATACTCAGTAATAACAACTTAGGTAGTATGCATAAAATATTTAAATTTGCTTATCAAGAGTCCATAATTTGAAATAACAATCGCAACTTTCCTGAACACTAAGACCTGGCCAAAATACACAGAAATCTGTTGTTGACTATGTTTTGTTTTTTAATTAAAATAATAATGCCCCGCAGGGCATTTTTTTGTTTTCCACGAAATAAAAACCTTTTTGGGAAGCTGAAATGACAAAGTTACTGGTCACGCGTGACACGCGTGTCACGATTCACGCGTGATCAGTAAGTTTGCACACTCACGCACGACTTTTAGCAGTGGTGTGCACACTCACGCACAGTCACGCTAAAAGTCGTGAGTCACGCGTGAGTCACGCGTGACTCACGTCACGCGCTCACCTCTAGTTGAAATGATCCGCGGTCATGTGTCTGCATTAGTTCTGCTGTCACTTGTCAATGTCCCTTGCCGCTGAGCAACGCTGCCCAGCTGTTACAGCAGATCCAGCGCCCGCACTCCGAGTATACTTGACAGCAGAGACCAGCATTAGTTCTGCTGTCACTTGTCAATGTCCCTTGCCGCTGAGCAACGCTGCGCAGCTGTTACAGCAGATCCAGCGCCCGCACTCCGAGTACTTGACAGCGAGACCAGCATTAGTTCTGCTGTCACTTGTCAATGTCCCTCGCCGCTGAGCAACGCTGCGCAGCTGTTACAGCAGATCCAGCGCCCGCACTCCGAGTACTTGACAGCAGAGACCAGCATTAGTTCTGCTGTCACTTGTCAATGTCCCTTGCCGCTGAGCAACGCTGCGCAGCTGTTACAGCAGATCCAGCGCCCGCACTCCGAGTATACTTGACAGCAGAGACCAGCATTAGTTCTGCTGTCACTTGTCAATGTCCCTTGCCGCTGAGCAACGCTGCGCAGCTGTTACAGCAGATCCAGCGCCCGCACTCCGAGTACTTGACAACGAGACCAGCATTAGTTCTGCTGTCACTTGTCAATGTCCCTTGCCGCTGAGCAACGCTGCGCAGCTGTTACAGCAGATCCAGCGCCCGCACTCCGAGTATACTTGACAGCAGAGACCAGCATTAGTTCTGCTGTCACTTGTCAATGTCCCTTGCCGCTGAGCAACGCTGCGCAGCTGTCACAGCAGATCCAGCGCCCGCACTCCGAGTACTTGACAGCGAGACCAGCATTAGTTCTGCTGTCACTTGTCAATGTCCCTTGCCGCTGAGCAACGCTGCGCAGCTGTTACAGCAGATCCAGCGCCCGCACTCCGAGTACTTGACAGCGAGACCAGCATTAGTTCTGCTGTCACTTGTCAATGTCCCTTGCCGCTGAGCAACGCTGCGCAGCTGTTACAGCAGATCCAGCGCCCGCACTCCGAGTACTTGACAGCGAGACCAGCATTAGTTCTGCTGTCACTTGTCAATGTCCCTTGCCGCTGAGCAACGCTGCGCAGCTGTTACAGCAGATCCAGCGCCCGCACTCCGAGTACTTGACAGCAGAGACCAGCATTAGTTCTGCTGTCACTTGTCAATGTCCCTTGCCACTGAGCAACGCTGCGCAGCTGTTACAGCAGATCCAGCGCCCGCACTCCGAGTACTTGACAGTAGAGACCAGCATTAGTTCTGCTGTCACTTGTCAATGTCCCTTGCCGCTGAGCAACGCTGCGCAGCTGTTACAGCAGATCCAGCGCCCGCACTCCGAGTACTTGACAGCGAGACCAGCATTAGTTCTGCTGTCACTTGTCAATGTCCCTTGCCGGTGAGCAACGCTGCGCAGCTGTCACAGCAGATCCAGCGCCCGCACTCCGAGTACTTGACAGCGAGACCAGCATTAGTTCTGCTGTCACTTGTCAATGTCCCTTGCCGCTGAGCAACGCTGCGCAGCTGTTACAGCAGATCCAGCGCCCGCACTCCGAGTACTTGACAGCGAGACCAGCATTAGTTCTGCTGTCACTTGTCAATGTCCCTTGCCGCTGAGCAACGCTGCGCAGCTGTTACAGCAGATCCAGCGCCCGCACTCCGAGTACTTGACAGCAGAGACCAGCATTAGTTCTGCTGTCACTTGTCAATGTCCCTTGCCGCTGAGCAACGCTGCGCAGCTGTTACAGCAGATCCAGCGCCCGCACTCCGAGTACTTGACAGCAGAGACCAGCATTAGTTCTGCTGTCACTTGTCAATGTCCCTTGCCGCTGAGCAACGCTGCGCAGCTGTTACAGCAGATCCAGCGCCCGCACTCCGAGTACTTGACAGCAGAGACCAGCATTAGTTCTGCTGTCACTTGTCAATGTCCCTTGCCGCTGAGCAACGCTGCGCAGCTGTTACAGCAGATCCAGCGCCCGCACTCCGAGTACTTGACAGCAGAGACCAGCATTAGTTCTGCTGTCACTTGTCAATGTCCCTTGCCGCTGAGCAACGCTGCGCAGCTGTTACAGCAGATCCAGCGCCCGCACTCCGAGTACTTGACAGCAGAGACCAGCATTAGTTCTGCTGTCACTTGTCAATGTCCCTTGCCGCTGAGCAACGCTGCGCAGCTGTTACAGCAGATCCAGCGCCCGCACTCCGAGTATACTTGACAGCAGAGACCAGACGGTTTCATGATTCATTTAGACATTGCTCGTGGACGATGTGCATGCAGGAATTTGAATTTGAATATTATATTCTTGAATTGACTTATTTGGTGTGTCTCTATAATTACCTTTAGCAGTCATGGTTAGGAGATACAGCTAATTAGTTTTTTGAAAAACTTAATCAATGGAGTGAAGGTTAAGTATGATGTGAAAATATCGGAAGTTTCTTGAATTAGGAATTAAGCACCCGTATTTTAATATTTCTAAATTTATAATCTCAACACAAGCTCAAAGATGATTTTAAAGTAGGACGTACATAACTTTGCATAATTTTGCATTTTATCTAACTTCAGAACATATAAAATAAATTAAAATATTATTAATACAATCGCAATGAATAAAATATAATGTATGATTAAATTTGTTTGGCAATGATTAATAAAGCAATTACCTTCGACAAAAGTTTAATAAATGAATTAGTATTTATTTTATAAAATTAATAATTTCCAAGTTCTTCTAAGAGTGAACCCGTGTTGTAAAGCATCCCATGACGATGTGATGATATATCGATGTATTGATATCTTGTGACATTCCGAGTTTGTTGATCTCTTTGAGTGACACGAGAACCCATGCACCCGTGCAATGCATTTGCATGCTTTAGTAGCAACGTGCTCGAACCAAAGAAACAAACATTATTTGACGAGAGATCAATAAACTATAAAGACAACTAGTTCATTTTGTTACGATTTGAGTTCATTGACAATACTACAATTCTCACAATTGTCTACTATCCTACACATTTGTTACACATGAATTCAATATTTCAAGCAGTGTTGAGAAGTTTTGAAAAGTTTGTTGAAAGGTTATACCCAACAAATCAAAATTCTAAAAAATATGGTATGATTAAAAATAACAAGTGAAAAGAATGAAGAAAGAATAAATAAATAATACATATGAAATAATAGAAAATAAATAATAGGTTGATTTATTATAATACTATTCCTACAATACCAATAGTTAAATATTCTTAAATAAAGTTAATAATAAGGCAAAATAATAAATATTAATTGAATATGTAAATGTCAACGACGTGTACCATACCTATACTTTAAAAACAATTATTATCCATTATTTACTCTTTTTATTCATATTTAAATGAATAAATATACGGATTCCATACCAAGTAGGAATCATTTATTGTGCATATACTTTAGCAATACATTTTTTTCATCGCATATTTATTCACAGTTATTTACAGTCGTGACTGAGAAGAACTGATGATTCTCTACATCTTGATATTAGTTTGCTAGAAATATGCCACTTACAAAGGTACATAGTTATTTTGCGAGTGTAGCAAGTCCTTGGTTCAAATTAATGGCATTAAAGAAGCACTTTATTTGTCAAATGTCTTACTTATTGTCTCTTCAATGACGATTACAATGAGATTATTTGTCAGCATATTTCATGTTCTACTCGTGCTGTTTGGAGATGCACAACCAAGCATGTCACAAGGACTTCCTTACCACTTAAAGTCGTCTGAGACCTAGACTAGCAATTACTAAATGACATCGTCAGACTTGAAAATAACCACTTAACTATGTCTACAAACAAGTATTGTACTTCGAGAAATATTTGGCAATGCGTCATTGCTGTATGAGAAGAATAAGTATAATAATTAACTTGCGCCACTGTAATTTCTCAATGTGATCTGTATACAAATTATATAGCGGTAAAAACTGGGTTTTTAATGTAATGCAGGTGATTACTTAAGAGATGTATAAAATACTTAGCGTACTGGCATTGACAATTGACAATAACTTAAGGAAAAGTAAAAACTGGATGAATGCTGTTGCATTTTCAAGGGATGTATTATTAACGAAATGGAACTCACTTATAATGTCGTTTACTTCATTTAATATGTTCGAATTACTGTCATAAGCAATAGTGTAGGAAATCCATCTCATCATTTGGCTATTAGATCAAATGTTGCTCTTTTTTTTACAAGTCATAGCGTTTAAATAATTGCATGATATTAGAGAGAAATGATTTAGTGTGGACTAATGTGGTAAAAGCTTATTCTGTATTGGTATGGTGTATTGCATTAGCCCATTAATATTAACCCAACGAGATAGAAAATTGGTGCATCAGTAGTAGGTACTAGCTGTTGTGAAATTATACTCAAATTGTTTTCACAACTAGGTATAGGTATCTACACACAATTAGTCGTCCATATCACAATTTTACGATATTCTAATACTTTAATATTACATCTGATTTGACGTACAACATTATTGTTGTTAAAATCGAATTTATGTTGTAAAAAAGCGTAAAAAAAACACTAAATTTATATAACAATTATCAAAATTGAGGTGGAATGCTAATCCAATTATATGAGTAAAATATAACTGTATAAAAATGATTTTTTTATCTTGGTAAATTGTTAGCAATACTAATTAAATCATCCGTTTCAAATTATATATTTTTATTATAAATGAACTGATATTGGAGAGTATCTACTCAAACTACTATATTTATTTATAAAGTGAACATAGTATTTCCCCAGAAATATCCTCTTTTCGGTTGAAATATCAATAGCATCCGCATTCTTGAACTCCTAGCGTGTCTTCACTATTGATCCAACTCTAATGTCCATATCTTCCATTCAGGGAGTGTCTGGCTGCATAATCACTTCTATATAAAGCTAAGAAGTGAGCTGATTTGCGTGCAAGTTTCGTGATTGCACCGCAATAAGACATTAACAACTCGAGTCGTTAGTCGGTGAGGGAGAGAGATTCAGTGGGACGGTAGCACGACGCCAGCCAAGTCACAATATCATGGGAGATAGTTATCACATTGTACCTATACACCATCTTTTTAAAGGAACCGGAACCGGAATCGGAACCGATATTTTTAATTTTACAAACTTAGTATACCGATACCGTAACCGGTATTCATAGCTTGCACGAACTTCTTTTGTTTTATATCAGCAATGCTAAATTATTGAATTTTCCACCTGAGGACGGACATTTTGTTGGCACGTTGACGGGTCAGATTATAACTTTATTGAGGTAAATCGATGTATTTTTGTAATGTGAGTGATTCCTCTTCGTATTAATGATATCTCCGGAGCCCATACAATTTCCCAGTTAGCCATTAACTAAAAAATATCGTCAAAAAAGCAGATAATCACAGCTATTCTGCGTGCCATTAAGATGGCGGCAGGCAACAATTAGATGACGTCACATGCAACCTATGAATTCATTTGGGTTTAAGTCCCTGGTTGGATCATACAAGCATGTAAAACTTTTAAACAAACAATCCGAAATTTTCCATTTGTCCAAAATTCTAATGCTTTACGGGGTAAAGAAGGGACTAGATTACGAAGGCAATTCACCATACCCGTATCCACCATACGACATGGAATCCACGCAAAAAGGCACGTTACAGCTTTTAAGTTGTCAATGTCCGTAAAAGCTCAACCAGAGCCAATGAGCTTTTGCTATATTAAAAGCTGAGCTTTTTGCTTATCCTGCTACTTTATTACTCTAATACTGCACTATTTTACTATCCTCTAGGGATAATAAACCTAATAGTCCAGTAATTCTAGTGAAAAAATCAGCATAACCCACCACTAATTGCAACAGAAGCGTTTTTGAAGCCGTTCGATTCAGAAAAGTGTCCTCTACAACATATCCAAAATCAACCAAAATCGCTGTACGGAAAAAGGGTTTTAATGACTTTTTAATTTAATTTCCCATGTTAATTCCATCTTGCAAAAAAAAAATCATGTACCTCCGATTTTGACGAAACTTGGCAGAATTGTTCACCATCCTAAATGAACACAAATAGCTCTCTGAGCGTTTTCCTCTAAATCTCATCGTTTGGGAAATATGGACCTCGCGAAACGTCAAATTACACTCAAAGTGACTTAAATCTTCGAAAACATGACTTTTCAATGGACCATATTTCCCAAACGTTGAGATTTAGAGGAAAACGCTCAGAGAGCTTTTTGTGTTCATTTAGGATGGTGAACAATTCTGCCAAGTTTCGTCAAAATCGGAGTTACATAAATTTTTTTTTTGCAAGATGGAATTAACATGGGAAATTAACTTAAAAAGTCATTAAAACCCTTTTTCCGTACAGCGATTTTGGTCGATTTTGGATATGTTGTAGAGGACATTTTTCTGAATCGATTCATGTATTGAAACCTTCTGTTGCAATTAGTGGTGGGTATAATCACACAATTACTGGACTATAAGATTTAATTGATTCTTATACTTCATTGGAAGTCATTACTAATTTAATATGGACTTTTTGGCAAAAGTTTAAAAGCTATAAAAGCGTATACAAAATGTTACCCTGAATTGCCTTGATCTATGATCCAAAAGACATTTTTTTTCATAAGTTTACAATCAGGAAATCTTCTACGTCTACTGAAAGTGACACAGCAACAGCCTTAAAGGCTGGACCAATAAGAGCACAGCTTTATTCTACCACCGAATGCGCCTAAAACGAAGAAAGACGACATGAGATATGTACCAAGATATGAAAGATGTTGAACCGATAAAACGAGGAGAGACGTCTTAAAATATTACATTGCTCTTCCAAATATTTCATTTAATTAAAAAAAAATACAATAGAAAGATAAATTGGATGATGGAATATGCAAAACAAGATCAGATTAAATATGTGTTCGAATTGCTGCAAATGTATACATGATGGGTTATGGTTGAGAGCTTCTGAAGACAAAAGCGAACAAAACACTTTTGCCACTTTTCAATCATCATTCACACGGCGAAATGATCATTTTCATTTTGATATGAACTTACACATTTGAATATCCTTCCAACAAATGAGTCAGTTATTTTATGACTCGTAAGATTACCGTTCAAATTGACTTGTTATGATAAGTACTGAATGTTTATTTATTTTCTCAGAAACTTGGCTGTAGTTTTTACACGTCGTGTTTTTTTCTGGTGGTATCCACGACTTGCGAGTAAGAGAGAGAGAAAGCAAGAGTTTAACACCAGCGGTCAATAATGTTCTCGTGAGAAGTGCAGATATGTCATAGGTTTTAATCAGTTGAAAACAGTGCCTTGGCACGGACGGACATCTTTTATATTCCAGATTCCTCCTTCTTCTTCGGAACTCAGCAGAGGTGTATAATTTTAATGGGGTTTGTCTAGGAACTGTGGTGGAGATATCTCATGCGAACTTTGTTAGCTTTTCAACACACCACCGGATCGATAAGGAGACTTCGTTAAGGAATTTTGATCAAAACAGTAAAATGATGCTGCTGAATTAAGTTTTGAAAGAAATAGTTTGTAATTTTTTGGAAGAGAACGTCCATAATATTTTTAATAAAGTAGATTAGGAGCTAATAAGAAATTAATTTCTTCGACAAAAATGAGAATGAGCTGCAATTTAACTGAATTCAAAACTCGCGATGATCAATTTAAATTTTAAAACTTTGCGAGAACTTCGTATTCTTTCCCGGAATTTCGAAATAGGTCTTAAAATTCTAAAATAGCAACCAAGTCTAATTCCAGTGTTCCGGGTTCGGGTTATCCTTACTAAATGATAAGATATTTTCGTGGTTTTCCAATAATAATGCTGATTCAGGAAAGGATGCTTCTCTTAAAAGCTTCCATCTCAATATTATTCCAACCCTTTTTCCGTAATCAACTCCCAAACTTCCTCAAAGTCAAAATCATTCACAAATTCGTTTTGACTTTGCTGTCAAGTCGTCTAAAATCACACAAAACGAAACTATGGACTAAAACAACTTTTTAAATAACGTTGTTTACTGATATCTATGTTATTCTATTCAAATATCATATAGTTATGTCTTAATTCTTAGGTAAAAATTTCCGATCTTTTAACGCTTTGATCTTGAAATATCTGCACAACGATAGAATATGAGAGGTAATCAATTTCTTGGGATATTATTATTTCAATAGCTTTTAAGTTTTCATAAGTCCACTTTGAAATCCCGCGGCAAACCTGAATCGTAGAGCTTTTTGACAACTGAATGTTAAAAGTTTGCATAAATTGAGCCTTTTCAGGCGCGTTGGAAGGGGGGAGAAATGGGGGAAATCCCCCCCCCCTCCGATTCAATTACCCTCCCTATGTTCTTGTACATTTATATGTCAAGATAAAAATATGCTTAAAAAGTGTTAAAATCGCGTAGAAATGCACCAAATTCATGCCTTAAATTCAAACGTAGACACAATAGCCTTCAGCTCAAGTTCTTTTACAATATATTATTCCCCCCCCCCTTGTAAATGTAGTTCCTACGCGCCTGAGCCTTTTTATGTAGATTATGTTGCTCGAGCATCTCGTGGTAAGTAAATCCTTCATCTTTCTTCTTCCAAGTCAGTATGATTGTCAGCGACTAACAATAGCTGCATTTTTTCAACGCTGCAATAACTCCTGCTAATTCTGCTCAAGAATCGTGCGGTTTTCTTCAGCAAGAAGACAAAGAGATGACGGTCTTCATTGATGGCTTTGTGGATGGAAGTTCCCATGCAAACTCAACTGTATTTAACATACTTTTGTCTCTTATTTCACTTCGCTCAAGGTTTGTGTCATACCACGGAAAATATTAGTGGTTAAAATGTGCAAGACGATAATAAACAACTTTTTTTTCCGAAAATTGGAACTTTACAATAGAACTATTGAAAACGTTTCACGAAGAAAGAGACTAAAAGTTAAATTCTATGGCAAAATTATATATTTTCTTTTAGGATAAATTAGAATGAAAGTGTAGTGTTAATATTTGAATATAAGGCACTTTTCTTTACGTTTCAATCTGGTCTTTAAAAAACAAAACTACACACTAAATATACTTTTAAACATTGGTCTTGACAAACGCCCTTTACAGGGACAAAATAATAACAATGCAATCACCCGATGGTTCCGAAAACGTCCACGACATCAAAATAATAAAAGTTAATTATAAAATGTATCATAAGGAGTAATTTAATTTTTATAGCTCCTTATTGGCATTTAATTTTACTCTGATTCTGGGAGTGATTGGAGCAAAAAAGGAAACCATTAAGTAAGTACTTCAGTAAATTAATGGTTTTCCACAAAATGTCCGTGTCTAAAATATTTATTAGAACCTGCGGTTCGTACATCGGTGTTTTTTCTTTCAAAACGTGTTTCTGAAATTCTATTTTGTACTTCATTCTAGCCCGTCCAACAATTCACCAGTAAACTACGCTACATGTTTTTCTACTCTCCGGACCGCATTTTGTGTCCGAATCTCTTTAAATCGTCTTCAATTATCTCTTCACAAGGCCAAGCATCTTTCGGGGGTGTTCCTTTTCCTAAATTTATCGTAACTTTGAAGTATACACAAGACGCAAGATTGAAAGAAGTCAACGTTCTTTTCAACAAATTCTAATACACAACAATAATGGATGTAATATAACATGGAATGGATATTTTAGTGTAAGTATTTTCCGCTCGCATTTAGCGTCGCATTGTTGCTGCGGTCGTCGGCATTGTTGTCGGCATCAACAATGGGATCTCGTGGGCTTTGTCGTGTTTGTGGTATCAACAATGCCGAGGAAAGCCATCCGACACTGGTCCGTTGTTGTTCTGTTTTGACAGGTATTGAAAAACATTGCCAAACATTTATCTTGAAACCTGGTGCCGACAAACACATATTCTGACTTTTCGAAAGTTAAAACTTCTTTTATGTGATACCTGTGTGGTTTTTTTTCGGCGTGGGTTTATATTGGACCTACAAATAATTGACATGGTGTTGTGATTGTGTCGCCTTGGTGACTGGGTGAAACTACCCCCAGCAGGGGGTGGTACAGTAAGGGAGGAAATTCCGGGGACTCTGTGAGATTCTTGCATCTGGGCGATGTAAATTATTGTAGGTGGAAAGGTGAGATGGGTACTTAGTTCATGATAGAGTTTCCGTCGTAAATTGCACTGCTTTTATCTCTGTTGTGAATTCCATGCTAAGAGTTCGGCAAGGAAGTGTGATGTCTCCAGAATGTTTTATATTAAGTGATAAAGATTTCACAGTTATGGGATGGGTTTTGGATATGTATTTATTTTTTAATTTAGTTTTGATTGCCTGATAGGTTCAAGGTAGACCGAAAGAATGTTGTAGGAGAAAACCTGACACATAAATTACAGTTTGCTATGTGTTTATGTTTCAATCGAAATAAATTTAAAATAAGTATCGGTTCATACTTCTCTGATTCTTAAGCTTAGATAGTTTATTTGAAGGTATCACGAGAGAAGAGAAGAGGGGGTTTAATCTACTTAAATGGGCTCCATTAAGGGTAGTATTGTGTTCGTTTAAACAGCTGTTGAAAAGTCCACATCGCATTTCGGTAAACTTTCAATGGTTGCGCTTTCATTAAAATGGACTTTTTACAATTAAAACGATGTTAAATTTTAAAAAATCACAATAAATCGAATATTTTTATGTAGATGCGATTTTCCTCTCTCGTGGCATGTATTGCTACTCACAAATTTATAGGTATATCATTTTTATCAGGTTGTTTTCAATTTAAAAAGCTGGGCTAAAAGTTATTTGATAAGATATTTTTTTTTCAATACCCCTCTCATACCTAGATACCTAAGTACCTAAAGAAAAATACTAACTATGAAAATATGAAGTAGACAATCCAATGTCGCAAGAGATGGTCCTGAGGATGCTGCAACGAAATGAAGGGTGGTCCACACAGAGGCTGATCATGTCACACACTGTGTCGCCAGGATTAGCAACCACACTCGTGAATCCCAAGTCAGTGATGCAACGAGGTGGGTGGCGGACATGGGCTGAAGATTAGCACAGCGTCATGTCTATAGGAGGCTGTGTCCTGCTGATCGCTTTGCAATCTGCAGATAGCGTTCAAAGAATACCGACGTAGTGGGCGACCAAACTCACAGCGTGTCGTATACTGGGATGGTTCCAATGTGATATCCCACGACAATCTATAGTCGAATTTGCAAATTAGATTAGATTAGATTAGTTTGGTTTAATGGCGCGTCAACGACGAGGTTATATTCCGCACATTAATTGTTATATTTCACTTTGTTGATCATAATTGGAGGGCACGGGGAGGGGTCGACATAACGGGCCCGATCCGGGGGAGTCCAGCACTGGTGGGAAGGCCAGGCCGGAATGGCCTGAACCCGATTTCAGGGGGATCACCATCTCGAGGGGGGAGGCCGCCCCGAGGGGACCGCAAATTCAAGGGAGGTCATGGTTAGGCCGACCCTGGCTGTTCTTGGTCTGGACCTCACCACTGATCTGTCCGGCATGGGTAACCCTTACACATGAGCATATGCTCGCCGGCGTAGCTGCAATGGATCATTGGCCAACACAAACCCCACCACCGCGATAAGGTGACAGCCCTCGGGGGGTTGCAAATAAGAAATTGAAATATTTACAATTTAATTGAAGTATTTACGAATTAAATTTATTTGCATTACATTTACTATAATTTATCCTTAAATTAGGATCTATAATTTTCTGAAGACATTTACAATTCATTGTCCATTGTTTAATAATGATTGAAGGGTATTATTTTTTATGTAAATGTGACACCTACTTACTAAATAACACGAAGGACTTATTAATATTTTTTGTGAGTGTAAATATAGGTGCATACAATAATATAGTATATTTTTCCATAAAATGCTATAATGTATAATAAAAAGTTAAATATCATACCATTACTTGTCAAAATGTGTACTTTGTATACAAAAATATAAAGATGTTTCTTCTTTGCTAGCTTATTCAGAATAAATGTCCGTTCGAAATTAAAAATATCGCATATAATATTATTGGGCTCCTTATTGGTGTATTTACCTATATTTTAACAGAATTTTAGGTGGTACAAAATCCACTTTGACGTCGAGAATGGTTGTGCGTTCTCTGAGCGTTTCTGAAGTAGGAGAGCTTTTGTAATAGTATAGATATTCCTCTTTTCCCGTGGTACATTACAATGTATGAAGGCTCTAATCTTATGGACACTAATAACATAGCACCTCCACTAATATAAAACTATATTGACATGTTTATAATCTGTGATGAATCTCATGTATAGATTATCGGTCCGACCTTGTTGGCTGCCAAAGTACTTCATAATCATCTAGTAATGCCATGCAGAACCTGTCGCAGAATATATTTTAAACCACCCAAGAAGAAACCTAATGAAAATCATGACATTGTACATGATTATACACATTATACTTATTTGTCATTAGCTTTATAATTGTCTTAAATAAACATTGCTTTAATTAATAAACCCACACCGGAGTATGTTATTTTTTTTAACAGCACCTATTTTTATATGAATAACATTATTGAGTGTAACAATAATGGTGCTGAAGGCTGTACTCGAACCGGCATTGATAGTTGTAAAAATTTAAATTGTTACGTTTACGTGATCGAAACATGGATCGGTAAAAATCACGATGTGCTTGATCGTCTAAGTTGCAACAACAACGTTGATTGTTGCTTTGTTTACTGTCTGTAAGTGAATGTATAGCTCCTCTTTGGAAATAGACATTAATCTTCTGCCAGAATATAAATGAAATGTAACTAATCACGATTGCGTCAGAGATGCTCGAATTTTAGAAGTATGAAAGTGATGCGTTTTAAATTACATGATTTCGTAATTCAATTGTTTGAGGAGAGAATAGAATTGAAACCACAGATAATGGCTCAATTTCTTGTGATATTGATTTGCTTTTGCATAGATTTTGTAAGTTGGCAGAAGTCCACTTCCAGAAGCTCGTACCAACTGCGCGGACTTTTCATAGCTTAAAAGCTTTTAAAACGTAATCTTCCCATAAGAAATTAATTCTTTTGTGTATTTATTCCCATTTTCTCTCACTCGGAGTAATTTAAAGTTATCGTACACGCATTTGAACAGCTTTGAACGCGAATTGACATGCCTCCCATGGAATAACGTTGCAACTAGTAACTGTAAATTCCATAGCACACTATACAATTCAAATTGGACAATTTCAATTATAATCCATCATAGGTATCTTATAGAGTTTCACTCAAAATGCAATTTCATTAAATTGAAATTAGTTGGAGTTATATGGACATAAATACATTAACGGGCGATTTACTTTTTTTAACAAAGTTATTTACGGAAATAATATTTTACAAATTACCAAGGTATTGCTAATGGAATTATTTTTAATGAATTATGGATGTATTTCACAATGTTAATTTACAATTGATAATTGTACAGAAATTGCAACTTACTAATATAAAATAACTGTTATTTTAGTTGTAATAACAATTATATTGTTATTCAATAACAGGTTGATTTGAATTGGTGAATCAATCAATACATACCTATTGATAAATCAGCTTTATTTATCTACCGTTTTACTCCAATATATATAAGCAGATAATTATCTAAATAGCTACGCTTTGACAGTTTCCTGAAAAACATGAAACATCCAAAAAGTGTTGAACCGAATTCTGTTCCTCTCCCTCTAAAAGTGACCACCCATGAGACCGCTAGCGCCCCCGCTGTCAAGTCGGCACGTTTGGCGGACATATTTGAAAGCTCTCCCATGTTGTGACAAAGTTTGACACTTGATGTCGGCCTAATAGTTGTTTATCGTTACCATCGTTACCTCTACCCTTGTTCCGACAATAGTTTAACCTCCATCTAATGGTCCATCAGTCCTAGACGAGGAACATCCCTTGTCGTGTTTATGTCATTTAGTTCGTCTTTGAGAGAGTAGAAAAAGTCGGGTTGCTTTGAAGAATGTGTGGTTTTGATTCTTACCTGTGTGGTTTTAGTGCCGTGTGCGACTTTGTGACACGAGAATTGTATAATATGTATTATTGTTCATGCTTTTGGTATGACTTAGAAAGGAAACAATAGGGAGGAAGTGTATTTTGGAACACATGTTACTATAACGGGATTTGAAACCTAGAACTCTGGTTCCTAAATTATACAATTATACTATCTGTACGGCAGAGTGAAATAATCCAGGTTTTTTCTTATTTAAATGGAGATTTTACAATTGGCAAACATATTTATGTGAATATTAATTGTAGATTTAGCTAGTTCATTAGATCGAAAAGCTCAACCAATCGGGTTAACTTGACTAATTTAAGTGGACTTTATGCAAGTAGAATGTAGTAAAAGCTCAACTTTTATCAAAAAATGTGCCCTTTTGTGATGATTCCTTCCGTTTATGTTACTTCATTTTTAATCCTGATTAAATCCTGATTCCATCCTTTAGAATAAATACAATTCTGCATGTTTCTGTGAACTGAAAATTCATATGGGAATAACAATTAAATAATCACTGTTTATTTTAATAGTTTCAGTTGTTGAATTTGATTTCAATTGAAGATATCTGTAAAAGATATGATGATGATTTTCGTGAACTGAATTAGCGTTTCATGAAAGGTTTTAATTTTCTTAAATTGAAACTAAATTGAGATATTCCATAATCACAAAACCCTCATTATTTACGTCGCCTCAATTTGAACTTTGAAATTTTATTTTAAAAATCTGTCCCTATCATCATCTCCGGACATTTTAAAATGCTCTTCTCAAAGTAGTTATTTGACTTCGTCCCTTAGTTATAAATGAAACTTCAATTTAGTTAATTTCACACATGGCACATCAAAAAACAACAAAAAAACTCTTCATAATCGATGTTTTCGAAACATTGTAATTTGAGCCTCGCATCAACGGAGTCTATTACATCTTGAACCTAGTCTCAACCACCTATATCTTAGAACCGTGGAATAAGTTAATGATTTTTCTACATCATCATAAACTCTAGACAAGATAATTCATAAGAGCTATAGAATAACACAACGCCGTCGGCCATCTTTCTTCCTCGACAATAAGGTACACACAGTCGGTAAAAAAGTCGACTCCATTTCCGACTGATACTCAGGAATTCGCATATCAACGCAAAACGCATTCAAACTGCTGACATTAATTGCAAGATTTATTAACTAGACTCTAAGATTTAATTGATTTCATTAACTCTCATTAACTGGAATTTATAATTGCGAAGACGTGTATGAAATTAACGAGTAATACTTATTACTTAAGTAGGTAATATCAAAGCTGTTTTTTTCTTCATCCAGTCGAAAGGTATGAAGATTGTGTTTAACGACGCATGTAATTACAGCAATGGAGTTTTCTCGGCGGTGGAATCGGTGATGGTGAGAATGAGATATTGGAATTAACGCCTCGGCGTCTTCTTTGAAATGGGGAGTTAGCACGAAGAGCTAACATCTGCCGTAAGGGATGATATAGGGGGATGGATTATTAGGGTGTTTTTAATGGAGTTTGCAGTTTTGAAAGGTGACTAAAATATATTAAAAATTAAAAATGTTGCTGAAAATTATGACAACTCTTAACGCTTCTTTGAGGAAAATGGAATAAAAATAGTATATTTAAATAAAGTTTCTGAAATAAGGCACAAAAATAAATTAATATTAGTAAACAGTTAAAATAAGGCAAAAAGTAACTTTAATTCAAATACAAATGTTATAATAAAATGATACTTAAAATTAACCGAAATTACTGTGAGATAAAAATAAACTTGAATTTAATTTGTGTTTGTGTTCCTTCGTAGCTAACATGCCAATATAAATTTGCTCAATGGGAAATTAAATTTTTTTAAAAGCATCCCTGATGAACAAAAATCAATAAAATCATGTATGCTTTTATCAAATTCCTTGAGAATGTACCTAGTTAGTATATTTTCAATGAAAGTGCACAATATAAATTATTTCGAGCCAATTATTTGTATACATTAGCAGTTATTCAATCATAAAATTGCTGTTATAATTACTAAAATAACTACAAGATGTTTCAGGCGTTTCCACTTGATTTTTCAATTGGAATGTGCAATTGAAGAGATGAAATATTTTGAAGGATGATTTCTTCACATAATGAAACGGCAATTATATTTCTGCCGTGCGAATTATCTTGTAAACCACCAGTGATAATTACTATACTGTTGTAGATAATTAAACAAGATGATTCTAGAGTTGCACTTGTCCAATTAACATAAAAAAGATGCAATAAATTATTGCAATGATCTTAGAATATCTCGGGAATTGTATGTCAATTAAAACAAATGAACTGTACTTTAAGTACAAACATTTTATTATTTTTTAACTTTTTATTTTTTTTATTGTTAAATTTTGAAGTACTTACAATTTGTGATAGCATTGCTATTAAAAATTATTATTCCGTTAAAAAAGAGAATTTAACAAAACAATAGGTATATTGTAAATACCTAAGTTACTTTTCGTACTGATATATTGAATTGCCTTTTATATAATTATAGTTATTCCAATTTCATTGTTATTACATTGTCAAATAATTCTGGAATAACTTGGTGGATTCTAGTTTCTTGTTACAATATCGATAATAAATATATATTTGAAGTTAATACAATGATACATAATAATTAGTATGCAGAATTTGTATTTATATCATGCAAGTATAGGATGAAATCTATTCAGAAAACTCAGAATCTAAAGTCACAATACTATTTTTTAATCCAGACTTTTCAAGCTTTGAATTAATAATTTAACTAATAAATTTTAAAAAATTGAACAGAAATTCTTCAAATAATGTAATTTCTTCCCACTGATATTATTTTCACTCCTCTCAACTCCTGCTCCTTGTAACACGAGCTTTGCGGTCTACATTGTTGTTGCCCAGAGTATTCCTCCGATCAACTCATTATCATTGGTCCACAGGCTGCAATCATGCCGAGATGATGTTGTGCTGTGATTGGTCGCAGCTGCTCCAGGTTGCCCGTGGCGACGTTCAACAATGAGACAGAAGATATTCCGAGCCACGCACCACGCATAATGCGTGATTATATGTCCACGCAGCTTGCTCATGCTCGAGTTTCATGTAATCATAGCATCACGTTCGGATGGGAGTTAGTTGATGTGTTTTATTGTTATTGTTATAGCAAGCTTTAGAGAGATGGGATTGAATAAAAAGTGATGATTATAATACTTAAAGTATAACGTATGTGGGTGATATGATCTTAAGTCAACAAAATGTCAGTGTCAGTCTAAATCAAAATGTTGTAGTTGAATAAAAGTTTAAACTTAGGACAAAATTTAGAATGTATTTTTACTATTTATATACAACGAGAGGAGTGAGAGAATCCATACAAAAGGCTCAATTCTTGGGAGTATTTGAGCTTAACAACTTTAAAGCTGAAAAAAGCTCGCAATGAAAATCAAAAAAGCTTAACCTCGTAATACGTGAATTTTACTTGAACATTTTAAAAATGCATTATTTTCCCAAGATATGGAGCCTTTTGTGTGGATTAAACATTAAACGTTGGATACAAATTGATACGATTATTATTTCATGTTGAATCATAGTTGGTTCACCACAAAAACAAGAATATTATAATGCCTTTTCCTCTGGAATCTGGATAAGTGTACACACATTTTGAAGAAACAGTGTAAAACTTACTCTGCTTGAAATATAGTTTTACGTTTTGATTCTCATGGCTTATTTCCACCACACGTTCAAATTGACTTTAAACTACTTATTACGAAGTGCTAAAACGAATTGCACACCTGGTTTCAACTTTAAGATACCGTGCGTTATTTAATGAGAAAAAAGCGTTGATTTCATCACTCCTCCCTCATCAACGCATTCGCAGCTGAGCTTGTAGTAATTTCATTTCGTTCCAGACAGTTTGTATGCTAAAAGACAACCACGCATGATTTGCAACTAACCAAGCATCTTTTCCATGCTATTTCCAAACCATCTGAGACTAATTCCCTTCATATGACATTAATTAAACTTGACAATACTATTACAAGCAAGTTTATTGATCATTTCCTTTTCTCGTTACACATTCTCCAAGCGATCAGAGAATGACTGGACCAATTGTTTTGTGTTTTATTTTTTTTAAACCAAAACATTTCGGGGATCGGTTCAGCAATTTCTTTTGAACCTAAAGTTAAGTTAATCATGGAACCAAAGCGTGGTGAATTTCTCGATTCCAAAGATGGCGTCCACTTTGTTCGAACCAATCAAATGCCTCCAGGTTTTTTTTGTTGAAAAGAAACGGGTATCTCAATCATAGGTTCGAACGTGTAATCATCTGAGGTATAAACAGATTCACCTTTGTCTCAATCTCCCTGCAATCATCTCGCTAGGCGAGCAACTCGCAATCGCAGGAACATTCAAGCGCAAGATGACTTCATCGAAAATGTTCTATCTAATTAACGAAAACCGGATTAGCGCATAATATTAAAGGTAAATAATAGTACTCTGATGGTGTAATTGTGCGACTCATTTAGTTAGCTTCCTTCTGGTTTCGAAGCAATCTCTCAGTACCACTTGAATAATTGAGTTCATTGAAAAAGTCCACTTATACAGTTCTATTCAATGCTAAATACGACAACTGAATTGGAAGTTCAAGTTCAATTTAACAGAAAAAGCTTGAACAAAAGCTATTTACAGAGAATCAATTCGTCATTGTTTCTTTTTTATTGTGACCTGAGAAAACTCAGGAAAGTTTAACTAAACACACTGAAAATAAGAGCAGATAAGATTGTGTAAAAGTACGTGCTGAATGAAACAATTCCGGATGTAGTTTTCAAGTTCAGGTTCCCTCTCAAAAGAGTGAAATTGAGCAGACGTGAGCTTTCGAAATTATCAGGAAATTTAACTTATTGTGAGACCTTGAGTATAACCGAATCATTGAACCCAAGGTGTGATTGAGCCGTTGGATGCAGGATGAATTTAGATTTGATAGAAAACCGGCCCGACTTTAAAGTAATTATTTTAATTTATCTGAAGCGTCTGCCAAAATCTAATAACTTACACTTTTCAGATATTATCCGGGTAGGTTGCTTTGGCTTCTGAAACAATTAACATTTAGTTTATTTTCCATTCGATGATTTGTTACACAGTCTTATTTGTTATAAGTATTGTAAAACAAAGCCTATAGGTTATCTGCTACAATTAAAACTGAATGCAAGATTTTTTTTAAAAACAAAACCACAACATAATTTCTGAAATAATAATTGGTGTCAATTTGATAAGAGTTATAACGTTTGAATAATATAAGTAATTCTATAGCTCCGTTTTTTTTTTTATAAAATAGAAATTGCACGTATATTTTCATCTCAGATAAATGTACACGTTTTATTATACATCGTTACCCAACACTTCAGTAATATTATTCATGAACATCAAAGATGGCTTCATCTAAATCTTAACATACGTCCGATCTAATTAACAAAAAACCGGATTATTGCATAACATTATAAAACATATAATATTATAACTATATGGTAATGTGATCACAAGAATACGAGTCAATTTATGAGACAAGGAAACAGATGTTTTTCGAACTAAGGGCAGGTATTTGTTATAGAGGCGTGTACGAAGTTCTGTTGATTCCATGTGAAAAGTTAATCGTGTTGGTTGGTTTTGGAATAAGATGGGGAACAAAGTGGTGTGTCGAAATGATGGCGTAGCGTGTTCAGGAAAACAGGTGAATCAATTTATTCTAAAAGTCTTCAAAGTCGTTAACGTGCTGAATATGAGAGAAAATGAAGTTACTGACTAAATGCCTCTTGAAGAAAGACTGAAACTATTTGAAATAGACGAGAATCTCGAATAATTTCTTTTGGAAATGGAAATTTAATCGATCACGTTTTGTTATTAAACCAACATTTTAAGTGGTTTTTGAAAATTGAGACATGCACGTCGTTTTGGGCTGTGGGAAAGTCAAAAGTTCTCAATTTAGGAAGAACAAAAGAAAAGAATTTATGTGTTATAATGAAGTAGGATCAAATGTATATCTTTGTTGAAAACATCTCATATTTGTATCACCATGAACGTATCACAAAAGAAGGGAATAGATCTATGCTATTCAAGGCTTCATTTGGGAAATCGTTTTATTTCAGCTTTATACGGTGGTGAAAAGCTCACTTGAAAGCATCATCAGACTTTAGCTGACTTTTAGAATTAACTTTCGACAACTGAAATAATTGAAAAACAAACATAGCCTAAATACAGAAAATACATTTTAAGGTACTGTTCAATATAATTTTTTTAAGCGATATTTCGTCTTTTTAACTTTCTGTAAAGTTACACCAAACTTCAGTTTGTAAATATAAAAAATTAAAATAAACTTTATATTCAACTTTTCCTTGTCTACATTCCCACTTCTCCCAACATTTCCGTCAGATCCTGTATCCACAACACATGATCAAGCGGCCATCTTCCCATCTCTCACAACCAATGGTGGACCACACCACCAATAAAACACACAATGCTCACCGCTTATTGAATTCACACCACTTGCCAACACATGTGGCCGTGACTGCATATTAGCTCTCGCTGTTTTTATCTCTTCCGAACTCATATCAGAGATATTGCCATCTCCTCTCTCATTCTCTCTCTCATCCTCACATTCAGCGGTTATTGTTTCAGTTATTGGTTATTTGCAGAGAGCGCGGCAAAGTTTTTAAATTTCATTCGAATCACGTCTTGAACAAAATGTTTCATCCAAGATGGCTGTGCAATCATGGCGTCCGTTTTTATTTAAAACTATAATAAGCTATACGTCTCTTACTATTTTTGTACCACGAGTAGAAATATAACTACATAAAGGGGTTCCATTTCTTGGAACTCCATTCCTACGTTATGTTTGAGCTTAAAGCTCCTAATACTGGTTCACATTACACGTTTGGTTTCAATTATAACTTGGCGCCCTTAAATATGTAATTGAGTTAGGAACTTGGCTATCTTTTAACATTGTTATTTGACTTGCATACAGTAACATTGACAAGTTTAACGGATGCAAGTCAGAATTAACAGTGTTAAGAACCTTTTACATATTTAACGAAGTTCATAAGTTAATCGAGTGCAATGTGAATAAGAGTTGTGACAGCCCAAAAGCTGTTAAAAGTACATGATAACACCCCAAGAAACTTAGTCTGTTATTTTTCGTGGTTCTTCGTGGTTCTATTGAAGTTTTCGATCACCTGCTCTACATTGGATTGATCCTTTTTTGATAATTGATACAAATTGATCTGTATTTAATCACTTATACCGATTAAAGTGTTTAGGGCTTCGTGTTTTGAAACGTCTTATCACCTGCCTTCTCGCCTGACGTGTTGCAATTCTGTTGCAGGCTGCATAATGCGCATGCTCCTTGGGTTAGGTTTGTTGCACTAATGCCCATGTAGTCGAGCTTGTTGGGGATGTCATTTTTACTGATGGGAGGTGAATGATGGAAGGGAATATTTTCAACACACATCAATTAGTTTTGGCTGAAGATTGAAATTTCGTTTTGCATCAAAATGCTAAATAATTATTTTCTGACCACTCTTGATTTTGTATTTCTTTTAACGATTTGGTTATCAAAATGATAGTAAGTATCAAATGACAACTAGAGAAGGGAAATTAATCTACCTACATATATAGATTTCCATATCTTGGGTTACGTTATAACAGATTTTAAGTTATTATAAAAGTACACTTAGAAATCCTCTACCTGAAAGTTAAGCTGTCTGATCTTCAGTGGACTTTTGACAACTTTAAAGTTGATAAAACGTATGGATAAATATTCTATGTAATGGAGCCTTTTTATGTAGAATCTATTTCCATTATCTCGTTTCACAGATAGTATAGTTTTGGAATAAAAATTACAATTAGGAAATAAGGTTGTGCATAAGCGTTTGGTATTGAGCTTTGCTAAGTGACTCAAGCGAAACCACCATCAAGACATTCTCGTCACATTGTTTCCACAATCAAGGTGTCAAGATGTCAAAACCAAAGTGCATCGACACCATATGACAACTCACTGACAACCATCACTAATCCAACGACAACCGTTGACAACCCGGACAACCTATTATCTCCCCACCCGATCACATTGGTTGCCCATTTCAAATCGCTCGCCAGATGTCGCGTACATCGATAATAAAACATCATCCCAGGTGGGCGCCATCTTGCTTCCCTGCTGTGCCCCCCCCCCCCCCCTTCCCACGACAGCACGGAGATATGTTTTATTACGTTGCCCAAAAACACGGTGACTACGCCCCTTGGAGTCATAACTCTTGGGATATGGCGTCGACCCCCGGGGCTGCCCCCCCCCCCCCGCCCCACTGATTGCGTGGGGGGGGGTGAGACTGATGATCTGAGATAAATGTGGCGGATGATTGAGACGGATATTTGATCGGCTGTTTATCTAACTGGGATAAGCGAGTTAAGCCGTCATTGTGTGGGCGTTATGGAGTCAATCCAAAGAGTCTGCTTCTAGTCTAGAACGACATACATGTAGGTACCTACCTATTACCACGAGAGAAGAGGGAAAGTATGAAGAAGTCTACATGTAACGGCTCGATTTCTTTAGATGAGAGCTTTTAAGTCGTCAAAGTTGGAAAAACTATTTTTTTAGCTCTTTTTTTTATCTATAAGTTGACTTTGACAACTTAAAAGCTGTCGCACCCATAAATACCCCAAAATGCAGGGTATTTCTGTACATAATACCACTGCCATAGAGATTGAGATACTTTATGAATTACCTCAGTCCAGAGCAAATGCCTCAGTCAAAAGTCGTCACAATTCTCCCAAACATCCTCACAGATACGAAATAATATATATGTCAAGTCGTCTATAATTTATTTGTTTTGAATTTGAGACTAAACTCATATTTATTTTATAACGCTTTTTATAAGAAAATTAAGAAAATACCTACCTAGCATGCTCACCAAGAGAGAATAGAATCTTATCGTTTGTGTTTATACATTTTAACATCTTTAAGTGTGAAAGGTAACCTGCGAAATAAAAACGCGCACCCCGACTGTATAATTCGAACCACATATTTCGGGAACCTAGCCCCTTTGAGCATTCAGAGCAATCCTTTAAGCTTTGAGCTTTGAGCTTTGAGCGTATTGAACATTTTTACGTAGATTCTGTTCCCGTTTTCTTCTCTTGTGGTACAGTCTAGATCTATAATGGAGAGGGAGAAATCTGAGAATATTTCTTAGATAAACTCATGTCCATGATGAGTCTCGGTAAGCAATGATTAATTATACTCATGTATCAAATCGTCGCTGGTAATTAAGGTTAATTGCTCGTGCAGCCTGCGCAGACCGAGCTGCGCAGAATGGTGTGCGAATTCACTGGAGATTATACGTGTTTATCATCACATATCTTGCGTAGCGTGCGAGGAAGCTTTTTGTAATGCCTAATCTGGGTTTTGCCAGATACAAAAACTAGAAATGAAAATACTTTGTATCACTAATTGAGAGTCTGCTACTTTAATGACCGCGCTGGGCAGTAGTTTTCTTCTACCCCGATAGAAGGGGAATATAATCTTCACAATAGTTCCATATCGTAGTTTAAACAGCTTTTTGTTGCCAAATAATTATACTTTGAAGCAAAAAGCTAAATATTAGGTGTAATTAGGTGTCAATTTATTGTCTTCCGAGATTTTACAAATCTTTAACACAGAAGGTATAGGAAAACCATTTCGATTTTGGTTTGTAAATTTTAATGCACATGTTGGTATTGATTTATTTCCTAATAGAATGTAATTCTATCTAAGAATCAGAATATAAGATTTTTGATAAAATGTTGGCATAATTTTGGCATAATTATTAATAAGAAGACAAAAAATGAAGTATTAATATTAATAATATTTTGTATAACGCTGATTACCCAATGAAATGGAGTCCAATTATGTAGATAATCCAATTAGTTATACTTATACATTTTTAATAGCTAATAACTTGATGAAATACGAACATAATAATGCATTAAATTATTTCGGATACCACAAGGGAATATAATTAGCACCAAACAATGTTCCGGAGGGTCCACACAAAATAATGGAGTTGATACTAATGTCAAAATTACGTTTGAGATAGTTTGATATCAAGGAAATTCGGTACCTATAGCTTGCAGTTTGAAATAATTAGTTTGGCTTTTATGACCAGGTCATGTAAAACATTAGGCAATTATTTAATTTTATATTTTGAAATTAACATCAATATTTTATTGCTGTTTCTTAAATGAGCCATGCAAAACAAGTCACGAAATGCATTTTAATAATACTTATTCCTTAAAATCCACTAAAAAATATAAGTATCATAAACTTTATTATAGTACCTAAATTAACACAAATTTTGAGCAAAACTTTTAACTAAATTAATAATTAACAAGTTTCAGACGAAATCCGCCGAAAAATTAATTTTGTTCTTTCTTCTTATTCATCAATATGTTATTTAATTATTGTTTCGACTTGAGAGATAATTTGTAATTTTTTTAGAAATTCCAATAAGAAACATTCTTAACCTTATGCAAGAAGCAAATGATAAGTCCTCTTGTGATCAATTAGCTAACATCTATGCACATAGTCTGGAGAAACTGTAACAATTCTGATCGGGTCAATTAGCTACATTTGTAACGATAAGGAAGCTGTGTTAATTGCCGCCAGCACTTTCTTCACTCCCGGATCAAATCTGCTGCGTCAAGTCATACAAGGGCACCTGATTACTTCACTAAGAGTGTCAATTCATTTGCTATACCTTGCCGGAAAATATATTTTTACCTATTCATAAAATCCATTATTTGATCTAACTCATAGCATACCAAACAAAAGTAAGTATACACCTATACAATAAGCTTGTTGTTATTTTCATTGAATTGAGAGGCCATCTTAGAGTGAGACGAGGAGATCGCTTGGACTGACTTTACTGATGGTGTTATTTAATAATTTTGTATAGTCAATCAGATTTATTAAGGGCCGTTATTACCAAAGTTAATCTGAGCCGGATTAACTAAATATTGGACTAAATTGGTGGCACAGCCAATCAGATTCCTCAAAATGATTGAAACAGTTGAATTTAATCCAAAAGTTAGTTAATCCAGCAAATTTAACTTTGGAAATACCGGGGCTGAGCGATCATTTTTTGTTTTGACGAGAGTAGGACCTTATTTAATTTTGACGCAAATAAAGTAGGCTTTAGAGGCTAGAAGTAGAGTGAAAAGAGAGTCTATGAGAGTGAAAAGTGTATTATTAAACAATTTGTGTGACCCATAACAAATTGTTCGATTTTTTCCCGAGATTTTTTTCATCTCTATTTTATCTCTTAAATTTGCAATATTGAGTAATGGAATTCGAGAGTTGAAGTTGGACAAATCATATAGGATAACAAAGACATAAAAATCACATCAAAAAATGATGTATTTGATGTTTTTGATAATATTAAAAACATAAACTACTTCTGTTTTAATGCTTTTGTATTATTAGTTTTATCATACTGGATGTAAAATTGATGGATAAGCTATCGAATAATAATTATTTATTAAAATAGTGCGAGCATATACCTACGTTCATTTAGTTTGGTTTGGTTTTTTACTTTATTACAAAATTAATAGGGAAATACCTGTCTCAAAAATAAAATTGGACATAGAAAATAATTGGCTCTTCAGGCGGCGAAATTTTAAACAAACACTAAAAAATAATAACATGTTCTCTGGAATTACACGATCAGTTGTTTGCAACAAAACTTAATATCAATTTAGAGCTAACTTTTATCTTTCATAAAATATTATCGCTTAAATTAACAGAAATTCTTTAAGTAAAATGTTGTTTTTAAACTACCTATTGTATTTACTTAATCAAGTTACAAAATAATTATCAACATTATTTGTAAATCAAATCAATTCAATTACACTGAGTCACGTAGTCAATACAATGCTCCGTGGAATTCAAACTTGAAAACATTCGATTCCCAGTTACAAAATCAATAATAAATCAGAGAGGTTCAAGGTCCCCGGTTCGTTTCCGGACACAAGGAGACAAACCTCTCTTAATTGGAGATTAGTTTCCTAACACAGAACACGTATTATCAAGATTATTGTCTTCAAGTTCATTGAACTCAAACTCAATCGAATATATAGCTACAGGCGAGATAACGAAATTGCTTTTCATTGATTTCCAATGGGTTTCTTCTGTGTTATTAAAAGTAATTTTTGAGAATTGCGTCTTTGAAACACAAAAAATTAATGAAAAAGAATTCCGCTCCTGGCTGTAAAGTTTAAAGTGTTTTTCGCTCAAAACAATTATTGAGAAGATAGGTAGGTAAATAGAACATAGATTAGATTATTAGATTATAGAATGGAATATAATATAGTACAATTTTAATTGATTTTTGTTTGTATTTCGAACCTCAACTCAGAACAAAAGGTAAATTACGTAAAAACTAGGCAATTTCACATATAAAGTAATTAGTGATTCAAATGGACCCTAAAACTGAAAACCTGTAAAATAGACGAAGAAAAAACTCTCTGACCAATCATTGCGACGCATACGGTAATACGGTTGGTACGGTTGGTACGGTTGGTAATAAAACAATAAACTATTTTTAAATCCTCCATGATCACTAGTTTTAAAAATTAAGAAAATCAAATATTTCTTGAACAGCAATATTATTATTTGATCAATAAGACGGAAGTGAATTTAAAACACTTGATTCGCATGTACAAATCAAAGTAATAATAACGTGATATATCAACAGAGTTAATCATGATTCTGAAGTTTCTGTGCCCTACGTGACAGCTAAGTTGTGTGCATGATTCCAAAATCATTGAAACATTTCTGTTCAATCGTGACCGAGAAAAGGAACGAAATTGTTTTTAGTGGACACACAAGGAAAACCCAAGAAAACTACTAAAAACTAAATCTATTTTATACAAGAAATTGATTAAGAAGGCAATGATGGAGAATACTTATTCTTTCTCTGTATATGCATCGCAAAAGAAGGGGAATATAATCTATATAAAAAGGCTGAAATGCTTGGGTTATTACTTATTTAAAATTTTTTAGTTGTCAAAATTAAAATAGCTGAACCAATCCGTTATAGTTGTAAAAACGTCCATAATATCTCAAGAAATTGAACCTTTTGAGCATCCTAGTTAATATTATCTTCTTCTCTTACACTTATAAAAAAAAACAGGCTTTATACGTTGAATAACATCTCAACATTAATATGGTTTCCTGCGAAGTTTTTTCTAAGCCAAAACTTGTCAGCGTTGATAAATAAGTAAAGATGTTCTAAGGTAATTTACCTTCCGACGCATTGCAGTTTGAATTTCGCATCATAATCTAGAACCATCATGCCCTCTATCGGTCATAGCCTTCAACACAAGTTCCAAATCCCTCCTACAGAGAATGCTCGTCGTCAGCACCCAATCTGATCGATCGATGAAACAGTTCCCTACCTACCCGATAGACTGAGTGTTAGTTGCTAGTACCAAGTTACATCGATAGATGGCGCATGCTATATGAAATCCATGTGTCAACCGCGTGGTAAAAGTTAAGTGAATATGACGAGTTTTATGACATTATTCAATTTAATTCGATAAACGAAGTTCCCGATGACAGATTGTGAAGTCTTGTAAAGTGCGTGTGATGAAGGATCTAAATGGACAAGTGAAAAGTGGCAAGAAAAACCGATAAAATTTCTCATCGCATTTTCCAGTTTCCCGATTTTCACAAAAGAAAGCGCATGCGGTAAGTCAATCATTCGAAACTTTTCTATTGTTGAAACTGACCAATCACGTAGCGTATTGAGCATGTTGCTATACAAGAATGGACTTTACTATTGAGTTTTTTAAACTGTAATTCTGATTTTCAATTGAAAGGTCAACGACATTGTAATTGATTTGTTTTCGACTGAGCGCAGTTACGTAACACAAGTCTAAGTACCTTCTCGTAATGTTGTTATGACGAAGATGATTGAATATAGCTTGTCTTGTCGTTGAATCACTGCTTACCTTATTAAAAGAGAAGAAGATATCAATTAATTTCAAACACACGAACTTTACACTGTTATCGTCACAAATTAAAATAATAGAATACAACAGATTATTTTGAAGGTGATTATATAATCACCTTCAAAATCACCTTCTTCATCAGATGCACACTGACGCGAAACCCACCTAGACCTTCATACCCCAAATAAAAACAGCTGATGTAAACAACAAAACCACCGGCTCAATCACAACACAGAAATCAGCTAACCGGCTAATATTAAGTAAACACAACGTAAGCACCAGCACTTATGCACTGCTTACTTGTTATATCATGGGGCTGAGGTGCAAGGAAAGGGGACAAAAATATATTAATTAACTTAAAATGTTACATCATTTTTCCAGCTAAACCGGTAGGTCTTATTTTACAGATATTCTAAACATAATTTGATCAAATAAATTGGCATTTTAACGCATACAATTTTTTTTTTTCAAGTAAATGAATCCAAAAATATTCTTACAAACAGCTGGATTGTTTTCAGATTCAGTATTGTCTACAATGTTTTAACAAGTCCCCCCCCCCCCCCCCCCACCCCCCCCCCCTCTGGCAAAGACGCTGGTTCACAATAGATGAAATGAATTACGAAAGGGAAAATAGTGCCCTTGGTGCAAACCCTTGGTCCCTTGGTCCCTTGGTCCCTTGGTGCCCTCGGTGCCCTCGGCTTGGCTGTACCGCGAGGTAAACTCCCAAGAGAGTTTTCCCAATATTGCAAAATATCGTCATACTTTTGATCATGAATCTAAATAAAGTTTTAACAATGTGAAAAATAGTAGTCACAAAAGGTTCTTTCTTTAAAGAAAAAGTTCTAACGTGCAGTTAGATTGTGATATTGTTCAGTATAAACGATCACATTGTTAAATGTGTTGAATTAATGGAAAATAATTACGGTTCTTGGGCAAAATGATTATAAATGATAAACATTTAGTATTTTTTAACACACATTAACAATAAATACCAACTGCAATGTGAAAAGATTTTCCTCGAGTGGGACTCTAACCCAAGATCTTCCGATATCCAGTCAGATGCTCTACCAACAGCCTCGGTAGCTCAGTTGGTAGACTGAGCTCGTCGGAAGGTCGTGGGTTCGAGTCCCACTCGAGGAAAATCTTTTCACATGGCAGTTGCAGTATTTATTTACATCGACCTATCTGAGGTTATCAGCAAAAATATATTGACTCATATTTCACACATAAACAATTTTAAAATTTAAATCAGTAAAAATGAATCAGAAAGTTCCAGGACTTCTCTAATTGCTCGCCGCACCAGCGAATAAGTTATGACTTATGTGATATGTGATATGTGTCATATTCCGATTGTTGATACTCCAAAAAGTTGCCGCAGTCTACAGTATAGTTTGAATTAAACCCTTTCTGTCCTTTCGTCGAATTCTCTGAATTATTGCTTTTATTAGAGTTGCCTACATTTTGACTTCTGGTATGATCTTAAATTGATACAATTAAATAATAATTAAATAATCGTATTAAATACTTTAAGGACTTATCAATGGTCGTAATGTACTTCAGTTTTATTTCGTACTGAGTTTAAATGGACGCTTAGGTACTTTTTGTTTTTTGAAAATTCTGTTCGCGTGAAGAAATAACTGAAAAAACTTTAAAGAACCTCGCGTGTCCCTTTACCTAACCTAGACATCCAGTATAGGGACAAGGGTTTATTTTTCATTCCGAAAAATCGTTCTTCGAAATTTCTTCACGTATTTGCAAGTGGTCAGTATTGCACGATCAGTATTGGAAGTATTACGACAATCTCCATGGCTCATGGTTTATTCCAGTGGTACTCAACCTGCGGCCCGCGGGACGTATTTTTTGGCCCCCCAGTTGATGTTTCAAATACCTATTTATTCACAAAATATGACCACTGAAAAAATAATATTAAAAAAATATCATTTCATTTGAGACATTATTTGAGAGTTGTCATGTTAGGATCCATGCATCAGGCTGAAAATACGAGGGAAGCTTCTTTAATGAAACTTCACTTGTTGCAACGAAAATTAAGCCTTTTACCAATTTTGAAAATTGTAAAAAGTGTTTTGTTTGGCGTGTGAAATATTGTTCGATTTGTTTCATAATAAACAAAATACACTGAATGAGCCAGGCACGTAGAAAAGATCACTTATATAAATAAAATTTGTTTAAATTCTAAAACAAAAGCCCTGCGGGGCAACAATTGAAGGTTTTGCTTTAGTTCGTGCGTTTAAGAGCCCAAGAATCACTTTTAAATGGATAATTCTAAAAAAATATGCCCTGTGCGGCTAAAACTGAGAGGCTTCGCCCCCACCCCCCTGATAAAAGTAGTTCCTACGCGCCGGAATGAACCAATCTGATCACGTGAGCATTATTGTCCTTTAAATAAAAATGCGGCCCGCCAACAAAATCAAATTCGAATTATTGGCCCGCAAATCACAATGGTTGATTGAGTACCACTGGTTTATTCTGTTAGGCAGGTTAGGCGATGCATTTCCCAACGACAGTCGGAATGTATAACACAAGGAGTGTGATACTCACACTGTCATATACAGAGAGTTATGCAGGAGTGCAGCCCGGATGATCTCGCTTGCACAGGACATGGTGTAGAGGACTGGACGGTGGCGCTGCATCACGGCTAGCGGCCGGGTCGGCAAGCCGCTGCTGCCGAAGTTGTTATTTAGCTGGCTTCATTCATCAATCAGCTGCAGATATCCGTACAAGCGAGGACCGCCTCAAACACATTGACTACAACACCAGAAGAGTCTCGAACACAGGACTTTCAGATTGATCAGTGGAACAGTCTGCCATCGGCAGAGCGAACAATAGATAAAGACACAAATTAATTAGAGAGTTTTGAAAATACACAATTTATGGTATCATGTGAGAAAGCGAACGGAATCTGCATAAAAGGTCTTTTTTCGGAGTCTTGTTTTAAAAGCTTTCAAGTTGTCCAATAAACACTAAACACAAACTTATGAATTTGAAAAAGTGTACAAATGGAGATATATTATAGCTTTTTGTCGAGCATGGACACAAAAACTTTATAAGTTTGGCTTCTTATTTTAAATGTTGAATGAAGAAATCGCCATGCAACTATTTTGTGTATCATTAATAATTTGAACGACTCAAAAGTTATGATGAAATCAGGAAATATTATCATAAGAATAACCTCTCGCTGTAGCTACTCTTAAAAACGAATTTGTCCATCTCAATCTTCTGCATCCCGCCGGTCCAGCAGTGTCACTGAGTATTCATCATTTGTCAACGCGGACTCATCTAATGAGCGGCACGCGTGATGGATGGGAGTCGAACCCGGGGCCTCGTGTCCGCCTGTCAGCGACACATGTGTGTCCGCGGATTTGCATACCCCCCCCCCCCCCCCCCCCCCCAATGGTCAGGCTAATGATGGCACCTGGCAGTCGGCCATCATGCGGGCGAACTTGGCAGGGGTCGCCCCTTTGAGGGGCCACTTATTTGACAATTATTGATCCGATTTACGGTTGTTAATTAATTTATTTTAAACTCTGTATCCATTCTGTGTATATGAAATTCGAGTCGTATTACAATTGGTGGCATATCTTGGTTAAACATTTATTCTGTATCATTCTGTGTATATGAAATTCGAGTCGTATTACAATTGGTGGCATATCTTGGTCAAACATTTATTCTGTATCCATTCTGTTTATGAAATTCGAGTCGTATTACAATTGGTGGCATATCTTGGTCAAACATTATTTCTGTATCCATTCTGTTTATGAAATTCGAGTCGTGTTACAATTGGTGGCATATCTTGGTTAAACATTTATTCTGTATCATTCTGTGTATATGAAATTCGAGTCGTATTACAATTGGTGGCATATCTTGGTCAAACATTTATTCTGTATCCATTCTGTTTATGAAATTCGAGTCGTATTACAATTGGTGGCATATCTTGGTCAAACATTATTTCTGTATCCATTCTGTTTATGAAATTCGAGTCGTGTTACAATTGGTGGCATATGTTGGCTAAACATTTATTCTGTATCCATTCTGTTTATGAAATTCGAGTCGTATTACAATTGGTGGCATATCTTGGTCAAACATTATTTCTGTATCCATTCTGTTTATGAAATTCGAGTCGTGTTACAATTGGTGGCATATCTTGGTCAAACATTTATTCTGTATCCATTCTGTTTATGAAATTCGAGTCGTATTACAATTGGTGGCATATCTTGGTCAAACATTTATTCTGTATCCATTCTGTTTATGAAATTCGAGTCGTATTACAATTGGTGGCATATCTTGGTCAAACATTATTTCTGTATCCATTCTGTTTATGAAATTCGAGTCGTATTACAATTGGTGGCATATGTTGGCTTAACATTTATTCTGTATCCATTCTGTGTATGAAATTCGAGTCGTATTACAATTGGTGGCATATCTTGGTCAAACATTATTTCTGTATCCATTCTGTTTATGAAATTCGAGTCGTGTTACAATTGGTGGCATATGTTGGCTAAACATTTATTCTGTATCCATTCTGTTTATGAAATTCGAGTCGTATTACAATTGGTGGCATATCTTGGTCAAACATTATTTCTGTATCCATTCTGTTTATGAAATTCGAGTCGTATTACAATTGGTGGCATATGTTGGCTAAACATTTATTCTGTATCCATTCTGTTTATGAAATTCGAGTCGTATTACAATTGGTGGCATATCTTGGTCAAACATTATTTCTGTATCCATTCTGTTTATGAAATTCGAGTCGTGTTACAATTGGTGGCATATGTTGGCTAAACATTTATTCTGTATCCATTCTGTTTATGAAATTCGAGTCGTATTACAATTGGTGGCATATCTTGGTCAAACATTATTTCTGTATCCATTCTGTTTATGAAATTCGAGTCGTGTTACAATTGGTGGCATATCTTGGTCAAACATTTATTCTGTATCCATTCTGTTTATGAAATTCGAGTCGTATTACAATTGGTGGCATATCTTGGTCAAACATTATTTCTGTATCCATTCTGTTTATGAAATTCGAGTCGTGTTACAATTGGTGGCATATCTTGGTCAAACATTTATTCTGTATCCATTCTGTTTATGAAATTCGAGTCGTATTACAATTGGTGGCATATCTTGGTCAAACATTATTTCTGTATCCATTCTGTTTATGAAATTCGAGTCGTATTACAATTGGTGGCATATGTTGGCTAAACATTTATTCTGTATCCATTCTGTGTATGAAATTCGAGTCGTATTACAATTGGTGGCATATCTTGGTCAAACATTATTTCTGTATCCATTCTGTTTATGAAATTCGAGTCGTGTTACAATTGGTGGCATATGTTGGCTAAACATTTATTCTGTATCCATTCTGTTTATGAAATTCGAGTCGTATTACAATTGGTGGCATATCTTGGTCAAACATTATTTCTGTATCCATTCTGTTTATGAAATTCGAGTCGTATTACAATTGGTGGCATATGTTGGCTAAACATTTATTCTGTATCCATTCTGTTTATGAAATTCGAGTCGTATTACAATTGGTGGCATATCTTGGTCAAACATTATTTCTGTATCCATTCTGTTTATGAAATTCGAGTCGTGTTACAATTGGTGGCATATGTTGGCTAAACATTTATTCTGTATCCATTCTGTTTATGAAATTCGAGTCGTATTACAATTGGTGGCATATCTTGGTCAAACATTATTTCTGTATCCATTCTGTTTATGAAATTCGAGTCGTGTTACAATTGGTGGCATATCTTGGTCAAACATTTATTCTGTATCCATTCTGTGTATGAAATTCGAGTCGTATTACAATTGGTGGCATATATTGGTCAAACGTCGCCTTTTATTGCCAACTGCTATCATGTGGATAATTTTCTCTTTGCCAAATTAAAATATTGACTTTGTATCAACCCTTACAGTTTAACTTATTTATTTTTAAAGATCTTCTGAATCCTATTTGTACGACCATGTTATGCCACCAATTGTAGTCTGGCTCGAAAGAGGAGATTCGCGATATTCTTTAAATAATTTGGAATGTACAATTTAAAAATATTTATTC